>JALMQS010000128.1:34133172-34266770 GCA_024734495.1 Forficula auricularia | reverse complement strand
AATAGAATTAGTATATATCTGCGGCCCGAGACAATTTTATTTCTTCAAATATGGCCCGTGTAGGCCAAAAGGTTGGACACCCTTGTGTTAGACTAATGTTTAGTCACCTAAAAAATAAGTAAGTAAATTTTTTTAAAGGTAGCTTTCACAAAATAAAACAAATATATGTTTTTGAGTTTTTATCTCGATATATAATCATATTTTCGGATTACGAGCCAATCATCAGGAGTTATGATGGACTCGAAACCCGAAATATATAGTATATCGAGATAAAAACTCAAAACATATATTTGTTTTATTTTTTGAAACCTACCTTGAAAAAATTTAACTTACTTTTTATTAAAAATATTTCAACCTTGAACCGACACCTAACACTTTAAAAATTATGTTTAATCACATGTTTTTTTCTGCATTTATATATTTTTGATAGCCCAATGTGTATTTTTTGCAACATAAATGAAAAAGGAACAATTAACCATGTACTATTCATTTGGTCAAAATTTAAAAAGGAATCCAATGAAATTATTTATTTAAATTTGACTTAACTGTCCCCTTTAATATACTCATTTGCTGCGTTTGGAGGAGGAGAACATTTTATTTAAAGTGCAATTTTTTTCCTCAATTGTAAAATTGAAATTAAATCCGCATTAATTTAGCTTCTTTCTTTTGATTTTTCGAATTTTTTGAATTTAATTGTTTTAAAATATATTTAATATAATATAAAGCCAATTTATAAAAAAATTCGGGTGTGCTTAAGAACCACACGACAGAAGTGATAACTTATATGGCATTTATAATTCTAATATTCTAAAATTATTAAAATTTATATTTTTATAAAAAATAAATTTTTTAAGTAAACTTTTAATTATTTTTTTGGGATTGTTAAATATATATTTATATTATGTTATTTTTAAATATTATATTATTATATTTAATGTTTACTTTTTTATTCAGGATTTTGGACTAAGTATTTCTATTTTTCGATTTAGTGTAGAAATACTTAGTCCAAAATCCTGAATAAAAAAAAACTAAAAAAAACTAAACATTAAATATAATAATATAATATTTAAAAATAACATAACATAAATATATATTTAACAATCCCAAAAAATAATTAAAAGTTTACTTAAAAAATTTATTTTTTATACAAAAATATAAATTTTAATAATTTTATTATTTTTTGAAAAGGAATAATTAATATATTTTCCGACAATGATTGAACTGGTACTAGACCACAGCCCAACCGTGACGCGTGATGTGACGCGTGACGGGTCAATCTCATTTACTGCCCAGAAAAATAAAAATGTACATGAGGGCCAAAATTCAAATATAAGATATTAATTTGAGCTTAGAGTTAATGCTGCAGCGCCATCTGTGGCTAGACACAGACCCGAACAGTGACGCGTGACGGCTCAATCCCATTTACTGCCAATTAAAATCAAAAGTGTGCAAGGCGCACCAAAAGAAGTTATCACTTCAAAAAAAAGGTTGATACTGTATGACACTTCGAATGATTTTCTGCAGATTTCAAACTTAACTTTAGAAGCTAGAAAGACCAAAATCTAATTGACATTTTCTCGACAGATAACGCTTCATGATAGAAAGCTCAAAGGTTGTTAGAAAGGAGAAAGGTGCAGCTTATTAATACAAAACTTTCTGCAGAATTTTAGCTTACCTATTAATTACAACTTCGGATATAACTATTTCATTTTTTTGTGGCGTTGTGTATTTTTCATCCGAAAATCATGAAGCTAGAAATCATAAAATCTAATTACTTCCTCGTATTGACATTACTAACAATTAAATGGCACCAGAAATAACTTTCTACGATGGGTGAACCACGACCTAAAATCATGTACACCTACTTCCACTTCCACTTTCATTTTCAAGTAGAAGACAATAGATGACATAGATTATCTAATGAATTCCAAAGTAATTCCAAATAATTCCAAAGCACACCTAATTCCAATCGCCGTTCACTCCTCGACTTTCTATGACATTTAGATACACAGGCAGACGTAATTGAAAATGATTTTTTCACCTTTTAGACATTTCTAAAAGAGAAAAGCCAAAGAAAAGATTTCAGATTTTCTAATAAATTCAATACTTTGGCTTCGAAGTGTGTCTAGTAATAATGAATACTTTAATAAGTCAAAATGATATTAAATTGACAATGACAGATGTTGGTATAGAGTGGAGAGCTTGGATTCCCCTCCAGGTTTAGATTTTAAATTATTGAGTTAGGCTGTGGCCAGAGGCTAAGGTCGCGATAAACTTTATTTTTCTAAACAAGCCTTAATGTATTCATTTATCTAAAATTCTATTCATATGAAAGTCAACGACTTAATTTCGTGAGATTCTTCGTCTTTTGTTTGCAATGCCCTTTTCATCTAATTTATTGAATCTGAGATTTTGCCTGGGTTCGAAATTAAATATCAAGGCAGATTTTTAATTTGTTAAATTCACCCCTTTGTTGGGGAGGCTAGGGTTAGGGCCGCAAGCCCCTTTTTCCCTTTTGTGCTCCAGCTTCCATTAGCATTAGAGCTTTCCAAACTCCTTCGACAGTCGAAGCCAAGTCAAGGATGACAGACCCCACAAAAAGAGCAATGGCAAAAAAATAATAATACTTGCCTCTATCGCAGGTGACAATTTTAATTAAATCAATTGGAAAATAAATTAACTCCATAAAAAGAAATAAACGGGGGTCTTTGGGTAGATCAGACAGAGGGACGTTTTAAAATACCGATATGACTAAAAGCTTTTGAGTCGTTTTAAATCATTGAAAATTATGCTTAAGGAGTGACAGAAGTGGAATCAAGAGATGACAACTTTTATAGAATTGATCCGATCAATGGGAAAATGGCTAGGTAGAATTTTACGGTGATGAAAATATTTAGAGTAGACGAGAAATTTTACTAAATGTTAATAGTATTTGTCCTCCATCTAAGAAATTATCCTTTTTAAAAACTTTGCATGTATTAACTACGAAAAGGCACTACCCGAGGCATGGACCTAACAGATTGAACAATCTAGAACAGGTGTCGGTAACTTATAGTCACTAAGGGCCAGTTGTATGTCGGTTTGTAAAGTCTTTGTTAAGTTGACAAACGGTCAAACCGCTCGGTCGGATGGCCAATCAAATGAAAGTGTGTGTCATCTGATTTGCCATCCGGCCAGGAACAAGCTGAATACTAAGGTTTGACCTTTTGTCGACTTTACGAACCTACATACAACTGGCCCTAAGTGACACCTATTTAATAATTTCAAGTGATCCACTTGAGTTGCTCAAATGAAAAAAAAATCACCTGTAATCTTCCAGTATTTAGCATTAATTGTGTTAGCATTTATATATCTGACCTTGAAACAAGAACAACCAATGTCAATATTTTCCGAAAATTCTGGTTATAGTATAATTTGGTGTTTCTATTTGTATACTCTTATCTGCAAGAAAATCTAATATCAAAAACCCCTTACCTCTTAGTTAGTTAAGGGGTTTTGATATTGGTTGTTCTTGCAGATAAGAAAATACAAATAGAAACACCTAAATATACTATAACCTATTTTTGGAATATATTAATATTGGTTGTTTTGTTTCAAGGTCAGATAAATATGAAGATATCAGTGATGTTCGGTCCATGGATGCACTGGATGCGGCGTATCTCTAAAATTTCAAAAAAATTTAGAATATTTTCATAAATATATAAGATCTTTAAATTTTCTAAAGTTCATTTTACATTTATTTTTATTTAACTTTCCAGGATTCATGGATATCGCCATTTATCTTTTACTGAAAATTTACCTTTTTACTTTACTATACAGGGTATGGTCAAGTATTGTAATAGTGCATGAAAAAAGTGGTATTTTTCCTTCTTTTTTTTCAAAATATCTCAAAAACGGCTGAAACTATGTTGATTTAAAAAATTGGGCGAAACCATGGCATTTCGCTCTAGAAAAATGCTCTAATAAGTGAATATCGAAAAAATTATATTTTTCGAGATAATAATTGTTTTGTCAAGATGTCTGTTAGTTAGTCTGTTTGCTAGTCTGTCTGTTAGTTAGTCTGTACGTTACCAAATTTTTGTGGACGAGCTAGCTCAAAAACTAGTTTGAATATCGAAACCAAAGTTCACATGTAGTTTTGGTCCATTGAGATTGAGAGCTGATTAGATTTTGGTGCATATCAATACAAAATTAAGGGTGGTGGAGGGGGGGGGGGGGTAAAAAATTAAAAATCTAGGCCATTTGAGCAAACTTAACCAAATTTTGTTTACATAATCAGTGGACTCCCAGAAGTCTAATAATGAAAAAACTAACCGCTCAAAATGGGGGGTGTAGGGTCAAAAAATGAAAATATAGGCTCTTGTGTCAAACTAAACCAAATTTTGTATACATAATCAGTAATCTAAAAATGCAAAAACTAACCCCCCCTCCCCTACATGATTATAAATAATTTTATTAAATATAAGTGAGGGGCCAGGTTGTATAGTAAGGTCAAGTGGATAACCGCATCAGAACACGTCAGCTTAATTTAAATAAATATATTATTTTTTGTTTTTATCTTTTCTTTTTTTAGAGAATCGAGCCCATCCAGAGGAATGCCTTGATAGATAATTTGAACGAAAAACGGATTTTATTCATTTGTGTGGCAGAAATCGAGCAGACCAGACACGACAGCTATTCTTCCAAGGTAAGAAACAACAAATTGATCAAACACTAATTAACAATTTCTATAAATAATTAATATCTTAATTATTAGTATAAGTTATATGAATATTTATTTCAATATCAAATTATACCCAAAACAGTCAATTCGCACCATGAAAATTTTATCTTTTATAGAAAATAGTTTAATATTAAGATAACATAGGTACACATTTTTACTTTATCCAATGCGAAGTATGGGAGAAAGTATCGGAATAGCTCTCGCGGCAAGCGCGACTTCAAAGGGTCCTCAGGTAAAGGGGTGCAGGAGGTGGGGTGCAGTTGTGGGGGTCTGGGGGTGGGAGGGGCGGTTTGGGTGGAGTGGGGGTGCAGTGTTGGGGGCGAGGTGTATCGTTTCGGGAGGGGGTGTGGGGGTCAGGGGTTAGCGAGCATCGCTGCCTCCAGGTACTAGTAAGCTATTCATATAACTACGGAACCCATAGACTCAATTAAGGTCACAAATTGAAGTATTCAATGAGATTGAATTTTAGTACGTGACGGTTTTGCCAAAAATTACCTGGAATCTCGCCGAGAGGCCAAAAAGTGCCATTTTTACTTTATCCAATGCGAAGCATGGGAGAAAGTATTGGAATCGCTCTCGCGGCAAGCGCGACTTCAAAGGGTCCTCAGGTAAAGACTACGGAACCCATAGACTCAATTAAGGTCACAAATTGAAGTATTCAATGAGATTGAATTTTAGCACGTGACGGTTTTGCCAAAAATGACCTGGAATCTCGTCGAGAGGCCAAAAAGTGCCATTTTTTTTGGAAGTGCGTGGGGATGTATGTATGTATGTATGTATGTATGTATGTGTGTGTGTGTGTGTGTTATCGTTTTTTTCGTCCACGATTTTTTCCACACCTTTGCGCTGATTGAAATGAAATTGAAAACCTACCATTAGTTTAGCAAAATGAAGCGCTGATTAGTTTTTGGTACATATCGGTCAACAAACATTAGTACTTTATTTCAGTACTTTTTTAGTTTTTTCTAAATATCTTGAAAATGACTTAACCAATTTTGATGAAATTTAATATCCTAATTAAGTACCTTGGGGACCACAAAAAAGGTTAAATAAAGTTTTTAGTAAAATTATATTTTAAAGTACTTTACTCTATAGTAAAATAGAACTTTTTTTAATTTTAAATTCTTTAAAATTTATTCGTTTGATCGTTTTAATATAGCTCATTTAACCTAACTTAAGTAAGAATGGTTAGGCTTCTCGCTGTGAAATGGTAAAAATTTGGGAGGAAATTTTACAAGTAACCATAGCAACCGCGTTGTTTTCTTATCCGTTATCATTGCTGACGACATGGAGGAATCGACTTAAAATCAAAAATAGCTATTGATTCTCATCTAGTACTTGAGGAATAACCATTCTATATTGGATTTTTGACGTTTCGGTTTTTATTGGTAACCATTGCTGAAGACATAGAGGAATCGAGTTAAAATCAAAAATAGCGATTGATTCTCATCTAGTACTTGAGGTATAACCATTCTATATTGGATTTTTGACGTTTCGGTTTTTTTGGTAACCATTGCTGAAGACATAGAGGAATCGAGTTAAAATCAAAAATAGCGATTGATTCTCATCTAGTACTTGAGGAATAACCATTCTATATTGGACTTTTGAGGTTTCGGTTTTTATTGGTAACCATTGCTGAAGACATGGAGGAATCAACTTAAAATCAAAAATAGCGATTGATTCTCATCTATTACTTGAGGAATAATAATTCTACATTAGATTTTTGACCCTTCGATTATTATTGGTACCCATTGCTGAAGACATGGAGGAATCGGCTTAAAATCAAAAATAACGATCGATTCTTATCTAATACTAGAGGAATAATCTTATTGCATTCCATTTTTGATGTTTTGAATATTAATGGCAACCTCTACTGAAAACATGGAAGAATCGACTTAAAATCAAAAAGACTAAATTCTTTTTTGGTAAACAACTCAAGCTTGAGTTAAAGATGCGAAACTTTTAAGAGACGATGTATTTTCGGTAGTTTACGGGTATACATTTGGAGTGTGGTTTTTTAAGAGGAATAAAATTTTTGGACCGAGACGCTGCCCGCACGAAAAGCTCGTTAGGAAAATAGTTGAATACGCCTCTGAGCTGGGGAGTTGAATATATATATAAAATTTGATTATATGACCTGGTTGAGAACCCATCGCTTAAATGGAAAAGGCATTTGCGGGCTTAACGCAGAAGATGCCGGATCGTACCCGGCTGGGTCCTATCTTTTTTCAACTCTTGGTTTAGTATCAAAACGAATCAGGTCCCAATTGTACCAAAATAGGGCAGTGACCTGATAAAAAGTTTTAACTTTCGCGTTCATCTAACGTTAACATTAAACATTCCAAATAAAATTTATTTTTGAATATTCGAACAAAATGCATCTGTTTCGATTCCCCAAAGAATCAGATAGATGGACTTTATAGCAAATATATATGTCAGAAGTGTTGTATTTGTTTCGAGAATTCTATAGCTGATGAATTGAAATTAAACAGGAAATAAATAAGAGTTTCGGAAAATTATATTATCCATTTTTCGAAAACAATTCTTGACATTATTTGTTTTAACAGGAGCTATTTTATTAATAAGCAGAATTTTTATGATAAGTTTCATCTCCCTAGCGCCAAGCCGTTCGCTAATAAAAAAAGTCGAATAAGCAAAATTTGTGGTGAGCATACCGAGTTTCGAAAAAGTTTACACATTTTCCTTAAATTTGCATCAAATGTTGTTCCACTCATTTTTTTCTAAACTTATAATTTATTCATTGTTTATTTCGTACAAAAACATCCCCTTCAGGGTTGTTTGGCAATATCGGACATTATAATGTTTGTGTATGTATTTATTATTTCTTTGTCCCAAACGACATGTCGGTTAATTGCCATTTGAACGGTTGTTTCTTTCATGCCTTGCATTTTTCTACTTATTTAATTCCAATTAAGCGGAGCTGATTATTTTAGTTTAAACAAATTCTCGATTCAGATGCCCTTTCTATTTTGCTTGATCATCGCATCGCCTCCGTTTTTCGCCCTCCACCCTCTCTCATCCATGTCGATTTTCATTAATATTTATAAAATGCTGAGAATACATATAGATAATTTCTATGAAGAGTTTGTTTATTTTATCAACAAATAAAAAAATCTGTTAGGAGAGTTAGAAGTTATATATATTAGCTTAGTATTTATTAACTTTGGAGCAATTAAATTCCCCCACGCACTTATGGTTAAATAATTTAAACGTTCTATTTACCGAGAATTTTTTAGCTTTTCTCTGCATTAGGACCTGTTTTATATTGTTTTAGTATACAAACTGCAGTATCTCATTTATGTTTATCTTTTATTGACCTCTAGGCGCGGGGAAGCCCAAACTTCCCTTTGTGGAATCTATCGATATATAGGGACAATATAGTTACTATATAGTTTGAAACATTGGGCTACTAGGGGGTGGATAAATATAAACTACTGCTTATTTGAAATATAAATTTGTTATAATATGTAAAAAAACTATTATGACACCCTTCATTAACAATTTCTTACTAAAAACTTCAAAATATTCGGTTCAAAGAAAATTTCTGTAAAGAGCGTCGAGCAAGTAGGCATCGTGCCTTACTTAAATTAAAAGTAACTAAGATCTCCGATGTCTACTTTTAGTCAAATATTTTACTTAATTAATTGAAAAAAAATTGTTTTACCGATAATAGCAGAGATGTTAATTCATAAAGAGAAATCAATTAGGTTGTCCTCTGATTGATGCAAATAAACAGAATATGTTTATATATGGAAATAAACATAATATGTTTATAAATATATATGTATATTTAAGTATATTATACTTAAATATACATATATAGCGATCAAATTTTATTGATTAACTAGCTGCAAGGCACGCCCCCTGGACCCCCAGCCCCCCCCATTCGTGCGCCCCCTCAAACTTCCTTCTGGGGTCAAAATATCAAAACGTTATATAGCTAAAAACGTAAGTTAGAAAACATCTGATGTAAATATGAAATTTCATAATAATCCCTTCAGCCGTTTTTACGTGAATCGTGAGCAACTTTTCGGAAACCACTGAAACAGACAGACAGACATACAGACAGACAGGAATTTTGTTGAGGGTGTTTTCGTTCATAACTTTGCTTGAAACGTGTGCAACCAAAATTTGGCGTGATTTGGACCAATGTACAGACAAAACCTTAATTTTATATATATAGATTTGTGTGTATAAATAAATACAATTTTTTTTTTAAACTACCTGAAAAAGTTTATTTGAAGTCCAAACGTTTCCGAAGTGGTTACCTCTTTATCAATTGAAATTTTTAGAAATTAAAAAAGTTAATAATAAATAATAGTTGCTTTAAGAAAGAAATGCCTATAAAGTAAAACTGTAAATAAATAAATTTTTTTAAATATATGAAATTATGCATATACTTACTGGTAACGATATAACAGTATATCCAAAAGAAAAAATTTGAATTCGAAGGATAAAGTGATAACTTTTTTCAACGGTAGGTATAATTTCACTGCAAATTTTGGTTTTTGACAATTTTTTTACAGACTCATAGGCTACAGCAGTGATTCTCAATCTGGGTTCCACAAAGGGAGGTTTGAGGTTCCCCCCGCCTAGGGGTCAATAAAAGAAAAAACAAAAAAACAAAAATAGTAATTAGTAATATCACCCCTCAAAAAATTTGTCATGTAAAGAAAAAATATATTAAATTTAGAGTTTAAGTATTACCTTATAGTCAAATAAAACCATTGATACTTAAGAATCACCTTTAATTGTCTCAGTGATAGCATTTTTGTTAGTCTAAAGTTCCTTAACTTTCTTTTAATACAACGATAACGTTACATTAGTAACAAAATGAAAACATCATTTAAATGGTTTTATTATTATTTTGTTATTAATGACGTTTGAAATAATTTTGCTTTTCAAATAGATGAGAATATTATTTATGAGTATACATTGAATATGTAAAAAAAAACTGTCCGATCCAAAAGGAGCATATGGGTATCCCAATGACATTTCCAAAAAAATTAATAATAATATTCAGGAATAGTAATTATTTGATTCTTATAATATTTTTTATAATCAGGAACGAGGCTTTTTGAATCACAGTAGGAAGATCGAGTTCTTATAGAATGATGGTTATTTTTCTTTTTTTCAATAAAAAATTTTCATCAGGGTTTATAATTTAATTTTATTTGAAACAAGACCCGTTTCGGCATTAACTAAATGCCATCTTCAGTCTATAAAAATATTTAACAATATATCACATTACATTTCACAATTAATAGGTATATCACAATTCACAAAGATAATATTTAACTAATGGTCTTACCTATGTTAAAAAATAAGATATCATTATATTTCCTTCACAGAGGCAAAATGAAAAGAAATTAAATTACTGAGGTCAATACTACTGTGATTCAAAAAGCCTCGTTCCTGATTAAAAAAATAAACTGCAACAGATTGTTGCTAAACTTTATCCAAATTCATTTGAAATATTAATATGTTCTTGAGTAAAGTACTTTAAAATATAATTTTACTAAAAACTTTATTTAACCTTTTTTGTGGTCCCCCAAGGTATTTAATTAGGATATTAAATTTCATCAAAATTGGTTAAGTCATTTTCAAGATATTTAGAAAAAACTAAAAAAGTACTGAAATAAAGTACTAATGTTTGTGGACCGATATGTACCAAAAACTAATCAGCGCTTCATTTTGTTAAACTAATGGTAGGTTTTCAATTTCATTTCAATCAGCGCAAAGGTGTGGAAAAAATCGTGGACGAAAAAAACGATAACACACACACACACACACACACACATACATACATACATCCCCACGCACTTCCAAAAAAAATGGCACTTTTTGGCCTCTCGACGAGATCCCTGGTAGTTTTTGGCAAAACCGTCACGTGCTAAAATTCAATCTCATTGAATACTTCAATTTGTGACCTTAATTGAGTCTATGGGTTCCGTAGTCTTTACCTGAGGACCCTTTGAAGTCGCGCTTGCCTCGAGAGCGATTCCAATACTTTCTCCCACGCTGCGCATTGGATAAAGTAAAAAATTTAATAATAATATTATTAATGAAAGTTAGGTATTGTAATTTAAAATGCAGGTTTTTTGTACCCAATTTTCCCAAATTTTGAAAATGTGGCAACACCGTCATCGGCGGCGGTATGTTATATTTGGAAGCTATAAATGTAGCATGATGTTGATATTTTGACGAAAAATTAAATATTTCAAGTTTTAGTGCTAGGGGGTTCCTCAGAAATAAATATAAGTGCTCTATGGCAGTGCTTCTTTAACTTTTTGAAGTCACGGCCCCCTTGGAACCCAAGTCAATATCTCACGCCCTCCCCTATTTTTTTTTAAATTCAGATTTGTTAAAAAACTATTTATAATTTTGAATTTCGTATATGCATACACTGACAAGTCAATGCATGCATTTACTAAGGTTAACAGTAAAAAAATAAACATGGTTATTATGTTTTGATTAATGAGTGTATGCATCCACTACCATGGCTAAGTACATATGTGCACAAATCAAATAACACAATCTCAATTTTTTTATTTTAAACATTTACGGAGTCAAGTGTAATGATAAAAAGCTTGAAAATGTAACAAACAATTTAATTTACTGTGATGGATGTGCTTGAATATTATTGCATAGCAAATCTAGATCCGGCGTTATATTTGAAATTGCGACTAAAAGACTACTATTTTCTAAAGATTTTGTTTATAGGCACAATCTATGCTTGTTTTTAATTAATAATAAAGTTGAAAATGCCGATTCGCAGAGGTATGTAGTTGCAAATGGAATCAAAATATTTAATAATTAGTACAGATTGTAGTGTTGGTGCAAGGTGAAACATCTTTAATAAAGATAGGAATAAATAAATATTATATATAATATTCATTTACTATGAGTTAACTCATAGTAAATGAATGTTACATATAATATTTATTTACTCTTATCTTTACAAAATATTTAAGGCTAAGTCAGTTAATGATGAATATTCATTTTCGGAAAATATTTTTCAAAGAGGCTAATTGATTCTGTCGGATGATTTACGATAGTTTCTTTAAGTTCCATTGATTATGATATATTATTTTCATCAAGAAAATCATGCAAAGAAATAAATAAGATTGTGTCTCCTTGACCAAAACTCTTGGACCATAGTGATAATTTT
This sequence comes from Forficula auricularia, assembly GCA_024734495.1. NCBI lineage: Eukaryota > Metazoa > Arthropoda > Insecta > Dermaptera > Forficulidae > Forficula > Forficula auricularia. The sequence goes on along the minus strand of JALMQS010000128.1, from coordinate 34,254,855 downwards.
TTTTGAAAAGCTTGTAACTTATTCTTAAGAATTAGTAAATTAGTATTTTTTTATAGTTATTTATATAATTATAATCCAAAAACTTTGTTACATTTGCGACTCTTCGCGGCCCCCTGCGGGTAATCCATGCAGTGCCGGCTTAACCGGGGGGCTATTGGGGTCTATAGCCCCCGGCGGTAAACATTCTTATTTTTATTTTATTTTTTATTTTTTGAATAAAAATTTTATATGTAGAATGAAGTATATATATTTGATATACTTTTGAATTTTTTTCTCTTGAATAGATTTATCAACGTTTTGTCAAATAATGTTTTTAATTTGATAATATTTTTGAAATAAATGGTTTCCTTATTGTAGGTAGATATCATAGATTTATAGAGCATCGATCCATAGACAATGGAGTTTCAAAACGTTTCTCAAAGGAAAAAATTCTTGTATAAACTGCCCAAAAGATATTTACCCTTCATTACTAATTAGACCTTTTCAAATTCAAAGACCTTTTTAATTCAATAAAATTTCTAAGAAAGACGCGAGCGCTAAAATCATGTCTTATGAAACTTATATTTTAATGTACTATTTTTTACAAATCACTATGACACCAGTGTTACAAAGTGACAGACCATTATTACTTTTAATACTAGTGTTAAAAGCGATTTAGTTACCTTAGTAATGACGAATGGAACAACAAATTGACATTTTTGTCATATGCCAAAAAACTATTAAAAATACAAATTAAAAAAATAGTGTTTCTAGAAATAATAGTGTACGATATACGTGTTAAAAGTGATTTTATTTTGTTCGAAGGTTTGGAGCAATCCGCTTTGTGTCGTGAACAAAACTTTCTTCTCGAAAAATAAAATATTACTTTTAACACATATCATAAATAACTATTATGTTGGAAAAAACGATTTTTTCTTTGTCAACAATGGCGGTTTTTAAAAGTTAGCCCCGGGCAGCAAAATGTCTTAAGCCGGCACTGAATCCATGACCCCCTAGTGGGCCTCGGCCCACTACTTTAAGGGCCGGTTGTATGTCGCTTTGTAAATGCTTTTTACAAGTGACAAAGGGTAGGTGGTAAATGGAGGGACTGGGATGGCCAATCAGATGAAAGTGCCTGTCATCTGATTGGTCATCCCACCCGGCACAAGGTAAATTTTAAGGGTTTACCCTTTGCCAACGTTTAAAAAGAGTTTACCAACCGACATACAACTGGCCCTAAGAAGCATTGCTTTAGGGTTCCTCGCTCTACTAACGATTGAGAAACACTGGGCCACAGCATTGGCATAGTCAGGGACGGATTTAAGAGACCCAGGGCCCCTAGGCACTTGACATTTGCCCCCCCCCCCACCATCTTGAAGCTATTTTGGAAATTTAGCAAATTAAATGCACTAATACAGAACATATTTTTTTTTATTATTATTTATTCAAGAACATTTTATTTGTAGGGGCATCTAGCTTTTTTAATGTACAATATTAGGCCAATTTAATTACAAAGAAAATAAACAATATGATACAAACAGATCAAGTAAGAGAAAAAAAAATTTGAAAAGGGAAACAACAATTATATGGAACAAAAACAAATAAATATACTGAATATAAAGAAAAGAATAAAACTAAAAAATGACACCGATATTTGTTTAGCCAGAGATTGTGATTGCATACTTGTATGATATTTGTCATGCCTGTTGTAGATCCCTTGTGATCTTTTTAGGTTGAAAAATAAAAAAAAAAAAAAAAAAAAAGATTACACAACCGGGGCCCCCAGGCCGACTCGGCCCCTAGGCCCGGGCCTAGGCGGAAATCCAGCACTGGGCATAGTTAGGTAATTTTCCTAGGGGGGAGGCAGCCGGCCAGCTGATTAGACACCACAAGGTTTCAATTTCCGTAATCCGATTAGAAATCAACTAACATTTTAATAGAAAATTGACGAATTTTGGAAGTAACGAAATAATTTATTAAGAAATACATAGGTGATGCCTCGTAATAATTGAGTTTCGATTTTTCTAAGAGTGGGGTGTGAGTTTTGTAGAGGGGCACTGCCCCCTTGCCCCCCCTAACTACGCCCATGGACATGTCTTTTATTATAATTGCATTTCACTTTGAAATGAAAGAAGATTTGGAAATTAATAAACATAAAGATTGATGAAAGAGGAGGATGTGAAAGGAATGGGCGAGTCTTCTCGCTGACAAGCAAGAGAATCATCCCAGTGGGTTCAGGAAGAAGGAAAGAACGGAAGAAGACCCCCCGAGCAGCCTCCTGATCCCCGTCGGCTTACTTAACGCTCATATTCCCGACACGGATCAAATTAGAAACTTATTGCACAACCCGAAGAATAATCCTGAAACATCAAAGAAACCAACCAATTATTCAAATTGATAATTAATTTTTCGAATAAAATAATCCGATTAAGAAAAAAAAACCTGAATGTTATTGAATTTCTTCTCGTATCTCTGACTATAATTCAAAACAACTTGATTAGCATATCTTCATTTTGCACCTTCTTTTGGAGCTTCAGCTAAAACTTGTTTTTTAACTTGGATTAAATAGCAATTCGCTTATTTGAAAACAACATTAAATCATTCTTAAATAGACTTTATTAGGCGTAGAAACGATTAATAAATCTAATTGAAATGATTTTGTTTTGCCGAGAGTAGAAGTGTTTATTCATATAGAAAAATCACTGAGGTTGTCCTCTGCTTAATGAAAAGAAACATATATATATTTATAAGAATTTTTTTTAATTGATTGTTATATAATTAAAATAAATACAAATCTTGATAAAACCATGTTTAAACGTTTAATCAAATCCAAACTTTTCGGTAGAATTTATCAATATATCAATGAAAAATTTGTAATTAGAAAATATTGAAGCAAATTTACTATAATAATTTGATCATTTATTAAAACTATAGATTTTAAATATTAATGCAGGGGTGCACGCCCTAGCTTCATGACCCCCCAGTTCCATGAAAATCCCCCTCCCCCCATTTTATTCAGTTCTAAAGAATTGGAAGAGATTTTTATTATCTTTTATTGAAGTTGTAAGACTTGACCGTTTTTCCTTTTAGCATATAATACTAAAATGCAGCAATTTTCAACCCCCCCCCCCCAAAAAAAAAAAAAAAACTTAATAACGCACCGTGTAGGTTCTTGGTGAAACATTAAATAAAGTAAAGACAATTTTCTTTACTTTATATATGTGTATATTTATTTGCATAAAGCAGAGGACAACCTCTTTGTTTCTTTTTATGAATAAACAACTCTGCTACTCTCGGGAAAACAAAAACTTTTCAAATAAATCAAACTAGACTTTAGGCACTGAGCATTAGAATTTTTTCACTGTTCATTGTTGCCCTATGTTTAGCGACCCCAAAATTCAGTCACACTAACAAAAATGGGGTCGACGCCCATAGTTTAAGAAGCGCTGTTTTAGATTAAACTAGCTGTTTTTAAAAATATTAATTTTCAATGTCTTTATGAAATTGTTTTCACTATTTACGATAAATTAGTGTACCTTTTTACCTGAATATAAAATTAAAAATAATATTAATATTTCGCTTTTAAATAACAGAATAAATTACCAATCAACGATCAGTCCGCCAGGTACTTAATTATTTATTTATACTAGGATGAGTATTCATTGAAAAGTTTTTAATTTACCGAGAGTAGCTGAGTTGTTTATTCATAAAGAGAAACAAAGAGGCTGCTCCTCTGCTTGATGCAAATAAACATACACACATATATCAAATATAATATAATATGTATACATATATATAATTATTATATTTGTTTGAGACTATAGTTTCAAAGACTTGGCCTTCATCATCAGTCTTTTTTGATTATAAATATTATTTTTCATGGGGTCAGTATCGCGTGGATATTCAAATTTTTTTACTCTTACTTAGCCGAAAGTCAGTAAGAAAAAAAAAATTATTCTAACTGGCTTTCGGCTAAGTAAAGGGCAAAAAAATTTTCAATATAAACGCGATACTGAGCCCCATGATAAATAATATTAATAATTAAAAAAGACTGATGATGAAGGCCAAGCCTTCGAAACTATAGTCTCAAACTAAATAAATTATATATATATATATATATATATATATATATATATATATATCGTGGGCTTATTGCAAAAAATCATTAAGTAACATTTTCTTACATTTTTAAGATAACCAATTTCAAACTTACGATTAGTTTTAAAATTACTTAAGTAGCAATTTAATTGTTTGGCTTTTGTTTTTTGTAATTATAAATATGTTTCATACCTCAAACAATTGAGTAAAAATACTTTAAATTTATATATATATATATTTTTCTCTGTAAAATCAAAACATTGTGCACTTAGTAAAATTGTTAATAGGGTTTGTGTTATTTTAATTAAGTCTTTGAAACTTGGAATATAAGTCATTAAAAGCATAAAAAACACACTGTTAAAATTTGAAGACGATTTACCACACCAAACATGAAATAATTGCAATTAAAAATGACATTTTTTACATATGGTAGATAGGGAAAGGGTGGTAAAATGATCATTATTTTATTTTTTTTCATTGAAGGACTTTCACCATCTTGATGAAAAACTAATATTTGTTAGAATAATATATTCGGAGTAACTTAAAAAAAAATTGAAATTATTTACCTCTTAGTTTTGATAAAAAATAAAAAAAAACATATTTGGGTGATTATTTTTAGTAGAGGGGATATAAGATCAATGGCTTGGAAACGATCCGGCAAGTATGTGTGTATCCATATGGAGATTTCGTAGTGTGAGTGGTACAGTCACGTTGAAAAACATAACCTAACATTTTGGTTTCGTTCATATTTATAGAGTGGTTACTAGGCTAAAACTTTTTGTGTAGATTGTTGCGAAAGAACCTCCTTAAAGTACTTTTATATCGATAAATATGATCGAAACTCACAACTACGTACTATTAGATGAAAATCCACCAAAAGTGTACTTAGTGACTTTTCGCAATAAATCCACGATATATTTGATATACATATATGTATGTATGTTTATTTGCATTAAGCAGAGGCCAACTTCTTTGTTTCTCTTTATAAGTATTCATATATACTGGCCATTTATTTAAAAAATACTTACCATTAACTAGTAAATATTTTGACCAAATAAATAGAAGTGAAATTAAAACCATCTGGTAATACTTTTTTTTATTTAGATATGAATCATCATTTGCTTTCGATGTGAATGGATGAGATCGAAGAAAAAAAAATAATTGGCTGAATCGGATGTTTAGATTTTGCTATGTGCTTCCTTTGCAAAACAGGCTGGATGTCATTGGCGTCATTTGACTTTATCAAGAATGCAGTGGAGTAAAGTAAATTTGTGCCCTTGGAGCTGAGGTGTTGGCGAGAGGGTGGCAAGAGGAAGGCACCCCTAGGACTCGAAACATCCCCTGCTCCAACCCCTTCCTAACCCCCACTATTGATAACGTTGTGCGCCCGCCACAGTAATGTACTAAAAAATTATCAGAAATTCACCACTGAATTATTCATGACAGGGTAAGAGGCTTGTTTGAGGAACACTGATAATTGCAGCTGAAAAAACGCTTCCATTGCCACAATAATCGAGATAAAAATAAAGATGTCGTGATCAGAATAAAACAAGCAACAGGGAACATGAAGAGGAAAATCTTGCGAAATAAATTTTACGTGGCGGGTGTCTTCATGTTCATTCCTAGCAAGGTATCTTTTTTATATTCACTCTCCTATATGGTAGGTATATGTAAAATAAGTGAAGTAGTGAAACTCCACAATAGATTAAAATAGTTGTTTCACGACAATACTAGCAAAAGTTAATGCTAGAGAATATAGTACAGACAATAAGGATTCATAATTCATAAGCCGAAAACTTTTTGCTGTTTATGTACCACTACTAGCCAATCTCGTTCGCCTTTGACAAATCTGGCAACACTGTCCGACCTAGTATATACTTTATTTATCATAGAAATGTCAGATAACGTACAAAATAAAGGAAGATTTATAAAACAAAAAGGTCTTAATAAGCGATTGAAAGCTATTGCAACAATGGCTGAAGCGAAAAAACGTCAAAAAAGTACAAAAGTCAACCCACATTTTAGGTTAAATAAATGCGTTGTTGCCAGCTTGTTTTTAGGGTAAATTTTCATTATATATTTTTCATTATTTATTCATTATTATCTCAGAAACAGTGTTGTAACTATGAATTAAAATTTTCGTAAAAAATTTATTCGTTATTGTTTAATGTTGGTTTAATTTTTTATAGCAATAGTAAGAAAAAGTTTCTTAGTTATAATTAAATATGTATGTAAACTTTCCGATATCCTGTATAGTGCAATGCATAAGAGTCTGAAAAACTCTATCTTAGGAATTTAATATCTCCGGATATTGTTCATAAATTTAGTTTTGCCACCAATCGATGCACAAGTATTTAAATAATAATCTGTCTAAATTTCAAAAAAATTCTAAGAAAACCCATATGGTGAAACAACTACCTTAAAATTTCAATATTATATACATTCAACTTTTAATTTTTTAATTCTAATCGAAACTATAAGGTAGCCTTTATATTAAAGGGAAAAGTGAAACTTACTCGATACCCTTTTTTGCAGTTTTGACGAATTAATAATTTTAAATAATAAATATCTTAATCTTATATTTATTTCGATTTAATATTTTCATACCTAAAGTCCAAACTCCTTGAATAATATATCTTTAAATGCCATACTCGATTCCAACCGTATCCTATCCATTGTAAGTTTTATTTTTATTCCTGTGAAACCCCACATTTATTTATATAATTTTTTTTATATTTGCTTTTTATTTAATAATAATGTTTGACTTAAAACCAACACCGCTTTCCTTAGAGGTAATACAGTGAGGGTTTTTGCTTTTTCCTCTTTTCACTAATATGTTTTCCAAATAAACATAACATATATACTATATCTAATTTATATTAGATATAGGTACTATTCTTAGATAATTTATATACAGTAATAAATTGAAAGTTTCTTTTTGCCGAGGGTAGCAGAATTTTTATAAATTAAATGAGAAAATAAAAGAGTGTGTGTTCTTTTGGAAAAATACATTTTTTTAATTTATTTATAACGAAACTATAGTTTGGAGGGCTTTGTCCTCTTCAGAAAGTCTTTCACACATCAATTCCTGTGAATCAATTGTAATAGACTGATGAAGGGAGCAAAGCCATCATAGCTATAGTCTCGTTATAAATAAATTAAAAAATTTAGTTTTCCAGCAGAAGACACACTCTTTTATTGTCTCCTTTAAAACAGTAATAATAAATATGTTCTTAAGAAAAGAAAATGTATTTTTTTTTTCAGTTGACTAAGTCATTAGTTGAGTCCGAGGGTGAACCGCGATTGGAATTAGGTGTACACGTCTTTGGAATTATGTGGAATTATTTTGGAATTCATTAGATATGCCCCTTCATCTATTGTCTTCTACTTGAAAATGAAAGTGGAAGCGGAAGTAGGTATACACGATATTAGGCCGCGGTTCACCACTTGGTTGAGTCACTATTTGACGGGGGCGAGGTTCCTCATTTTAAGACTGAGTGGTCCGCAACTTCCAATCCACTGGTCTAGCATCTAGCATGTGTAAGGAGCCTATATCCTTACTTGAAATTTTGATAGTATATTTATTGCATACGTATATTATCACTAATTCCTATAATAATCTATCATTCTATGATATAACTAGATTTTTCATAGAATACTAATTATAAATAGATTGTTTTTATTTATTGGCTTCGGGAACTACCATAAATGCCGATTTATCCAGTCGTCACACATAGGGTTATTTATTTGTCCATGAATTTATATATATAATAAAAAAAATACAAATCTTGTGTTTGGATTTTGGTGTAGGTATCAGATTATAGGCGGTCAAATATTTTTTAGTGATTGAAAAGTTTTTGTTTTGCCGAGAGTAGCAGAGTTGTTGATTCACAAAGAGAAACAAAGATGTTGTCTTCTGCTTGATGCAAATAAACATATACACATATATATCGAGATTATATATCTGTATATATATTATTTATTTGTTTGAGACTATAGTTTCGAAGACTTGGTCTTCATCATCAGTCTTTTTTAATTATAAATGTTTGTTTTTCATGGAGTCAATATCGTATGGATATTGAAAATTTGGTGTTCCTTCCTTACTGGTGGTCAGCTTAGAACCAATTGATGAAGACCAAGTCTTCGAAACTATAGTCTCAAACAAATAAATAATATATATATATATACAGATATATCACCTCGATATATATGTGTGTATGTTTATTTGCATCAAGCAGAGGACAACCTCTTTGTTTCTCTTTGTGAATTTTTTAGTGAGCCGGGCTTGGCTCAAACCCGGACTAGCTTGATTCAGAGGCAACGACTATACCCAGTCGACCAACAAATATTTAAAATATGAAATAGCTCGCTATTATATACTTTAACTAGTTATTCTCTATAATAGCGAATACTATATCTGGTATAATGGAATATTTCAGTTGAATAATTTACTATAATTATTTTTTACCACTTCTCCCCCGTTGACTTTTGGAACAATAATTCCTCAAGATCTCAAAGACTAACTGTACAAAATTTGGTCTATATAGGTCAAAGGGCCTAGGAGTGTATAGATAACATATAAACAAACTTTGTCTTTTATATTTATGTTAGACTGAAAGAACGCGTTGGCATCTTTAAAACATCCACAACGGGTTAGTCCTGTTATGGCACTTATAAAAATAGCAAGTACACATTGTGGCTAACTCAAAATGACCACAATTCTCAGCCACCAATTTTTAAGATATCAAATCGTTTAAGACGACGATACTGCTTTGTCGATGGAAATTGTTTTTTTTTGAGAAGCTGAGCCTGTTTTGTTTCTTAAAGTAACGTTTCGTATTGTTCGACACTCAGTATAAAACTGCGATCAGTACTTGTGTTCATTAACTCACTTAATTTATCATAAAATATGTTCATTTTTAGCGCAGAGATGTTCACACTCGGAAATGGCATGTATCAGCTAAGGTTCAGAACGAGTTGTGGGTTTTCTTAATAACCACAACGCGTAGTGGTCAAATATCATGAGAACCACGACGCGAATTTCGTATTATGGTCTTTTTGATTTAGCCGAAACTCGTTGTGGACGTTTTCATTTATTGAGCCTAACATATATAGGTGTATATATTATATATAGTATTGATGTAGTTGAAATTTACTTTGTTTTTTAATTTTTTTTAGTAAATTCGAAATGAAAAAAGCTAGATGAAATGAAAAAGGGGCGAGAGCTTTCCACCTGATAATTAAAATAGGGTCGATTGGAAGCCCAAACCCATCCCTAATCCGCAACCCTCTAATCTTTGTTCTCTGTCTATCACTCGCTCTCTGGCAACGAACGCATTTCATTGCCTTTTTATTTCGCTCCTTCATGTTCAATGGCATCGATGGAAATTCAATAAACGTCATTTTTTGTTTATTTGATTTCAACTTGTTTTAAACGAATCCAATTGATGAATTACATTCCCTTTTTAGATTAATAAATTTACTCTATATTGGCAAATATATATTGGTATATTGGCCAGCTTTAGCCTCGACTCCTATCTCCTAATGCCCTATACCCTTAAAAGATATCGTTATTGCGTTTCAAGTGAAGATAGGGGGTCATATATACAGGTTGTCCTATATGATTATCACAAGTTTTAAGTGAACATTTTTTATTTTGCCGAGAGTAGCAGAGTTGTTGAATCATAAAGAGAAACAAAAAGGTTGTCCTCTGCTTGATGCAAATAAACATACACATATGTATATAATATAGAGTATATATATATATATATTATATGTATATATCAGGGGCGGGCGGTGACTTTTCAGCCAGAGGATGCTGTCCAAAAAGGACCCTTCATTTTTGAAAATTTTATTTTATTATTCGCAAAATTCATCGATATCAGCTTACTATCATTTTTCAAATTTCACATTAGATTTTTTAAATTTGATATTAAAGACAGACCGGACAGTCTATCTTCACATTGATTACTTCCAGGGTTAAGTAAAAATAGTCCATCTTTCTATCTTAAAGGCTCTGTCTGAGTCGCAATTAAAGTAGGCACCATTAGAAAAAGTATCTTCACATTTTATATATACATACTTACTTCAAATAAGAAGTTTCCTTTCTTATATTCCTTAGTCTTTAATAGTACTTGGTAAAGGAAAATTGAAATAACTATAGTTAGAATTTCCACTACCTTTAGCTGATATTTCCTCTTTTTGTAAAGAAACTTTTGTATTTTTCATCTTATTACAAAAATAGTCCAATCCATTCAATTGTGAAATAGTAATTAGAATATCTTCAAAAAGAGTCGATATTATATTTTATTATAAGTTAAATTTTCACAATTTTTATCAATATTCTCTCTCATATCAGGTGATTTGCTTGTTTTTCATCAGTTAATGATAGAAATAACTGTGATTCATTTGTACCAACCGGTTTTATTTTCAGTCAAATTATTATTTATTATATCATGAGTTAAATTATTAAAAGTGATAAGTAAAAATAGTATGACGTACTATTCTAAGCCGATTAAGATTACCTCGGAAGATAAGCTAAGAAAGCTTGGACTAATTGCTCTTGAGGGATATGTAAAAGGAAGAGAGATAGGTAGAGTAAAGAGGGGTATATGAGGGAGGGTTAGATAGGGACAGTGAGGGGTATGTGGGGGAGGAGTATGTAGGGGAGGGGAGATAGGGATAGTATTGAAAGGTATATAAGAGATGGTCATAGGAACAATGTACTTTTCAACAAAATTATTTAAATTACGTTTTGTCTTTTGATGGAAATTTATGATCATGTTATTTGTAAATGATCATACATTTCTATATTTTTTTCTTTTTCTTGTTTGTTAATTTCTTTTAATTGATTTGTATTTATGTTTATTAATTTCTGTAGTTAATTTGTATTGATGTTTTGTTGACCTAGCCATCGAGGACTTGTGCCTCTAAGCAGGTCGAGTAATAAAGATTTATTTATTTATTTATAAATTATTTATCTTTGGGTAACGTGTAGGTATGTACTTCTTTGTTCTTATAGATAAAGATCTACAGACCTACTTCAGGGAGCATGGCCTACCTGCCCACGTGAGCTCATGATTCTTTTATCAAGGGAATCATATCCTATCCCTAATAAATCCGTCTTCTCACAAGTGCTTATTCCTTCGAATTCGAAATGTTTCGCGAGTACCTATATTTTTACTTGTGTGCTAGTGTAAATGTGTACCTGTGGGGTCAGAATAATCCAGGTCCAGGAGCGAGACGTTGGCTGTTAAGGTATAATATCTTTATAATACTCTATTCTTATAATACTATGAAACATTCTACATTTTTCAAGTACTTTTTTCGAGTTTTTCAAAAAAAATATCAAATAAAATGGAAAATATATTAAATATAATTTTATTGCGAATATTTGTATAAAAAAATTATCTAAATTCACTATCTTATTTTACTAATAATATTTTTTTTATTTTTTCAGGTAGGTGCTCGTCTTACTAAAACTACCATTTACATTAAATGTTAACTAGAAATAAATAAATAAATTAAAATTAAAAATTATCCATATGCAATTTTATAATCATTTTCTTTTTTCTAAATTTAATTTGAGATATTGTTTGAAACAATTTCGCATTTATATTTTCAGATTAATAAAATCATTTCACATAGATGGAGTAATACAATTTCATTTTTGGTTAAAAAAATTACATTCAGAGTAAATTATTAATAAAAATTCGCTTTGAAAAATTATCCCCTTCTATTTGAATCATGTCCTATCCCTGATTAATCCGTCTTCTCACAAGTGCTTATTCCTTCGAATTCGAAAATGTTTCGCGAGTATATTTTTACTTGTGCGCCAGTGTAAATGTCTACCTGTGGGTCAGAATAATCCAGGTCCAGGCGCGAGACGTTGGCTGTTAAGGTAAAATATCTTTATAATACTCTATTCTTATAATTAAATAAGTATATGAAACCTTCTACATTTTTCAAGAGGCGCTTTTTTTCGAATTTTTCAAAAAAAGTATCAAATAAAATAGAAAATATATTAAATATAATTTTATTGGGAATAAATGTAAATAAATACTCTAATTATTTTACTAATATTTTTTTTCTTTTTTCAGGTAGGTGCTCGTCTTACTAAAACTACCATTTACATTAAATGTTAACTAAAAATAAATAAATAAATTAAAATTAAAAATTATCCATATGCAATTTTATAATCTTTTTCTTTTTCTAAATTAAATTTGAGATATTTTTAAAACAATTTCGCCTATATATTTTAAGTTTAATAAAATTATTTCACATGGATAGATAAATACAATTTCAATTTTGGTTAAAAAAATAAATTTCAAAGAGTAAATGATTAATAATTCACTTTTAAAAATTATCCCCTTCTATTTAAATATTCACCTCTAAGCTTCACACTAATTATTTTCTGTTTCTGATCTAATGCATAAGTCAATATCGAACTTTTTCTCATCATACCTACAAACAACACAAACTACAAATTTTTTATATTTGTTTAATAAATATATGACAAAATTTTTATACAAAATTTCGAATGTTTAAGACTTTGATTCGAATCAAATTGCAGTATTGGAGACATTATACTGGTATTTGTTTTGGAAAAGGTCTTTTAACAATTACTTATCTCAAGTGTAGACGTATTCTGCTACAAATATAATGTCTCCTATTTGTTTCAAAATATGTCTAGCCTTGAAATTTTCATTATTTTTGGCTTTCAAACTCTCTCTAGAGTAAAGTACTTTAAAATATACTTTTACTAAAAACTTTATTTAACCTTTTTTGTTGTCCCCAAGATACTTAATTAGGATATTAAATTTCATCAAAATTCGTTAAGTCATTTTCAAGATATTTAAAAAAAACTAAAAAAGTACCCAAATAAAGTACTAATGTTTGTGGGCCGATATGTACCAAAAACTAATCAGCGCTTCATTTTGTTAAAAGAATGGTAGGTTTTAAATTTCATTTTAATCGGTGCAAAGATGTGGAAAAAATCGTGGACGAAAAAACGATAACATCCATCCATCCATCCATCCATCCCCACGCACTTCCAAAAAAATGGCACTTTTTGGCCTCTCGACGAGACCCCAGGTAATTTTTGGCAAAATCGTCACGTGCTAAAATTCAACCTAATTGAATACTACAATTTGTGACCTTAATTGAGTCCATGGGTTCCGTAGTCTTTACCTGAGGACCCTTTGAAGTCCAGCTTGGCGCGCGACCGATTACAATACTTTTACCCATGCTTCGCATTGGATAAAGTAAAAAGTAAAAATAATGAAAACAACAAAAAAGAACAAAAATATTGCATATGTATTAACATTGTAATAGATAATAACATACCTAATTAAAAAAATTAAGAATACTTTTTTGCTAGCAACAATTCGAATTATAAAGAGGGGAAGTTGGCCTAATTCGAATTATAGAACGTTCTCTAACCCTCTTGTTTCGAAAAAGATTCCGAGTTATCGGGCCTATCAACAATATAAAGCATTTTTCGATTTACCGAAGTTAACAGCTGAAGAGTTCGAATTATCGAAAAATTCGAATTGTCGAGAATCGACAGTATTTGCATGCGGGTCGGATCTATGGGGGCAAAATGGGCCCCGAGCCCCTGCGGTAAATTTTAAGAAGAGCCAAATTTTTTGTATATATGTATTTATTATAGGGGGTTCGGGGGAGAAATTCAAATTTGCCCCTCTGACAAAAGACCTAGATCCAGCTCTGTTTCTGTGTGAAATGTTATTTTAATTAGTTTGAAAATTTCTAAAAACTAAAAGACATGGACTCGGATCCTGAGCTCTCCATAATTATTTATTATTAATTAATATTTTATTTTTGCTTTCACTCTTTAATTTTAATAACGTTTTAAGTCACAATTATAAAGATTTTAGCATGGGTGCCCCCGTAAATTCATGACTTCCCCCCCCCCTCCCAATTTCATGAAAAGCCCTCCCCCATTTTATTCAGTTCTAAAGAATTAGAAGAGCTTTTTATTACATTTTCTTTAAGTTAGAAAACTTGACCGCTTTTATTTTTAGCATATAATGCAACATTTTTCAACCCTCTCCCTCCAGAAATTTCAATGACACACTCATGTGTCTTAACCCCCCCCCTCTGAGCACCCCTGGATTTTAGAGGGTTCCGTTTAAAAAATAAAACAGGACTATTTTATTTAGTATAGCTGCGATATTGCTATGTCTGTCCATCTGTCAAAGTATTATAGTTCGAATGATAAATAAATAAATAGGATACATTGAAAAGTTTTTGTTTTTTGCCGAGAGTAGCAGAGTTGTTGATTCACAAAGAGAAACAAAGAGGTTGTCCTCTGCTTGATGCAAATAAACATACACACATATATATCGAGATGATATATCTGTATATATATTATTTATTTGTTTGAGACTAGTTTCGAAGACTTGGTCTTCATCATCAGTCTTTTTTAATTATAAATGTTGTTTTTCATGGAGTCAATTTTTCAATCACATTTTCAATATCCATACGATATTGACTCCATGAAAAACAACATGTATAATTAAAAAGGCTGATGATGAATACCAAGTCTTCGAAACTATAGTCTCAAACAATAAATAATACATATATATATATATATATATATATATATATATACAGATATATCATCTCGATATATATGTGTGTATGCTTATTTGCATCCAAGCAGAGGACAACCTCTTTGAAACAATAGGATTGTGAAATAGGATACAACTTGAAATCGTATTAAAACTTTAATCGAATGATCATTTTGGGGAGGGTCGAATTTAATGTGAAGTAAAAAAATCAAAGATATTACTTTTCATCATAGACTCTGAGGTATCATTTAAAGTAGAATCAAGTTTAATTTTTTTTAATTTATTTTGATTTAAAATGACGGTGTGGGAAAGTTCAAATCGGCTCTTTTAGGTGATTTTTATATTTCGACTTTTAGAAACTTTATTTCAAATTTATAAAAAAATAAAAACTCACAAATTCACACACGCTCTTTATTAACGACAAATAAGAACGAATTCTTTGGGAGTTATAAGATATAGGGTAGGAACCCTCGGTATACGATCTCTCTTGAACTTGACAGACTTATTAAAATTTATTTTTCTTCTTAAAAAACTAAATACTTTTAATTATTTATTTTTAGTCTTGGTTTGATATTAAAACAGGTTATGTGAAAGTAACCCTGTGTGCAAAAGTCAAGCAAGATTTTTTTTTTTAAATATTGAAGATTCTGTTAGTTCTTTATTCCCCCAAACGCCAGGAATAATGTGAATCTAGAATATGAGATATGCTATGTGATTGGCTGATTAGATTTTATTTTGTATTTAACGAAAAGAAATTAAGGGAGTTCCAGGCTAGTATTCTTTTCAAAAAGGGAGCTGCCCAGTCAATTTTAATGGGGGATGGGTTTGGCAAAGCCCTTCGAAAAAACATAAACATCTCGAGCAAACGAAAGGAACGCTTTTTCATTTGCTTTATAGTTTTCTTTTATGATCAAAGTTTTTTGTCTCCTTTTTACTTTCTTTGATCTCCATGTTTTTTCGTTTTATTGTTTTCATTCCTAAAATATTATTGGGACTTCCCTGACTTCTCTTTCTCTATTTATCTATAATCAAAAAAGATTTAAAACTACCTTACAATAATCATGGTACAAGCATGTTTATTCTAATCAACCACGTTAAGTTTTCGTTAATGCTAAAATGCAACAATTTTCGACCCCCCCCAGAAATTTCGATGACGCAGTCTGCATCTTAACCCTCCACTTGTGGGCACCCCTGTCTACTAGATGGATATGGCATGGATATATGTTTAAATCCAGAATCACTAGACCGCGAAATTTTACAAATGAAAATTAAATCTTTGAGTTAAATATTTAGCACGATATATAACATCGCTATTTTTGCAACTCGGCTTCAATTCCAGAGGCAGTGAACACAACCGTTCTGATATAATTAAAGTACCCATTACATCTCTGATCTTAGTAACAAAAGTAAAAAAAAACGGAATAGTTACTAAAAGCAAAATTATAAGCTCAACTATAAGATAAAAATAATAATGAACTTTTGAATATTTGAAAATTATTCTCCTTCTCATAATTTCATATTTATTATTTCAGTAATTTATATGCTACGACACTAACCAAGTCTATATCTACTCTTATTAAAAGAAAAATTGTATATTTATTTGTATATATATTTGTTTGTATATATATTTATTTGTTTATATATTTGTATCTTGGTTCTATTTTGAAAACGACTCTACCGATTTTGATGAAATTCACGAGTTAGGGGGTTTTTGGGGTGACAATTCGATCTGTCACGGTCTCATCTTCGACAAAATTGTTTTTGATGGGTTTTTTCGTAATCAAATTAATTATTCTCAGGTAGACAAATCCCATTCTTAGGGTTTTAAAAAAGGTTTCCCTTTCCTTTGTGCTCAGGCAGACAATGGGTCGGGTAAATCCTTTATTCTCAAAGGCCTTGAAGAAGTATTGTGATTGTGGTTTTTAACATATTTTGTTCAACCTAAACGTTAGAAATATTAATAAACGTTTTATAATTGTTTTTATAAAGAATTTTATTTATTTAATAGAATAAAAAATAATCAAGAATTTATTTAAAAATATATTTCGCATAAGCGGGAGATAAATTTAACCGAATTTACCACTACTCCGAAGCCCCTAAAACCTTAGTAAATTGGATATTGAATTGTATCTAAGTTTCTGAGATTGGCTCGTGATCCCGGCTTCTTTTCCTTCTACTCTGTTCTTTTCACGATGGAGGGGCCAGCCCCGCTAGCCACAGGCCTTTAGGGGATCCCACCTTCTGAGTTGTATCTCCTTCTCACATCAATATCATTAAAAAAAAAGAACAGGTCTCAATTTTTCTGAAAAAACAACACATTTTGATGAGGTTTTATTTATTAATTGGATGAATAAAAATGAATCATATGGTTGAATCAAAACAGGTGCAGGAGGTGGGGTGCAGTGGTGGGGGATCCGGGGGTACGGCGAGGTTTCGGGGGTGGGGTCAAGCGGGGTAGGGGGGGGGTACAGTGGGCGAATACTATATATATTTGTATTTTTTTAATTTGAAAACTGGCTCTCAAATAAAAATCCACCTTTTTATCAGAATTTTAAATTAAAAATAATATTAAAAATAAAGGTTTTAACTGAAGGAAGAAGTTACCGAGCATCGCTCGGTGACTCCAGGTACTAGTTATAATTATAGTAGAAGGAACTAGGGTTTTCTAGTACAATCACAACTAATTGATAATTTCTCTCCCGGACTAAAACTTGTCAGGACTTGTCTTTTAGATCTTTGTACGTTTTTACATGTCAATGGATAATGGATAGTCAGAGATTATTATATCCGTGACCATTTTAAAAAAATAAATTATCATTCCTCATATCCTTCTTTAATCCCATTCGATTTAAATTAGGGCTGTCCAACTCGTGGCCCAATATAAAGTCATAAAATTCCTTAAAACATTGAGATTTATATGTAGATACTGGAAAACACACAACAATTTGGCCTGATAATTTTTTTTTCTCTAAAATAAGAAATCTGCAAATCTACTGTGAAATTTTCGAAAAATAAAAGTGTTAATTTTATCAATTGTGAATCTTTCAAGATTTCCGAAAAAATAATCATAATTTTGGTCTATTTTTGACTCCACTTTCATTAGAAATAAATTTTCTAATTGAATGTCCTAAAACAACAATTAGATACCGATCAGAAAGTAAAAATTGAATATTGTCTTTTAATTAGAATTTTATATTAATTATTTACTAGGAATAGTAAATCCTAGATCATTCAAAGAATATTTCAATGCCCAGAATTGATATTCTTAGAATATAAATAGATTATTCTTGTACTCAGTAGCGGATTTAGGTTCGAGAGCGCCCTAGGCCCCATCCGATATGGCGCTATATTTTCTTTATAGTATTAATTATTATAATCCAACATCTAATTTACGAATATTAAAAAAATAATTTATTTTGAGTTTGATTAATTTAGATATAATAATACATTTTTTAAAATTAAACAATAAATAAATTTTTTATCAATAATCAATCCTATATCAAATTGAAAGTTTATTTTTGCCGAGAGTAGTAGAATTTTTATAAATTGAAGGAGACAAAGAGTGTGTATTCTGCTGGAATTATAAATTTTTAATTTCAGCAGAAGACACACTCTTTTATTGTCTCCTTCAATCACACATCACATAAACTTTTTTTGCTCGCGCTTAAACATTAATTATATCCTCATGAACAATTTCTTGCACCAATTTTTTTATGTACTGTACCTACTTTTAGAAATTTTGGACTAAAATTACTGCAATTTTTTTATTATAAAAACAATAGTCATAGTGGAAATAAAGTAGGAAAAGTAACCTGATTTATAAATATTTATGTAGTTTTTATAAGTAATAATCATTGTCATAGAATTTTTAATCATCTTTCACCAGTTATGTTCTGTATAGGTACTATTTTCGAGTTGTTTTTTTTCAAATTATTTTTTTTAATTGCTTTGGTGATTTGAAATATTAAATATGAAAAAAAATTGTAAAATCTTAAATTTTTAATGAAGAATTACTTTTATAAGCAAAAATATATTATGTGGAGTCGTACTTCTAAACTATTACCCAAAAGATTTTCAATATTTGTGAAAATTGAAAAAAAAATAGAAGTTATTTCGGGGCGCCCTACATAGAGTGAGATTAATTTCACTATAAGTAAAAAATTTAATTAAATATGGAAAATAAATATTTTACACCTTAACCACGAAAGCATAAATATTATTTTTGCTATTAATAACTTTCTATAATCTATTAATAATATTTAAAAATTTAGTTTTAGAAATATAACTATGGTGTGTTTAAAAAAAATGTCTTAAGAAACTTTTTATTTAACTATATAATTAAAGATTTCAGCATCTTTTTTTGAAAATAGTTGGAATGTTTTTCAAAAAATCAGCTCTGGTTAAATTTAACTAATGTATATTAAAAGAGAAAGAATTTAATTTTTAGGACAAATTCTAGGATTTTAGTAGAAATATTTTTTATATTACGAGATACCAGAGGGATTCATCCCCTCAGGAGTCGAACCTGAGAACTAACATGCTTTCCGGGCAGTCAGCTCACACCCTCGTGACAAAAGACAGCTTCCGGAAAGCATGTTAGTTCTCAGGTTCGAATCCTGAGGGAATGAATCCCTTCTGATATTTATTTATTTATTTATTTTAACAATCATACGAGTGTATTAGCCCACTTTACAGAAAGGAAATACATATTTATAATACAAAAAAATACAAAAAACATATACTTGCTTAAATATTAAGTTTAATATTTTATAAAAGAATTATTACATATTCAAAAAAGTGAGTAGTTCAATTTTATTCAAATAGTCATAAATTTACACATAAAATGCTTCTTAATTTCTCAAAATAAAAAATATTTCTACTAAAATGCTAGAATTTGTCCTAAAAAATTAAATTCTTTCTCTTTTTTGTTTAACAATTTAATAATTATTTTAAATGTTTTACTGAAATTTGTTCATACAATCCCAGCAAAACTAAGCAAAATCGATTCTTAAATTTTTAATCATTCTTTAAATTTTGTAATCTAAAATTTTATCGCCCTAAAATTTTGCCGCCCTAGGCCCGGGCGCTCGCGGGCCTAGGCCTAAATCCGCCACTGCTTGTGCTGGCTGGGTAGTAAATAATATTTAAAACTCTAATCACCAAGAGCCCTATAGCCAAGTTTTAGATAAAATCAGACTTACTGTACTTTTATCAACATAGTTTTTATAGAAAACAAATTAATTTAAATAGAGTTCATTAAAATTATATAAATAATAAACACAAATGACTTTGTGCAAGGCTAAATTAATTTTCGCTACCAATACTTTGGCATTCGAGATAAGAGCCTGGGGTCTGAACAAGAACAACAGGCATTATCTAAATTCTTCTTCGTTAGTTGCTTCCCTCCGTCTAAAACAAGTAGAAAGTTTGCATTTCTTTGGATTTCTTAAAACAAAACATTTGGATAAAAGATAAACACATTTTAATTAAAAAATATTCTTATTTACGAAATGAACCCTCTATCTCTCTCGCTTCTGAAAATTAATTCTTGTTGATACGCATATTAATTAATATTATTGCGATTATAAAAATCACACTGCTTTTTAAGAAATGTGCAGCTTAATTACACAAACTTTTGTACAAAATTCCAAGCATATTAGCTATGTGCTTGAGAGCTTCCTATATAACTAATCGGTTTTTTTCTTGATTTTTTAACTTAATAATCTGGAGTTTAAAAAATGCCATCAATTTACTGAAACGTTGGGCACTAGAACGAACTTCAAACGACCAGAGGATCCAAATAAACAGAGTCAAAAAATTAATAAGCTCGATGTGGCCATCCACTTGACTTTACCATACAACCTGGCCTCTAGAATTATTTTGGGCGGTTAGTTTTTGCATTTTAGACTTCTGGGGGTCCCACTGATTATGTATACAAAATTTGGTTGAGTTTGCTCAAATGGCCTAGATTTTAATTTTTAACCCCCCTCCACCCCCTTAATTTTGGGTCGATATGCACCAAAAATCTAATCAGCTCTTAATCTCAATGGACCAAAACTACGTGTGAAATTTGGTTTCGATATTCACACTAGTTTTTGAGCTAGCTCGTCCACAAAAATTTGGTAACGCACAGACTAACAGACAGACAACTAGACAGTTAACAGACATTTTGACAAAACAATTATTATCTCGAAAAATATAATTTTTTCGATGTTCACTTATTAAAGCTTTTTTGTAGACCGAAATTGCCATCGTTTCGCTCAATTTTTTAATCAAAATAGTTTCAGCCGTTTTTGAGATATTTCGAAAAAAAGGAAAAAAACACTTTTTTCATGCACGATTACAATACTTGACCATACCCTGTATTGTAAAGTAAAAAGAATAGAACGTACTTGAATAAATTTTCATTATGATTTTTTTAAACACCAATAAGAAAAAAATTGAAGCACACTGAGCGTACTGTATATGTTTGGATATAAGTTATTTGTATTATTTTAAGCTGACTTTATGCTCTTAGCTGCTTTATTTCAAATATCAATTGAAGGAAAAAATGAAACTTTTTCAAGACTTGGCACGCTGTTTGCAGTTTCGGTGAATTTATAATTTTAAATGAAAAATATCTAAATCTGATATTTAATTCGATCTAATTTATTTTCTTACCTAGAATATAAATTCAAAATCTACCCTCTTCAGTTAGAGCCGCAGCAAATAATTGTTTTTTTACATTTTAGTCGGAGTTTTAGTGAAGTCAATTGAATATTCTCTTTATATATAAAATAACGAGTACCGTTTTAGTCCAAGTGCACATTGCAAAAGGAAGAACTAATAGAAATTCAGAAATTATTCTCTGATAGTCTAAAACAGGTCTCGACTTGTATTTGGCATCCTTGTAATTTCAAAGAGAGATCATTCTATCCGCCCCCTTTTTAGTCATTTCCCTCAATTAGATTCTAATGAAAAAACCTTTCACCTGCACATTCATTAAATAATAAAAAAAGTTAAAACTTATTTACACCCTTAGGGGCGTCCCTTAATTACGTGAGGCGTTTAGGGGGGAGGTCAAGCGGAATCTCACTCAATCTCACGTGGGGGAGTGGGAGGGGGGGGTCTCGGAAAATATCACCTATTTTATTTTCAGCAAGAAACAGTGTAAAATTCCGAGAAAACAGGGTTAAATTAAGTAATAATATTAATAAATAAAATACTAATACTAATCTTAAATAAAATAATTAAACAAATTATGTTTTTAAATAAATTCAACACAATCAAGCAGAGATTAACGTATTTACACTAAAAATACGCATTTTGAAAAATTTCACGTGAGATTAGAGGTGGAGGGTCAAAAAATCGCCAAAATTGCCTCATGTAATTTAGGGACGCCTCTTTATAAGTAATTAATAATAAACTTAAACATAAATTGTTCATTTATGCCTTACTATATCGCCTTAAAATCACAAAGAATCCTTCCAAAAAATTATGTTTTTTGTATTTTTAATCCAGAAGCTCTAAAGCTAGATAGCTACAAATCTAAAGCAGTTGTCCGCATTGGAAATACAAATATTTTAGTATAAGAATGAACTTTCTATGACTTTTTTTTAAGTTATCGTGGGTATCTAAATCCAGACACACAAATAGGAAAAAAATCATGGTTGAAAATTATTTTTCTCCAGGTTTCAGACATTTTTCAACACAATGAAAAAAAAATTAAAATTTTGATTGAAGTCGAATATAAGGAGTTGGTAGAATAATTATTTCTCCTCATTGATGAATACAAGCTCAGATTTACTAAAATTAACAATTTATTAAGCTTCAATTTTATTTTCGTTTCACTTGCGATTTATTTTTCATTAAATTGAAGGGTTGGTTTTGTCATATTATATTTATAATAGAGCATATATGAGCCGTTTATTTCGAAAATGGACTAAGTTCATTTTTCGTTATTTCGAGATATATATTTATATTTCTATAAATGCGTATATATTTATATATATATTTTGATATATTTATTTTGACAAATTCATGATGGTATTCACTCCATTGACTGTGATGTTATAAACATGAAAAGAAGACATCTATAAAACTTGCATTAATACATTTTTTTCCAAATTAAACTTACGCCCCCTTCAAAATATACGGCTCATATATATTGCAAAAATAATTAATAATAAACTTAGTTGAAGTAGAATATTTTTTATTAAATATCTTAATTCTTTTTTCTCTAGTGTCTGTCTACTGTCTCTTGCCCCATTAAATCTATACCAACGGATTGGTTTTCAACTCTTGGAGGGGATACTTCAAGTTAATGATAAATTATCTTTTATCTATATTGATTTTATTTTCATTGATAAAAATATTTTTCTTTAATTAATTTTTCTTAATCTCATTTTTCTCGCACTTTCATTTTAATTCCTACAATACATTTATATGCATTAACGATCCTGGCTGGCAAATAAAAATTTCTACCGGCTAAAACTCGGCTCCCTCACTAACCCTTACTTACATACATTATGTGCTGTCTAAATGGGCTTTGTTCCCGGTGACATTAAATAAATAAAAAAATTAAAAAAAAAGAAATTATATTGATTGGGAGTAGGTATATAAATAATTACAAATCTTTTTTAAAAAACAATCTTCAAACGTAGAATAGCAAACGTTTCGAGGAAATTCTCCCTTTATCAATTGAAATTTTAACAAAATTGAATACATAGTTAATTTAAGGTTTACAAATGCAAAAATTCAAGAAGTCTTCGAAACTTGGAAAATAAGTCATTAAAAGCATAATAAACACACTGTTAAAATTTGAAGACGATTGACCACACCAAACATGAAATAATTCCTATTAAAAATGGAATTTTGAACATATTGTAGATTGGGAAAAGGTGGGAAAATGATCATTATTTTATTTTTTTCATTGAAGGACTTTCACCATCTTGATAAAAAACTAATGTTTCTTAGAATAATATATTCGGAGTAACTTAAAAAAAATTGAAATTATTTACCTTGTAGTTTTGATAAAAAAAAACAAAAAAAAATTCGGGCGATTATTTTTAGTGGAGGATATAAGATCAATGGCTTGGAAACGATCCATTCATAAACAGGATATAGTAGTGTGAGAAGTACAGTCACGTTAAAAAAACATAACCTAAAATTTTAGGACTGATAATATGTATAGAGGGTTACGAGGCTAAAACTTTTTGTGTGGATTGTCGCGAAAGAACTACCTTAATAAAGCAACGTAGCAAAAATGATTTTTATTTTTATTCAAGGTAATTTCATCTTCCAAAAAATCTGTAAAATTGTTTATTTTCAAAATATTTATTTGTTTATAGTTGGTTTATATTCCTTTCTTAAAGCAATTATTTTTTACAAATTTGTTAAAATTTCCATTGATAAAGGGAGAATTTTTCTCGAAACGTTTGATATCCTTATAAACGTTCGAATATTGTTTTTTATAAAAATCTTTTATATACTTACATTAAAGATCATTTAAATGCTTGGAAATTAAACTAACTCATTGAATAAATTTCTTTTTAATTTATTTAAATATTTCTTAAGTCTCACAATAATTTAAATTTGTTTGTCTGTTTCTCTGCTGGTTCGTCAATCTTCTGCTGCTTCTGATTGCCATCCTTCATCCAATGATGATCTTCTTTTGCTTATAGACTGCAATGTGAGTTAACCATTTATTATAGCATGTCGTTAGTTATAATTTTTAGATTTCGTTTTTTTAAAGGGATTCCTATTTTTTTTTAGTTAGTAGGTAGCTAGCTTTTTATTAGAACCAATAGAATGTGTTCTCTTTCTGCTGAGCTGAATTTAGTTCTTTTATTAATCATTTAATAATTAATATGCATTTTTTTCAATAATAGATATATTTAATTATTTTTTCTTTCACAATTTACAATTATAGAAATATAACAGAGATAGAAAAAATAAATATAGATTTTAAATTTAACTATTATTTTAATGTATTTATTTGATTAAAATTAATAAAGAAGAATAGAAACGTAAAGTTATTAAATTTAAATAGTTTCTTCTGAAATTTTAAATATTTGTATTTAATGTTAGTTGAGGATTTCCAGAGTCACTTTTCTACAAGTCTCATGATGAGAAGAAAAGACTTCGGGCTGTTCTTGAAATGGATTTTTCTTGCTCATCCAAAAAGTAAGCAAATAGTAGGGACTTGATTTAAAAAGTTCAAGGGTGAACTTAAAATGTTTGTACATCCCGTAGTGGTGGTTTTTCAGACTCCTCGCTTCAACCACCGTGGGATCATCATTATCATCATCATCTTTAATCATAAATGAGTAAAATATTTAGCATCTATAGATTGTAGGTGTGTGAATTGAAATTTGGATGAAATACAATCAGGGGAAGGGTTTGAAGCGGCTCTATGGTCTAGGCCAGGGGTCGGCAACCTGTGGCTTGCGAGCCGCATGCGGCTCTCCAGTTCCATGCGAAAATATTAATAATTATATTAATTTATTTTCAAAACTCATAAAAAAATATTATACTGAAAAAAAAAATACTGAAAACAGGATAAAAACACGCAACAGAAAACAGTTAAAATATGTGGAATAGAGACAATAAGAAGTCAAATTTGGAGAGACACTTCACTACAAAACATACCGTTTCGCTGTTAAATATTCAACCGGTGACGCACGGAAAAAAGCTATTAAAGAGCTTCAAAAACAAAAACAACAGTCGAGTTTCCTATATAAGTAACTGGGCCCAATCTTCAAATAATGTAAATCTGGCAAGCTTTGCAATATCACTACAAATGGTAAAAAGAGGGAAACCATTCACAGATGTTGAGTAATTAAGAAAAGGAGGAAAAAAATTGTTTTTCTATGCCTTTGTTAAAAATGAAGAAAGTTTTTGAATACTACAGTGGAGTGAAGAAGGAAACATTTTATTTGTTTCATTCATTGACCCTTTGAAACCCTGAAGAAGGAGGGAAAAATCCTCCGAAACGTCGGTTTGGGAGGAAAGGAGGAAGGATTCCAATAAATTACACCTTGTTTGATATGTGTTAATTTTTTCTTTCCTCGCTACCTCTGGGCTGCCTTCCATTACATTCAATTAAAGTTTCTACCAGTCCGTCTCTCTCCAGAGAAAATTTCATTGCAAAAAATATCTAAAGAAATAATAAAGAATATATATTTTTCCAAAAAGAAAGGGTATAAAATTTTTTTTTCCTGAACCGAAAACCAGTTCCTTGGTCTTTAAACATCTCGTTATAAGTCTTAATATATTGATTGCCATTCAAGCATTGAAATTGATCAAAATATTTTGTTGATGGAATAGAAAACAGCTTCCTATTTGATGTTCAAATTACCACTTGTTTTTAGTTAAATTAGAATTCGAGTTATAACATAAAACGAAAACTACCTGATTATAAAGGATAATAAACATAGGTAAAAACATAAGGTCTTAGTTTCTTAGTTATAACTCGAGTTCTGAGCTAAAAACAAGTGGTAATTTGAAAATCAAAGAAAGCTGTTTTCGTTACGTCAACAAAATATTTTGATTTCAAATATTGCTGTTTAATATTTAATGGGACTCAAAAATAGATCAAAATGGCCTTTTTCGTCATTTTGACCGATAATATCTCAAAACTCTGACGTATTGCAAAAATTCGGGAAATTGCATGATATAAAACTCTACTGGAATACATTGTTAGGTTTAAGGGAAAATTTTGTTTAAGTTTTGTCGAGGAGTGTATTCTGTAAATTTTAATATAAATATTGACGAAAAACAGACACTCTAATTAACGGAAAAAGAAATAAACATAAGAATTTGTTTGTTTACTTTTTCCGGTTAAGTAACACCCAAGAAGTTGCCAATAGGTATTTGGGTGATTTCACATGAAAATATCTCGAAGAGATGTCACGCCTATCATGATTTTTGCCAATAATGTTTACATAATGAAGGTGGGGTTGTGTTTAATGAATAATGCTATTTTCACTCTCCATATATTATTATTAAGTCAACCTTTTAAGTGGAGTAAATTTAGTTTTTATCGAAATAATTTCCTTCTCTCGATAAGGGTTAAAGTTACTGACTTGTTCTGTCTTCCCACCATCATTTTAATCTAATATATAGATATATTAAAATTAGTATAAATATTTGAATGAAAACCCACTAGAATGAACTTTTTATTAACATTCCATGGAGCATCGAGCGATGCTCGGTAACTTTTTGCCTTTAAATTGCTTCAAATTTCAAGACTCTGCGTCTTACCGAAGACGATATATGAACGATTAAAATATTTATTTTAAGACACTCCTAATTTACACCCAATTCCTTTATTTCAATCGGATTAAAATCTACACACGACTAATAAACTCATGACACTTGATAAGTTACCAATTTAAAAAAATCGTTTGTGCCGTTTTTGGGAAAAAAAAAAATGAAAAATCTTTCATGAGTCCAGGCAAATTACGATTTTAACAGGAAATACCATAATTCGCTGTAAAGATTTTATTGCTGGAATTCCTTTATTGGTACTCCAATATTACTACGCTAAGTTTTCCCCCAAATCTGTGTTGTTGAAATTTTTTTTTTAATTTTTCTACGCGCCTCAAAATGAGAAAATTTCGAAGTTTTTTCTTTTTTCTTGAATAACTCTAAAACGGCTTATCAAATCAAAAATATATTTACTAGATAAATTAAGGCTCTTTAAATTATCCGTAAAATGATAACAATTTAATTTATTTAGGTTAAGTAGGACCTGTACTAGCGCCTGTCAAATAACAGGATCCGGGATCACTTTTGAAATCCCTAAAACTCGCACTTTTTCTATTTTTCCCCATTTTGACCATGAAGGAACACGTTTTCGATAAAGACCACTCTATACATTTTTAAACTAGATTAAATTTGATACAATTAAACAAGGTTTCATCTTAATTGGATAATGGTAACCCGTGCCGCAATGAGGTTGAATTTTGCAGTTTTTGCAAAAATTCGCAGTTTTTTATTCATAAAATGAAATACCACTCATCCTAGAAACTTGATTTTTGTCTCATTCTCTGGCAAATTTTGTTGACTTGGACGTTTACTTGGACCACTTTTTGATAAAACTCTTAAATTTATAGATATCTAGCATTTTCTTTGACGCTTTTGAGGATTCGGATCATATCCTGTCCGGAAAATGTAGGATATCTATAAATCTAAGAGTTTTATCAAAAAAGTGGTCCAAGTAAACGTTCAAGTAAATAAAATTTCCTAGAGAATGAGATAAGTAATCAAGTTTCTAGGATGAGTGGTTTTCATTTTAGTGAAGGAAAAACTGCGATTTTTTGAAACAATGGATCATTTCCTGTCATTGAAAATGCTGGATATCTATAAATCTAAGAATTTTAACAAAAAAGTGGTTCAAGTAAACGTTCAAGTCAAACAAAATTTCCTAGACAATGAGATAGGAATCAAGTTTTTAGGATGAGTGGTTTTCATTTTATGAAGGAAAAACTGCGATTTTTTGCAAAAAACTGCAAACTTCAACCTCATTATAATTAACAACTTTTTCTCTCTGAGTAATTACAGTTGAAAACATTTCTTTTATTTACCATGTGAAAGAAATCCCCACTCGTATTGCCATTTCTAATGACTCGTTTTTCTTTTGCCAGTTTGTTTTCCATTATTATTTAATAATGTGTGCTAAATGCAATATTCCATGTAGTACTAAGTTGCCCAGCTAGATAATGAATAAATCTGCGAGTGTTATTTGAGTTAGCATTTCCCTGGCCAGGTTTGTTGACACAATGCGACGACTGGAACACAAAGAAGTCATTCCCGAAAAATTGGAGTGTAAAAGGAACTCTCGAATTCAGAAGGATGCTGGTATCATGACGAACCAAAATTAATTACACCATGACCAATCTATTTCAACTTACCATTGATATTTTCTAGTGGAAATTTTTCTTATTTTTACAACATTTGTCAATTATTTTTTTTAAATATAAAATATTTTATAAGGGTTTAAATAAAATACGTGCAGCTTTCATTTATTTATTTTTGTTTATGAACTCCCGCTAACGTTTCGGCTATTGGTTGCCATCTTCAGATCAGGAATTTGTCAATATTTATATATAGTATTTCCGCTCTGAAGATGGCTATAACCAATAGCCGAAACGTTAGCGGAGATCATAAATAAAAAGAAATAAATGAAAGCTGCACGTCTCTTATTTAAACCCTTACTAAATTAATACAACTAAAGCTATAAAGAATTCCTAAAACAAATAAAATATTTGATTAATATTAGAATATTTTTCTCATATAATGAAGTACACGGGACAGTGTCGTATCTATACAGTTGAGGCCCGTGGCCAATTCATCGGATGGGGCCCTCCCTCAATGTAAAGAAGTTAAACCAACGTTGTAGTTTCTTTAATAAATCACTACGTACAGTACGTACAAACTCTATTATAATTATTGTGAGCATTGTTCGTTGATATTCTAGTATAAGATTTAGGGAAAGCGGTGTTGGTTTATAGTGAAATATATTAAACACAGGGGTTTTTTAACGGGTGAAACACCACTATAACCCGTTAAAAAACTCCTGGGATATTCTAGTAACTATTCATTTGTCTCTTTACTTGAGTAGGTAACTTAAATTAATTGAATACAAAACTAATAAATTTTACTAAATTTTTTAATAATACATGTTTAATGCCGGGGACCCGTGGAATTGTGCCCCTCCAGCCACCCTATTGTTACGCCACTGACACGGGATGAAGACTTTTAGAGAAGAAATGGATCCAATAGAGGCAGGCGAGTGATTGTGACAAACTATACTTAGAACTGAATAAGTGTATATACTCTATGATAGTGGTTCTCAACCGTTGGTGAATTATAGTGCTTACAAATTTCAAAAGTTTTTTAAAGAACATATTAAGAAGTTGCAAAAAAAACAACCTCAGCTTTCACATTAGTAGAGACCGATTTTTATGCAGTAAAAACTCCCAAAATATACCGTAAAATATGCAGCTAAAAATGCTGAAATATGCAAGTAATATGCAGAATAAGTTGAAATATGCAAATATATGGATCGAAAGATGGCAAAATAATTTTTTTTATGCTCTAAAAAATTAAAATTGAAGACAAAAAGACTATATATTTGAAGGAGTGCTATGAAAGGAATAAAACGATAAAATAATCTATTGACACCAAGTGTCAAATATGTACTTTTATTGTGTAAAAAATTGCACAAAATTCTCATTTCATCTAATATATAAGAAAATCTTTAAACTCAAAGAAATATTAGAGGTGCACTTGATTAAAATCAACATAATAAATATAATAATGTTTCAAAAATCTAGTCGAAAAAATATTGGGGGGGGGGGGAGGTAGTTTTATTTCCCAGTCACGATTGTATATTATTGCTTTTATTTTTTTATATTAACAAGCTTTTCTTATTGACATACAAATAATAAACTAATAAAATAATGCAAATATTTGTCCGGCTATAATCTGATCCCTACAATAATTTACACACACTTCCACACACACACACACACGAACGCTCAATGGCCAAAATAGGGTATAGTTCCCGAAGGGGATTAAAAAAATAAAAAACAATTAAATAATTAACAAAGGATCCAAAAAATAATTAAAGTTTGATTGTAATTGTGAATAATTTATGTTTACAAGTATTTTTCTAAATTATTTTCAGGTTATTATGTCTACGGTCAATTAAAATTGATTTATACGATGAAAAGAGCGTTCCACATCCACAGACGTACTGGGGGCGAATTTAAAGGAACTTAAACCCCCCCACTTTTACTTTGGAAGAAAAATATTGCAAACTTTTCGTGATTTTCGTGTGGTATACCATATAGTATATAATACAACTGAATAATAAGAAAAATGAGAAGGTTGTAGTTTTGTAGCTTGTTTACATCCTTTGTAATCCAACTTCCTACATCCTAGTCCAACACTAAACTTCGTGTCGTTGAGGCCTATTTCAGTTTTCTTCGAATTTAAATTAGTGTCTTTCTGTTTTATGGTATTTAATCTTTTTTTCATTCTTTCTCCGAAAAATAACTTTTAAAACCTCTGTATTTGGAGTGAAATATACAATTTTATGTAATATCCTTCAAATATGAAATTTTATGCAATATTACTCAAATATTCAAAAATATGCAGTATAAAATTTAACCCACCTTATCCTAGATGCATGATTCGGATAGATAATTGATCCCCTGGGTCGTATATCGCACAAAATATGCAATTGCATAGAAATCCGGTCTACTTATATTTATCTCTAAATTAAAATATGATACCTTGTATTTTCAATATTAAAAGAACTTATTATTTGAAATAAAATTTTGAGTTAGGAAATGCTGCAAAGGAGGGAATGGCATCCTTACAAAATTGCAGAAGGACTTCATTGGAAGAAAAAGGTTGAGAGCCTCTGCCCTATGATGACGACAAAGATAAAATGTTGGAAAAGTGAAAACTTTCTACCAACTGTTTGAGTTAGAAAATTGAAAGCTTGAACATGTTATCTTTAAACCTTCAAAACCGGAGTGCATAGACACCTACGTCTACACCCTCTCACTTAATCAACTTTCCCTTCTCTTCGGTAATGCAAGGGTCTTTCGAGATCCATAGGGGCTGCATCTTTACTGGTGCACCCCTTCTTGCATCGATTGCATTAAAAAAAAAAAAAAAATGTTATATGCAGATTTTTTCTAACAAATTTGATGCAAAATATCAAGGTATTATTTACAACTGTTTAAGAACACTAACAAACACTAACAAAATAAATGATTCAAACGTTCTAAAACACAAATTTTTAGGTTCCTGAAAATTTTCAAAAATATTGAAAAACTATTTGCACGAAATTTGGAGAGAGACGGACTGGTAGAAATTTTAACTGAAAATAATGGTTAGTGAGGAAAGAAAAATTAGCACATATCCAAATAATGTGTAATTTATTGGATTCTTTCCTCCTTTCCTTTCAAACCGACGTTTCGGAGGATTCTTCCCTCCTTCTTCAGGGTTCCAAAGGGTCAATGAAAGAAACAAACAAAATGTTTCATTCCTCTCTCTACAGCAGTGTTTAAAATTTTCTTGTTCCTTAGCAGAAGCATTAAAATAGAAAAACAATTTTTTTTTTATCTAGGAAGGAAACACAATGCATTTTAATAATAAAAACATTTCTGTTTCCTTACTAGATAAAAAAAAATTGTTTTTCTATTTTAATGCTTCTGCTAAGGAACAAGAAAATTTTAAACACTGCTGTGGAGAGAGGAATGAAACATTTTGTTTGTTTCCTTTATTGACCCTTTGAAACCCTGAAGGAGGGAAGAATCCTCCGAAACGTCGGTTTGAAAGGAAAGGAGGAAAGAATCCAATAAATTACTCCTCATTTGGATATGTGTCAATTTTTTCTTTCATCACTACTCCTGGGCTACCTTTCGTTACTTTCAGTTATTATTGAAAAACATCTCTCATAGAAATTCGATTAAAATTTGCACATGTTAAAGAATAGGTATATAATTTGTTATTAAAACGATAGATTAAAAAAATCGTTAGGTATGTTTTTTTCTGATACAATCAAGATTTAATGTTAACTAATTTCTTGAATAAAATTTAACCAGAATGGATTGAGCACCCTAAGACATGTCCCTACTGGGCGTTTCATTCGTGTCGGAACTCTTTTGGAATGAACACATTTCCTTTGTTGCAAAATCTGCCGCAAGCAAGATCGGTTTCTTATTCAGGTCCAAAAAAATTTTACGCTCTAACACCTCCTCACCCTATACTAAAGATCCTCTTTGGAAAGAAGAGCCTCCAAGCATTCTCTTGCCACCCTGAATATATTTCAGAAACTAGCTATCAGACTAATAGACGGTCCGACCCCTCTCATCTCTTCTAATTCGATAGCCAATCGAAGAAACGTTTCCACGCTTTATCTATTTTATAGATTCTCTATCACTGCATGTGGTTCGATGATTTAAAATCATTCCAGTGAAAGTTTTTGTGCCGAGGGTAGCAGAATTTTTATATATTGAAGGAGACAATAAAAAGAGTGTGTCTTTTGCTGGAATTATAAATTTTATTTATAACGATAAATAAATATTATGTATAATTCCAGCAGAAGACACAATCTTTTATTGTCTCCTTCAATATAAAATCATTCCTCTCAAACCAGGCTTTATGAGAAACGCTGACTCACAATACCCGTTTGCGATGTAATTAAAGAAGTGCCGAACCAGTTCATTTCTCTTGTGGAGAGGGGCCCCCAAGTATTCTCTTAATACCTTAGACGCAATTCAGAGGCGAGCTATCAGACTGATAGGCGATCCTACATTAACTGACACTCTCGACTCCCTAGCCCATCGTAGATCTGTCTCCGCCCTTTCCCTTTTTTATAGATATTACCATGGCTTTTGTTCTGACGAAATTAAATCGATAATCCCACCAAGGGCTTCATTTGCGCGAAATACACGATTTTCTAAAACTCAACACCCCTACGCGCTTGAACTGGATACTAATCGAACAAACGCATTCGCCAATTGATTTATCCCTATGACATCTAGGGACTGGAACTCTCTTCCCCCGACCGTCTTTCCAGCAACTTATAACCTTCAATCTTTCAAGACCAGCATGCACAGATACCTTCGACTGCTACCCAATCCATAAATCTCCCCTTATCTTCACGTTACAAGGGTCCACCACGGACTACAGAGGTTGTACCTTCTTGGTGCAACTTCTTCTTGTATCAGTATCATTATAAAAAAAATTCTCCATACCTTATAGCGACTGAAACTTTCTTTCCCTCCACTTAAGGTAGTTGTTTCGCGACAATACTAGCAAAAAGTTAATCCTAGAGTATATAGAACAGACAATAAGGATTCATAATTCATAAGCCCAAAACTTTTTGGTGCTTATGTACCACTACTAGCCAATCTCGTGCTCCTTTGACAAATCTGGCAACACTGTCCCAGTTTGTATATATGTTATTTATCATAGAAATGTCAGATAACGTACATAATAAAGGAAGATTTATAAAACAAAAAGTTCTTAATAATCGATTGAAAGCTGTTGCGGCAATGGCTGAAGCGCAAAAACGTCAAAAAAGTACTAAAGTTAACACACTTTTTAGGTTAAATAAATGCTTTGTTGCTAGCTTGTTTTTAGTGTAAATTTTTCATTATACATTTTTCAATATATGTTCATTATTATCTGAGAAACTGTGTTGTAACTATGAATTAAAATTTTCTTGAAAAATTTATTAGTTATTGTCTAATATTTGTTTAGTTTTTTATAACAATGGTAAGAAGAGTTTCTTAATTATAATTAAATATGTATGTAAACTTTCCGATATTCCGTATAGTGTAATGTATAAGAGTCTGAAAATCTCTCTCTCTCTCGCTTGTTTTTAGTGTAAATTTTTCATTATACATTTTTCAATATATATTCATTATTATCTCAGAAACTGTGTTGTAACTATTAATTAAATTTTCTTAAAAAATTTATTAGTTATTGTCTAATGTTTGTTTAGTTTTTTATAACAATGGTAAGAAGAGTTTCTTAATTATAATTAAATTTGTATGTAAACTTTCCGATATTCCGTATAGTGTAATGTATAAGAGTCTGAAAATCTCTCTCTCTCGCTTGTTTTTAGTGTAAATTTTTCATTATACATTTTTCAATATATATTCATTATTATCTCAGAAACTGTGTTGTAACTATTAATTAAATTTTCTTAAAAAATTTATTAGTTATTGTCTAATGTTTGTTTAGTTTTTTATAACAATGGTAAGAAGAGTTTCTTAATTATAATTAAATTTGTATGTAAACTTTCCGATATTCCGTATAGTGTAATGTATAAGAGTCTGAAAATCTCTCTCTCTCGCTTGTTTTTAGTGTAAATTTTTCATTATACATTTTTCAATATATATTCATTATTATCTCAGAAACTGTGTTGTAACTATTAATTAAATTTTCTTAAAAAATTTATTAGTTATTGTCTAATGTTTGTTTAGTTTTTTATAACAATGGTAAGAAGAGTTTCTTAATTATAATTAAATATGTATGTAAACTTTCCGATATTCCGTATAGTGTAATGTATAAGAGTCTGAAAATCTCTCTCTCTCGCTTGTTTTTAGTGTAAATTTTTCATTATACATTTTTCAATATATATTCATTATTATCTCAGAAACTGTGTTGTAACTATTAATTAAATTTTCTTAAAAAATTTATTAGTTATTGTCTAATGTTTGTTTAGTTTTTTATAACAATGGTAAGAAGAGTTTCTTAATTATAATTAAATTTGTATGTAAACTTTCCGATATTCCGTATAGTGTAATGTATAAGAGTCTGAAAATCTCTCTCTCTCGCTTGTTTTTAGTGTAAATTTTTCATTATACATTTTTCAATATATATTCATTATTATCTCAGAAACTGTGTTGTAACTATTAATTAAATTTTCTTAAAAAATTTATTAGTTATTGTCTAATGTTTGTTTAGTTTTTTATAACAATGGTAAGAAGAGTTTCTTAATTATAATTAAATTTGTATGTAAACTTTCCGATATTCCGTATAGTGTAATGTATAAGAGTCTGAAAATCTCTATCTTTGGAATTAAATATCCCCGGAAGTATATTGTTCATAAATTTGGTTTTGCCACCAATTGATGCAGAAGTATTTAAATAATAATGTAGCTAAATTTCAAAAAATCCTAAGAAAACCCATATTGTGAAACAACTACCTTAATTCCCGACTCTTACACTCTACAAGACTTCAAGGTAAGGGTCCATGACACCTTTGTTTCCATCCTTACATTTGAAATTCTTTCCTCTACTCTTCGGTCTATAATGATCTATAGATGCTACATCTTGCTGCAGATATCTTTGTGTTGAATTAAAAACGAAATCTCCCGAAGTAAAGTAAAGCGATCCTTCCGGTTTGAACTAAAGACGAGATCTAGCTCAAGTTTCAAATTCAATTGCTATGGAACTTATAGTGAGTGATACACCCACAGCTAACTTCAGAGACAAAAATTTGTTGATGCGATTTGATTAAAACTTAAATTAGAAATCTAAATTAAATTAGAGTATACTATATATATTTGTCTAGATTAATTTGCCGCAACGCTGGCGTAATGCTGCCGAGAGAGAGCGCCATCGGTATATTTGCGGCAAATTTGAAATATAATCGTAATTTGGACTCAAATTTCGAAATGAAAGACTCCAATTAATTTTAAAATTAAGAAACATTAAATATATTGATAATTATTACCCCCCCCCTTCACCACTCAAAAATTAAATATTCAATTCGCTTTTCTTTGCGCACAGAAAAAGAAATCAATCACATCTTATTTGATTTTATATATTATTTGTGTATTTCTTAATAATTTGCCACTTTTTTATAATTTTTTAAAAATCTAAATTTTGTTATTCTTATTTTTTGATTTTTACAAAATTAAACGACTTAAGACCCGCATGCCCATATGAATTTCTCATGGCAATACTGGATGGAGCAGCCTGTCATACAAACAACACCTGATCTCTTTTAAATATTTGGAGCCTCATATCGATTATCGATCCCAAATTTAAAAAAATTGATATAATATAATTCTCCTCCTCACACGATACCACTTATTTAAATAAATCAATTTCCACACAAAAAATATCACAATGCTGTAGATTATAGAAATAAAATACTTCCAGATTCATACCTAGAGCCTCATTTCTGTAGCTGTGTCAGGACGAAAATGAGGCAAAACTTTTAACTTTTTTTAACTTTTATGTATTTTCGGGAGTTTACAGGTATACATTTGGAGTGTGGTTTTTTAAGAGGAATAAAATTTTTGGGCCGAGACGCACCCCGCCAGGGCACCAGCCCGGAGGGCCGAGCTTCGAGGGCGTGCCGAAGAGCACGCACAAAAAGCTCGTTATTCTATATTAAAAATTAAAGAAAAATAAAAAAATGAATTTCCGGACTACCATGATTAATAATTCCACTTGCTATTACAGTGAAATACCTTAAATCTGAACCCCGGAAATCCGAAATCCCGTGAAATCCGAACGCAAAAAAAGAAACTTATAAAAAAGTTATGTATATGTTCTACATTAATGCCTTATTTTACATAATTAGTTGAAAAATTAACAAAGAAGTTAGCATATCTAACAAAATGTAAATGTACTACATACTTATGTCATCCAGGATTGAAAAAACAATAAAAGTTAGTTGTTGAAATTCTTTAGGTTAATCACTTTGCAAAAACAATGAAATCATAATAGAAACACACAAAATATCACTTAATCTTTCACTTGATATCAGTTAACTTCAATTGTCGAAGCTGCTTTCGGCTAATCCGAACAGGCTACAGCCCCAATTAGTGCGGATTTGAGGGGTTTCACTGTAGATAGATAAGTGAAAGTAATAAAATAACTTAAAATTTTGGTTTTGAATAAAATACCCCCTCCCCCCCTTATATTAATAAAAAACAAGAGTGAGTTTCTTTTTGGGGACTTGAAAGAAACCTCGGAAGGGGAAGTACATAAAAGGAAGCAGATGTCATTATTTGAATTTATAACAATCGGTGAAAGGGAGCCGGCCGCTACAACTCATTAACACTTTGCGGACAGGTCCATCCCGTCTCGGATGACCGACATTTAAACAAAGGAACTTGAAATTTCCTAGTCGGGACGGATTTGTATTTTTTATCAAGAGTTTTTTTTAAGTCTGTTCCAGAGCAACATCGCCTTGAGGCTCGAGGGAAAAGGGTAAAAAGGGAAAAGGGTGGTTGAGACCGCTTGAAATCAACCAGCAGACAAACATAGCTCATCTCGGCTTGATCTTATACAAAGGCAAGGGAAGCAGCGCGACTATAGATCGCGTCTGTAATGGGATATTGTGGACTTGAAACATGCGAAGATTATCTTTTATATACAGCAAAAAATAAAATAAATTTAATATCAAAATGTAAAAGAGGAAAAATGATTTCCAGGAAAAAAGTACTTGTTAAGTCAACCCAGGCTGGAAATATTTCTGGTGCTAATGTATTTGTTTAGTAGTGTTCTTTGGCCTTCCAAGTGGGCAATGACCATAGAATCTGCACTATCTCCTTTAATTCGACGTTGATGCGATTAACCCATAACGAAATACAAATGAATGACATTCGCTTTCGATTTTAAGGTAGTTCTTTCGCGACAATCCACACAAAAAGTTATAGCCTCGTAACCACTCTATACATATGAACGGTGCTAAAATTTTAGGTTATGTTTTTTTAACATTACTGTACTTCACATACTAATAAATCTTCTTTATGAATGGATCGTTTCCAAGCCATTGAACTTATATCCCCTCCACTAAAAATAATCGCCCAAATATGTTTTATTTTTTTATCAAAACTACGAGGTAAATAATTTTAATTTTTTTTTAAGTTACTCCGAATATATTATTCTAACAAATATTAGTTTTTCATCAAGATGGTGAAAGTCTTTCAATGAAAGAAAATAAAATAATGATCATTTTCCCACCCTTTCCCAATCTACCATATGTAAAAAATTTCATTTTTAATTGCAATTATTTCATGTTTGGTGTGGTAAATCGTCTTCAAATTTTAACAGTTAATGGCTTATATTCCAAGTTTCGAAGACTTCTTGAATTTTTGCATTTGTGAAAGAACTACCTTAAGGAGGTTCTTTCTGTAGCAATTCACACAAAAAGTTTTTACTCTATAAATATGAACGGAACTAAAATTTTAGGTTATGTTTTTTTAACCTGACTGTCCACTCACACTACGAAATCTCTATATGTATACACATATACTACCGGATCGTTTCCAAGCCATTATGCTTATATCCCATCCACAAAAATAATCGCCCAAATATGTTTTTTTTGTTTTTTATCAAAACTACGTAGTAAATCATTTTAATTTTTTTTAAGTTACTCCGAATATATTATTCTAACAAATATTAGTTTTTCATCAAGATGGTGCAAGTCCTTCAATGAAAAAATAAAATAATGATCATATCCCCACCCTTTCCCTATCTATCTCTCCTATGTTAAAAATTTCATTTTTAATTGCAATTATTTCATGTTTGGTGAGCTAAATCGTCTTCAAATTTTAACAGTGTGTTTATTATGCTTTTAATGGCTTATATTCCAAGTTTCGATGACTTCTTAAATTTTTGCATTTGTGGAAAGAACTACCTTAATATTTAAAAAAAATGAACGGATTCAATAATTATGAACATTCTATTATATTCTTTATCAAAATGTATTTATTAATAAAATGACGAAAACAAAATCGTCGGATCCGAAATAAGGGTAGTGTTTTTTAAAATGAAAAACTAAATTTTATATTTGATTCTCTCATTTGTCAATTCAATTAACTCTAAAAAAACAAAATGTAGAGACAATTGGAAAAATAATATACCTTGTTTTTCAAAATTAATTTTAAAATATAAATTCAAATTATTATTATTATTCAGTTCCATTATCAGTATTAGATGTGACAAATCAGAGGAAATAAGCTGACGTCTTCTGATGTGGCCATCCACTTGACTTTACCATATCAACCTGGCCCCTAAAATTATTTATAATCATGTAGGGGGGGGGTTAGTTTTTGCATTTTTATACTTCTGGGGGGGGGGGGTCCCACTGATTATGTATACAAAATTTGGTTGAGTTTGGTCAAATGGCCAAGATTTTCAATTTTTGACCCTACACCCCCTCCCCATTTTGGGCGGTTAGTTTTTGCATTTATAGACTTCTCGGGGTCCCACTGAATATGTATACAAAATTTGGTTGAGTTTGCTCAAATGGCCTAGATTTTCATTTTTTGACCCTACACCCCCCTCCCCATTTTGGGCGGTTAGTTTTTGCATTTTTAGACTTCCGGGGGTCCACTGATTATGTATACAAAATTTGGTTGAGTTTGCTCAAATGGCCTAGATTTTTAATTTTTAACCCTCCCTCCACCCCCCTTAATTTTGGGTCGATATGCACCAAAATCTAATCAGCTCTTAATCTCAATGGATCAAAACTACGTGTGAAATTTGGTTTCGATATTCAAACTAGTTTTTGAGCTAGCTCGTCCACAAAAATTTGGTAACGCACAGACAGCCAGACAACCAGACTAACAGACATTTTGACAAAACAATTATTATCTCGAAAAATATAATTTTTTCGATGTTCACTTATTTGAGCTTTTTGGTAGAGCGAAATGTTCTGAGACAAACTAGCGCATTAACCGAATTGACGTTGAGTCGTGTCCTAATTTTGATGACAAAAAGGCCAACAGTCTTCCACTTTCTTTTGAGGTTAGTTTAAAGGGCATTTTTCAAATTTTTTGTTAATTTTCCACTGGCTTCAAATAAATTAAATTATAGTCTCTTAATAAAATCCCCAATTTCTATCTGGCGACATTCTATTTCTTTAATAACCCTTTAATTTTAATATTTAAAATTTTATATCAGTGAAATAATAACTAAAGTTATTGAAATTAAATTAAACTTACTTTAATTCGCAAAGCAATTGCAATTTTTTTAATTATATAAACTTTAAATTTATTCTTGTTAAAACTTTTTAAAATATAAAGAGTAAAGAGGTACAGTTTTCAAAATATAGTATTTGTGTTGCGTAGCTTCATGATCACGAATACAAGAAAGTCAATGGTTACTTTTTTTTTCAAATATGTTTAAATAAAACAAGTCGTTTTGGAATATTTATTTTTAATTTATACTTCTATGTTATAAATAATCCCGGAATTGACTTTTTTTCTCGGGAAATCGGGAATAGATATTTTTCGGATTTCTCGGGAAATCGGGAAGGAAGAAATTCCGGAGAGAACCCGTAATTATAAGTGTGTGTGACTAATTTAATTATTTGCATTGAATCTCTTTGAAAGCTTATATTTTACTTTTTTACTAAAAAATTATTTCATACGTGTTTAACTTATAACGATAGATTGAAAGTATAATTCTTTTTCATGTGTTTTTATTTTGCAATTTTTTTAACATATTTCAACTCTATTTAATAGACTTTTCATGTAATTTTATTATTAGTATTAAAATAATTAGTTTGTGTTAAGAAGAAGTAGACGCTATTGGTAAAACTCGTTCTATACTTCATTATTAGAAAAAATTTTATTTCGTGTCTGAGCTTGTTTCAATTTCTCCAATGGATATGGACTTGTCTCGACATGTATCCGGGATTATTATAAAAGTGCCCAACTTATATTTCACACCCTCTTCTTTCTATACAAGAGTGAGACATTCTACCCCAATTGCATTTTAGAGAATATATTACTTTTTAATTTTTATTTTTAATTGTTTTTAAAATATTTTCA
Source organism: Forficula auricularia (assembly GCA_024734495.1). Classification (NCBI taxonomy): domain Eukaryota; kingdom Metazoa; phylum Arthropoda; class Insecta; order Dermaptera; family Forficulidae; genus Forficula; species Forficula auricularia. The sequence continues at coordinate 34,213,872 of JALMQS010000128.1, read as the reverse complement.
CTTATAATTACACGAGAGCTTTTTTTTGCCGAAGTAAACTTGACATTTTAATGAGAATTTTTGTTGCCTGGCAATTAAACGAAAAAAACTACCTGTGAAAAAATTACGAGTCCGTACGGACTCGTAATTTTTCTGGTAGTTTTTTGAGTTAAATTGCCAAAAGGCAACAAAACTCGAATTATAAAATATCAAGTTTACTTCGACCTAAAAAAGCTTGAGTGTAATTCGGTAAGACAATTTAATGAATCAATACGTAAATCACAAAATTAACAAAATTAAGACATAAATTTGTAAATAAACACATTTTTGTTGATAGCTTTTTCAATTTCTCCAGTCGAAGACTCTCCAAATCTCGACATTTTCATACAATGCAAGTTTGACATAAAATTGTTTACAATGTTGGTTGTCATGTCAGTGTTGCTAGACACCGATGATGCAGGCCTACTAGAATCTTAAAGCTAGGTTCAGTTTTGTCGCTGGAAAAGTTAGGGTAAACTTTTTTCGCTGTCATAGTGACAAAAACACCGTTGCTTATGGGACTTTTAGTGTATGAATTAAATTGTCAATGAAATAAGGGAATTATTTTTTCGAAATTTCGCTAGATTCTTTTCATTTGCTTTTAAGGAAAGAAAAAAATTTATCGAATACATCTTCTTACATTAAATAATTATATACAATGAATTTATTTTTCTTTCTATTGGTTTAGCGTCAGGTTTTTTTTTTTTAGATATGCGGGTTGCTAGCCCCTACATCCATTCGAAGACACTGCATGATAAAATCCGCAGCGAACACCTTAGGCAAATAAGCGGTCTTCAGGACATAGTCGATTGGGTTCATGTAAGAGATGCTGGCCTACCCATGTAGACAGAATGCAAGACGACCGTCTCTCGAAAATATTGGCAAAAACCGTCCCGAGGGGGGTCAGAAGTCGTGGAAGACCGAAAAACGATGGAAAGAGAGTTATGACCCTGATGACTGAATGTAATATGTTGGTAACTTTTAAGGAGTTAGGTGTTGGTTCTAGGTGAAACATTTTTAATATAATAATAAAACTTGAGCAAGATGCGAGGTAGGTTTCACAAAAGAAATAAAACAAAATTGAGTTTTGAATTCGATATATTTCGGGAGTGAGCCCATCATCAGGAGTCAAAGTCTCACCCCCAAAATATATCGAATTCAAAACTCAATTTTGTTTTATTTCTTTTTGTGAAACCTACCTCGCATCTTGCTCAAGTTTTATTATTGTAATATGTTGGAGAAACAGGTGTCCGCACCTATACAGAAAAATAAGAAGAAGAAGAAGAAGAATTTATTTTTATTAGGTGGATTTTTAATTAAATTAATAAGAATTAACAGATATTTATTATGGGGTTGTTCATTTTAGAAAATCAATTCATACGAAGTTTGTTTTTAATAAAATTAATAATTTATTTTATCTAATCAAATTTCCTCGGTAGGCTTGCAAGTTAAGTCCTGCTGGGCGTGTTTAATTTGATAATAAAATTTCAAAATCAAAATGATTTAATTTTAATTTTGGTAAAAAAATTCGAATTCGATGTTTTTTCCAATTTTTCAGGTACTTTAAATCCAAAAATTGAAAATCTCTCTCTCTCTCTCTCTCATATATATATATATATATATATATCTGCCTTTGTGCTCAAATAAGGTAGGAACCCCCTTTCCAATAAAAGAAGAATCATTGAAATCGGTCCATAAACAAAGAAGTTATGCGTGAACATACATAACAAAGGTCGAATACAAATAAAATTTATACGGGACCAATCGGGAACTAAACTGAACCCAATGCAAAAAAATCATCGAAATCGGTCCACATGGTAAAGACAAATAAATGTTCAAACACAAAAAAACCCAGACATTCCGTTGAATTGATAACTCCTCGTTTTTTTGAAGTCGGTTAATAAAATCCAAATTTTTTGGCCCTAGAACGAACTGAACGATCTTGACTATTGATTAGAATGGGGAATCCGGACCGACTAAAAAAAATTTTTATGACGTTACATTTTTGAATTATCCTGGATTATGGGAATCTAGACAGATCGACATTAGATATTATTATGGGACCTGAATGAACTTTCTACGACTTTTTGTTTTTCCGCTATCGTGGGTTTAGAAATTCGAATTAACATACATGAACGAATAAACATTTCTGAGTTTCAGACATTTCTCAAACCAAAACACAAACACTAAAGAAAGTAAAATATTAATTATTATTTCAAAAAAAAAAAAATCTTCCTACACATATTTATTTTTATTTCAAATTATTTATTTCCAGTAATGAAGCTGTTGGAGATTTTATTTTTGTGATTAATTTTATTTATTTATTGGCTAACTAGACAAAAAAACAAAGTGAGAAGCTAAAAATTTATTTATTATTTATTTTTATGTCTTACTTTTACGATTAGACATACTTTTACTTGGCGGTTCATAACCAAACTTAATTGTATATAAAACAAAATAAGCTGACGTGTTCTGATGTGGCCATCCACTTGACTTTACCATACAACCTGGCCCCTCACTTATATTTAATATTTAATAAAATTATTTATAATCATGTAGGGGGGGGTTAGTTTTTGCATTTTTAGACTCCTGGGACCCACTAATTATGTATACAAAATTTGGTTGAGTTTGGTAAATGGCAAAGATTTTCATTTTTTGACCCTCCGCCCCCCCCCACCCTCCACCATTTCGGGCGGTTAGTTTTTGCATTTTTAGACTTCTTGGGACCCACTGATTATATATACAAAATTTGGTTTAGTTTGGTAAATGGCCAAGATTTTCATTTTTTGACTCTCCGACCCCCCCCCCCATTTTGGCCGGTTAGATTTTGCATTTTTAGACTTCTGGGGGTCCACTGATTATGTATACAAAATTTGGTTGAGTTTGCTCAAACGACCTAGATTTTCAATTTTTAACCCCCTCGACCCCCCTTAATTTTGGGTCGATATGCACAAAATCTAATCAGCTCTTAATCTTAATGGACCAAAACTACGTGTGAAATTTGGTTTCGATATTCCCACTAGTTTTTGAGCTAGCTCGTCAACAAATTTGGTAACGCACAGACTAACTAACTAACAGACATTTTGACAAAACAATTATTATCTCAAAAAATATAATTTTTTCGATGTTTATTTATTAGAGCTTTTTTGTAGACCGAAATGCTATGGTTTCGCTCAATTTTTTTAATCGAAATAATTTAAGCCGTTTTTTAGATATTTTGAAAAAAAGAAGGAAAAACCACTTTTTTCATGCACGATTACACCTTGACAATGTATGGTTAAGTAAAAATAATAATAATGAAGTGACCTAGGATTTATCCGAAGTCACTCAATGACCCCCCTAAGAAATTTTAATCTGTACATATTTTTTTTTTTTTTTTATTCCTGTACATTTTTTATTTTTTATTTTATTTTGTATTTTTTAATTTTTGACTTTTTGTTCTTATTTGACTATTGCTTTTGGCCAAAAAGGGCTAGAATTTTCATTTTCGACCCTCCCCTATTTTGGGTTGCTAGTTTTTACATTCCTAGCCCTTTTTGGGCCTATAGAATATAATTTTCATTTTTTTAACCCTCTCCCCCTTTTTTGTCTGATAATGTTTAAAACACATTAAAAAAAATAATTTATGTTCTTTTCAAAAATATATTCAGTTTTTTTTTCTAGTTAAATTTGTTCATTATTTATACCTCTTCAAAATGTGGTAGATCTTTATTCCCCACCCTGTATTAGAAGTATAACATCATCTTTGTTGTCCTCAATATGAATTAAATTAATTTTGTTAAGGGAGAATGGTGTAGGTTCTTGGTGAAACATATTTTAATTATTCAACCCTTCTCGTTCCCAAAATAATTATCTAATAAAAATTTTAATTCAAGTGAGTTAAAATCAATATATATAGAACCTGTGAGGTTCAAAACAATATCTTCTTTAGTCTACCAGTTACAATGCTTTGAAAGACACTATAGCATTACAAATAATGTCTCGCTTTACTTTAGCACAGAACCATAATAAGGAAAAATGAATGGACTCGTTGTTCACTCTCCACTTAACTATTATTATGAATTGAATTTGAGGTCAGCAATGTAGATCTTTGTGTTGGGATAAAAAGAGTTGGTCGACTTCGGCAGCATTAATTGTTAAATGATTAGTGGATATTCCATTAACTACATCCCTAATGCTCTCTTGTTTAGAAAGCTCTCCATCCATTTGGAGAACTTGGGAGTTAGTCCAAATCCTGGCAGTTGGGCAAATATGTTTTAGTGCTGGTTAAGCAATTTATGAGATTCTGTAATTGTCGTGAGAAATATTTGAATTTCTATTTTAGAATTATATTTACAATGGAACGCCCCAAATCATTTCCATTTTTTCAATTATCAGCTATTAATTAACAATTTTGAGGATTTTGTTACTCGCAATTCCTCAAGCAAAACCTGTGCTTTCAACATACCAAGACCGTTTGCTAAATAAAATCATTTCGGCCTTAATATATTTTTTACAGAGATTGTATTAACTCACATTTTTCGTTTGCTTCATGTGTCAAATTTTGTAAGTGAAATTTTGGCCACTTTCCCAGTTAGTTTAATGATTTTGAACACATGCCTAAGCCCGGTGACAATGCAATAACCAAAATCAACTGCGATGTGGGCACCATCATACGACTTTCACATTAGTTTCTCTCTTATTTGTAATAATCATACGAATTTTCTTTTTCAAATTATTTTAATATTCCCTTAGGGGGCGTCCCTAAATTACGTGAGGCGATTTTGGCGATTTTTCGACCCCCCACCCCCCCACCCCTAATCTCACGTGAGATTTTTCAAAATGCGTATTTTTAGTGTAAATACGTTAATCTGTGCTTGATTGCGTTGGATTTATTTAAAAAACATAATTTGCTTAATTATTTTTATTTAAGACTAGTTAAGACTAGTATTATTAATATTATTATTATTACTTAATTTAACCAAGTTTTCTCGGAATTTTACACTATTTCTTGAAGAAAAAAAACGTGATATTTTCCGAAACCTACCCCCACGTGAGATTGGGTGAGATTCGGCTCGCTCCCCCCCCCCCTTAAACGTCTCACGTAATTTAGGGACGCCCCCCTTAAGCCGTTTTGAGAAAAACAGTAAAAAGTCAAAAGAGGTTTCTCAAAAAAAAATATATGTTTTGAATTTTAGCTCTATATATATATTTCGGGTTTTGAGCCCATCATCAGGGGTTAACATAGAAAACTGAATACAAAATTAGAAACATGTGTACAGGTAAAAGTTTATTTTGGAAGAGAAGAGGTGGGAGAAAATGATGGCGTTCTGAGAATTTTTATTTATAGAAAGATTAAAAAAAAGTCCTTTGAAGGAGTTAAATAAAAGCTTATAAAAATTAAAAACTGGGAATTTCTTGGGGGTGTTCTTTCATGAACGGGTGGGTATCCAGGGCTCGTGGACTCCTGACTTGCAAGAGCCCCGTCAAAGGCGGGCTTCGCAGTTAGTATTCTATGGTATTTTTACCTACTGTCTTTCTTTTTGCAAAACATTCAAAGTTATAATAATCAAGTATATCTGAAATAAAATTAAAATCTTTCATTTTTAATAAAATGACTTCAAAAAATTGATTAGAAGATTTGAAAACTAAAAAGTATTAAATAATATGTATATATATATATATATATATATATATATATATATATATATATATATATATATATATATATATATATTAGCTTTTAAGAAAACTGAAAAGTATAAAATATTTTTTTAATAATATTATTAAATACCATTTACCAATATCATAACAATCTTCACGAACTATTAATAACATTTTATTTATTGTTGATGAAAGTTGTGATATACATATACTAGCTGCAAAGCCCTCTTTCGGTGAACATCTTGCTAGCCAGGGGCTTCACCCGCCCTCGGCGGTCCTTTTGCTAACCATAGGCCAAAGTCCCCTGGGGTCTGCCTTCGGCGGGCCTCTAGCTAGCCATTGGATCCGCCCCCTGCCTTAAATCCCCTTCCATTCCACCAACCCTATAAATGACCACTACAACTTTTCTTCTGACAGAATTTGCCGTAGAGTTGATAGTATAGGTAGGGCTGCCACCTTTTTTTGAAAAAACAGTATTTTTTTAAGTTGTAAAAATATAGTGCTTTTGGGAAATTTAGGGGGAAAAAAATAGTACACATTTATTTTTCATTTTTCATTTTATATATTATATAATTTTCCATGAGTACCTATTTATTATTACTTTTTGCTTTGCCCAGCAAAGTTCTATTATTTTTAAAATAATCATACGAATCTGAACAATTTAGATCCATATTAAAATAAAATAACAATTCAATTCAATTGGCGATGAAAATATAGTACATTTCATACTATATTATTTTTATATAATATATAGTAAAATTGGCTAAAATATAGTAAGATACTATATAATATAGTACAGATGGCAACCCTGGGTATAGATGATATTTTACCATATAATTTCCATTAGTGACCCCCTAAAACCACCCCAAACCCCCTTTGGGGGTCGAAATATTTAAATATTCTATAGCTTATATTTTAAGTTAGAAGATATCTGATCCAAATACAAAATTTCAAAACAATATCTACAGCTGTTTTTATGGCAAGAAGTAAGGAAATTGGGCGGACAGACAGAAAACAGACGGAATTTTTTTGAAGATGTTTTCTTTGATAACTTTGCTTGAAACGTGTGTATCCAAAGTTTGAGGCGATTTGGACCAATTTACAGACAAAACCTTAATTGTATATATATAATAGATATGTGAAAGTAAAAATATTTCAAAATATTATTTCCCTGAATGGTAGCTTGCATCATCGAGTGATTAGATTTTGAACTTACCTTCTTGTGAAATGTGATATGTTTCCCAACATCTGAATTTATTTCCGATGTCGTTAAACCACCCCTTTCGGGGAATTTCAAAGCTCGAGCTAGTTGCCAACCCTCATTACGATAAGGTGATTTTAATTAATAAAATATATAACACGAATGTTCTTTGCTTGGGTATATCTACCTCGGAAGGAAGTTGCAGTGGCCACAGAACATCTGGCCGGGCTTAATTTGCAAACATTCATCAATTTCCCTTATTAAGGAGATGATTCGGAGATGCAAATAGGCTTTCATTAATAATTTGGGCGCTCACTAGGGTGATAAATCGTGCGCCGCGTTGCAGATGACACCTGGCCGTGTTTATTCCGTTGATTCCTCGCAATTCACGTCTTAAATAAAACAAATTCCCACCTCCCTGGAGTCATCTGGTGTTCATCTGCGCAGGCCTCTTTTTACCTACCAGGTTCACAAACAGTTCCGTAAAGACAAAGCAATTCACCTAATAAAATATAAAAAAAAATCCGCATCATTCCGAATGTTTCTGCTTTAATTTTTGGATTAATAGATTTATTAAGTGATAGATATTTTAACAATCCCCCGGTATATTCTGGTTTCTACACTATCAATAATTATATTGATTTACCTACCCTTCTCTACCCTTATATTTACACCATGAACATTCTAAATAATCCATTAAACTAACATATACGCTGGCTCTTTAGTAAGAGATATTTCAAATTTTACTTTCCCTTACCTATATAGGTATACAATATATAGAATTTATAGTAAGGTGAAGTATCGCGATCGATCAAAAATTCTAATTTGTGTTTTAAACTCAAATAAATGTTTTAAGGTCCCCTGAGTCCGAAAAATTCTCTCTCTGTGTGTGTGAGATCGATGACGCTATCCCCTGCTTGATTTAAATGAACATTTATATCTAATTTATTTGTTAGAGTTTGCTATAGTTTCGAAAGTTGGATCATAACCTTAGGTCATTTTAATTAGAAATAATATTTTGTCTGTTGTTTCTCATGAGTTCAAATACCCGTTTGAATTTAGGCGAATTTGCTTTGTCGTAATAGTAAGCAGGTCACGTACCAAAAAATTCGTTTTTCAAGTGACCTGCTTATTATTACGACAAATCGAATTTGCCTACATTCAATCGGGTATTTGAACTCATGAGAAACAACAGATAAAATATTATTTCTAATTAAAAGGACTGATAATGATGGTCCAACCTTCGAAACTATATTCTCTAACAAATAAATTAAATATACAAGGACTTGGTGAATATGCCCCCCGGATCGAAAAATAAATTAGGCAACAACCTTTACTTCCGGCCCGGCTTTATTAAACTATGTTTAATGTATCGTATGTGTTTTTGTATTTAAGCACTACTGTATTAGTGTATTGTACTTCTTAAATAATACTCAAATCGAATCATCTTTATTTATTCCTTTTTTGTATTTTTCTAATTTAATAGTTCTTCAGCGAGAATAATTTTTATTTGACTAAAACTCGTCTAGACTTGTTTTTGACATGCTTGAACTGGAAGATATACCAGGAAGGGACTTCAAACCTTCTATTTGCACCCTTATCAGAAAAATCATTCATTTTACTTTGCCCCTTGAAACTATGCAACAATTTGATTTCATTTCAAGAACCAATATACTTTTCAAAACAAAAAATGTTTCTTATAGAAATATTTGAAACAATGGATAATAAATTGAAAATTTAAAGATCCTCCTCAAATGTTGACGTCTACCTTATATATTTAATAAAATACTCTAAATGTCTGAAATTTTAGGGATGTCCCGCATGCACAGCATCCATGGACCGCACACCACTGATATACTTGTTATATATGAGCCGTTCAGTGCACAAATCTATTAACTCCACTTTTTGAAATATCTTAAAGTTCAGTGTCAAAGCACTTGGTTCAGTCATAGCTTTTTATATTTATAATACATTTCCCAAAAATAAAGATTAACAACATTAAACGACAAATTTTTTAGGCCATTGAATTAAAAATAATGTAATAATATAACAAAAATGAATTTAGGTCAAATCAAAATTTTTATTAGATATGTTTGTATTGGATGTAGGAGGGACCTGCCCCCTCGGGAGTTGAACCCAAGCACTACTAGTTTGCTTTCCGGACAACTAGTCAGACCCTTGAGACAATCTCCTCCAAACATGCAGAATATAACGAATGCCAAAGATTTGGAGGTGATTGTCTCAAGGGTCTGACTAGTTGCCCAGAAAGCAAACTAGTTCTTGGGTTCAACTCCCGAGGAGGCAGGACTCTCCAACATACAATATAAACATATCTATTAAAATCTTTGATTTGACCTAAATTCATTTTCGGTAATAAATTGATTAAAAATCGATAGTTGATTTTTGAGAAAACATTTTATCTTTCTTTCTCAAATAGACACTCATTTCTTTTTTGTTAAGGACGTTCCCTAATAAATCGATTTTCTTGAAATCCTTTTAAAACTTTGAATACAAATATTTATAAGCGTCCTTTATACGTAGAAATTTTTTCAATAGTCATTGCGGGACTAAATTTGTAAATATTGACCATTGAAATTTGCATATTTAACACGCGAACCTATCCCGATTGACGTTAAATAACAATCGTAATTTTCTTGAAATTATTTTGAAAAACTGAGAATCATTAACTGAAGTCATAACAAATATTTTTCTGTTAAAATAAATGTATCAAGTAGTATTCGTTTTGTCTGAAAAATGTTAAAAGTTAGGTACTTTTGATAGTTTTCATTTTTTTCTCTCATGACATGGCAAGTGAGAGATGGCGACTTGGCAACGTCGCACTAAAAGCACTCAATTTTTCCATATCTAAAAAACTTCTTTAGCTGGTGCATTTGAGATTTTTAGCTAATTCTCTCAAACTATACTGTTTTCATCTGGAATTTCGCATTGAACGCATTGAACTTTCATGAGGTGTTTTTTTATTCTTTGTCTTTTAGTGTTCGTAAGAATGCAATGTTGCCAGATCCGAGAAACGACGAACTGAAAATATTTTTGCTTTTCTGCGCATATGAGAGTAGGGGAAAGATCGAACTGCTTCTGAGCTATATTAGGGAACGTCCTTAAGGGAGAATGGTATGGGTTCTTGGTGAAACATTTTAAAAATAGTAAAGAAAATTTTGAAATTATTTTTTGGAAACTTTTTAAAATTTAAAATACTAGTTAGGTTTCACATAAATTTATGTGAAACCTACCTAGTATTTTATATTTTAAATTTTAAAAAGTTTCAAAAATTTTTTTTTATTTCTTTACTTTACTCATTTTTTGTAATAATATAAATGATTATAACATTGTCTCCACTTTTTGTTTTATGGCGTTAATCGATTTGTGCAGTGAACGGCTCATATATATGTAAATGTATATATTTGCATCAAGCAGGGGACAACCTTAGTGAGTTCTCTTTATGAATTAATTTTTATTTTCGGACACATTTCTCAGCTCTCTTGTAAGAGAATTTTAATTTTTTTGGAAATGGTGAATTGGTGTCCGGGCCATACCAAGCAAGACTAATAATCGAGTCTGGTGACGAAGCGGAAAAAGCAATCGCGATCGGCTCTGATTGGCTTGGGGTGTTTATGCCTTGGTTACGTGTGGGCCCCATCGAGCAGCCCTGTAGCCGCCGGCGACCTCGCTAGATTACTTCCTTTACATTCACGTCTTATTTTCGCCTTTTTCTCTTATATTCTTACTTTTTTCACAGTCGTCTTAATGAACTGGGGGAGAATGGAGATGCAGTCGGCATTTCTAATGTGACTCGAGCATTGCTTGACTCACTTTAGTGGCACATCTTCAAATGAATACACATAAAAAGCTTTTTTATTGAGCGAAAATTCATCCTGCCAAGTTAATTTTTTTATATTTCTAAAATTTAATTAAGGTCACCGCTATCAGCCAAGCTCTCAGCTAGGTAAGTCTAATTGAGCATGAGGGGTATTTTATTGGACATTTCAACACTGACATGGATTAGGGTCTTTGAATCAACCCCTAAAAAATAAATGAATTGGCTTACCGTCCGCACCGCGCTCCTAAAAAATAATAAGTCATTAACAATCATTAGCATTCGTGTCAATAAAACATGTTTCGCTCCTTAAGAAAACCATCCAAGAAGAAGTACATTGGAAGAAGAATGACGAGAGCTTGAGAATGACAGATAAACAAAGGAAAAAAGAGAAAGGAATGGATATTAAAATAAATGATTGGATTATAGGGGCAGCAGAATCTTTTATGCGGCTCAGAAAAAAAAGTTATCGAAGAAAAACAATTTAGAATTGTTTGAAAAATCAACAAAACGCGACACCGAATTGCCATAATAGGCCAGGCAATTTGAGCGTCGATTTGTTTTCGTGTAAGGCGGAAACAGGGGCAGGTGAGAAAGTTTGCTTCCGGTTTGAGTCCAATCTAAACGGGGGATCGCAGCTCAATCACCAGTCAAGTCGAAACCTCGATTTCGTCCTCTTCTTAATATAGCCAATAGATACAAAGGTAATGGAATCTCGATCCACCAACTCTCATTCATTTCCCTTTCGAAAGAAACACCCTGAAACGAAACGGAATTCCAAGATAAAAATCGCCTTGCCTGGCAGATCGCTTTTCATGTTAAAAAAAATATACTATAAATTGATAGCTGTTTGAATTGAGCCGTGTCGATTTGCTGATTATTATTAAGCAATCTAATATTTAGTACCAGCTGGAGCGAGCGCTATTCGGTCATTTTTAAAAGCGGTAAATTAATATTATTATTTTTAATTATAAATCCACGTAAAAAGGTCGATTTTTATTTGCAGTCAGCAGTGGCGTAGCGAAGGGGGGGGGGGCAAGGGGGTCTATAATGTCCCGGGCGCCACTCGCAGAGGGACACGCCAAATGGTCTCCAAGGCATTTTTAACTAGATTTTTTCTCTAAGCCTAACCTGAGCCAGTGTCCATCTTTATCCCAAAAAACATTACATTATTTTGTAGAAGCGTAGTTAGGTAGTAACTATGCGTAATATGCGTAGTATCTAATATACAGGGTGAGGCATAAAGATCTACCACATTTTGAAGTGGTATAAAAAAATGAAAAAATTTAACTAGAAAAAAACTGAGTATGTTTTTGAAAAAAACATAGAATACATTTTTTTTAATGTGTTTTAAACATTATATCAGACCAAAAAAGGAAGTGAGGGTCAAAAATGAAATTCTAGCCTTTCAACCAAACTATGTATACAAAATTTGGTTAGTTTTTGCATTTCTAGCCGTCTGGGGGTCCACAGAATTTGTATACAAAATTTGGTTGAGTTTGGCCAAAAGGGCTAGAATTTTCATTTTTGACCCTCCCCCATTTTGGGTAGTTAGTTTTTGCATTTTTAGCCTTTTTGGAACCCACAACATATATGTATACAAAATTTGGTTAAGTTTGGCCGAAAGGGCTAGAATTTTCATTTTCGCCCCCCCCCCCCCCTATTTGTTTGATAACGTTTAAAACACATTAAAAAAAAAATTATTTTATGTTCTTTTCAAAAATATATTCAGTTTTTTCTAGCTAAATTTTTTCATTTTTTATACGTTTTCAAAATGTGGTAGATCTTTATGCCCCATCCTGTATTATAGATATTTTAAGGTAGGTACTACATTCTATTATTATTTGTATTATATTCTTATTACGAGTAAATTCTATATATTATATTACTATATGTGTTTCTGGGGGAGAGGGGGGGCGTGTCCCGGCCGCCAATTATGTTCGCTACGCCACTGGCAGAATTAAATTATTTTTTTGCCAACGTTTTTGACCCGCTCCGGCCATCATTGAAGCATCACTGTACACTAAGTTTTGAACTTAATTCTAATTAAAAATAATTTTAAAATATGATTGGAGATTCCTTCTTCTAATAAACTCTTTTATAGGAAATGTGTGGTTTTCATTATTCTTGGGCTGCCTTTGCATCCATTCAGCATTGAGTTCTACCACTCCTCCTTTAATAGAAAATAACTCTAATTAATTAAACTTTCTAATTTTAACATACAATACTAATATTTATAATGAACTATTTGTAGGTTTTAAAATTAAAAAAGCAATTATTTAATGAAAGGAAATTGAAAAAATTTAATTATAAATTTTTATTGACACTCCCAAAACTGTGAATAATAATTTTAATTAAGGAAAATCTATTAAATTAATGTTACCATATAAAAAACTCTCTAATATGTAATTTTCTAGAAATCGTCAGAGCCTCTTTTTGAAGGGTCTTGACAGATCTTGTATTACCGAAGAGAAGAAGAGGGAATAGAAATGGTGTAAAAGAAGATATCTGTGAAAATGATAAAATAAGAAAATGAATTAAATATATTGAATAATATCTGTTCCCGAACGAGGGACGATTTCGAAATGCGGCCCATTTTGAATATTATTTATCATTTAAACTTATAGTATAATCATAATGAGCTATACTTTCTAGACCGAAAATAGATTATTTATCTTAAGGAAACTACAATTTCATCCAAGAGAACCGCAAAATTTTTAAATAATTATATTTAATAGTCTGATTCTACATATCAAGAACTATAGTTATAGCTATTTAATCACTTTTGAAAAAAATGAATGAGCACTCGACAGGATTCGAACCTGTGATCTTCCGTTCTTTCTACAATTTCATCCTTAAAAATTATTCATTTCTTGAAAGTTTCTTTTTTGCCTAGCAGAATTTTTATAAATTAAAGGAGACAATAAAAGAGTATGTCTTCTGCTGGGAAAATAAATTTAAAACTTTATTTGCACGAAATTTTCTTTGGAGAGAGACGGACTGGTAGAAATTTTAACTGTAATGGAAGGCAGCCCAGGGGTAGTGAAGAAAGAAAAAACTATCATATATCCAAATAAGGTGTAATTTATTGGATTCTTTCCACCTTTCCTTTCAAACGACGTTTAGGAGGATTCTTTCCTCCTTTCCTTTCAAAAACGACGTTTTCGGAGGATTCTTCCCTCCTTCTTCAGGCTCTCAAAGGGTCAAAGAAGGAAACATTTTCTTTGTTTCCTTCATTGATCCCTTGAAACCCTGAAGAAGGAGGGAAGATCCTCCGAGACGTCGTTTTGAGGGAAAGGAGGAAGAATCCTCCTAAACGTCGTTTGAGGAAAGGTGAAAGAATCAATAAATTACACCTTATTGGATATGTGTTAATTTTTTCTTTCTTCACTACCCCTGGACTGCCTTCCATTACTTTTCAGGGTAAATTTATTTATAACGAAACTATAGTCTCTTTATAAATAAATTAAAAAAATTATTTTTCTAGCAGAAGACACATTGTCTCCTTTAATTTATTGATTTCTTGTAAAAAATAATTTTCTGTGCTGTTTTTGAGAAAATCCTCTTCTACAAATCATCTTATTATATCAATTGGAAAAAGTTCGAACTAAAAATGTGTAAAAATGATACTAATTAATTCTACGAAAGTATATTAACTAATTATATCTAAGATGATGAATCTTCACTTTATGTATTCTGCAATAAAAATTCACTCCTTGATAGGGACCACGAATTTAATTGAATGTATCTTAAAATAAGAAGAAACAGAAAAAATAGCCTGGTGCTCTCACCCCCCCCCACCGCAATTTCAATATTCGTCTCATGATAAATGGCTTAATAATTTCCCTTAAAGGAAATAAATTTGATTTCCGTCACAATAATACCCCGAACATTTTTAACTGAGAAGTAATTAGCAGACAACATTATAACTTTTGTTATTTTGATATCTAATGTTATTTTCTTAAAATTTATATAACTTTGCAACTCTCATTTATTCAGAATGTCTTGTTAATTTCTTCATCTAGAATTCCCCTTTGATGTAGTTTTTTCGAACTTTTGTTTTATGATTTAGCCTTTAAACAAATATTATTTCTTTACAGATAAGATATATCGAAATCATTAATAAAATAACCAAAGAGAGACTTTTAATTAAATATGAAATTATTTCTAATAATTGTAGAACATAAAAATGAAAGTATCACAAGGGTCATAAGTCATAAGTAGAGAAGTGGGGCTGCTATACCTAGGGTTCCGTAGATTTTTTAAATTAAATATTTTATAGCAAACAAAATAACTTTTTTCAAATGGTTATTTAAATTTCAACTCAAAAGGTGCAAAGTTAAAGGAGAAGGAAGCGATTTTGTAAGTTCATCTTAACGCGCGATTGGAGTGTCAAAAGAAATAAGTTTATAGCATTATAAAGGATCTATTCCACGCTAGCTCAATCAGCTTGTCTAAAAAGAGTTATCATTTCTTTTTAAATAGATGTGCTTGATAAGAATTCCTGTTCATAAAGAAAAATCAATAAGATTGTTCTCTACTTTATGCAAATAGACATATATATCTAATTTATTTGTTAGAGGCTATAGTTTCGAACGTTTGATCTTCATCATCAGTTTTTTTAATTAGAAATATTTTATCTATTATTTCTCATGGGTACGTATCGTTCGTTATGTGACCAGCTTGCTATTACAACAAAATGAATTTACCTACACCCACTCGTGTATTTGAACCCATTAAGAAATAATCGATAAAATATTTATAACTAAAAAGAATGATGATGAATCTTCGAAAAATATAGTCTCTTATAAATAAATAAAATATATACCCGTTTATATTCGTTGGTATATATATATATATATGTTTATTGCATCAAGCCGAGGACAACCTCAATGATTTCTCTTTATGAATCAACAACTCCATTTCAATTAAGAATTCATGTTCTTTAATGCTCATAAATTTTAATCCGAATCAAATTTGGAAGGGAAAATTGATTAGGCATATTGCAAAAATGCGTAAAACGTCTATATATCAGCAATAATTTGATTAAATTGTTTTTATTTTTTTGCTCATTTTCATGTTTAGAAGTGTCTAAATTATTTCAAATATTATATCTGTATCTAAAATTTCATTTTTCCTTTAGTACTAGAATTACATTTCCCTGGAAATCACGAGGGTGTCTTCTAATGAATCCAAGTTGTTATACACAATTCTTATAATATGCCAGAAGGGTTGTATTCACCCCCCATATAATAAAATATTCCATAACAGCTGGGATTCAGTAGACGAGACACCCTCGTGATTTTTCATATTATATATATATATATGTGTGTGTGTGTATGTGTGTGTGTTTTCCTGAGCTCCAATACCCACGATAACACGAGAACGGAAGATCGTACAAAAGTTTTTTCTATAAATATATATACTTATATATATTAGAGTGGTCCTTAATTTTGATATTTTCGAATTTTTATGCTGCCCCATGGTCATATGGTTCAAAATAAATAACCCCCATCCCCAGTTTCAAGTCCCTATCCTAATTTTAACCAGTGACCACAGCGATCTAAGTTTCCCATCTAAATAACATGGGGCTTTTGGCATTGAACGATCAATTTTTTATTCTGGCGAAAGTAATAATCAAAAAAAGTTTAAACTCTGTAGACTTTATCCTTATAATAGTAGCTATCGCTTAGAATTTTTACAGATTTTTAGCTAATATAATTTTGGAGTCTATAATTTACTAACTCTAAGATATAGCAGTATTTTATCTTGCTGTAACTCCAAAATTTTAATAGCTAAAAATCTATAAAAACTCTGAAGCATAGCTACTATTATAAGGATAAAGTCTGTTGAGGTTCAAATTTTTTGAACCATTACTTTGGCCGGAATAAAAAATTGATCGTTCAATGCAAAAACCTCATGTTATTTAGATGAGAAAAACTTAGACCACTGTGGGACACAGGTTAAAAGTTGAGATAGACTTGAAACATAGGGAATGTTTTTTTTATATATTTCGAACCAAATTAGCCATCGGGAGCATAAAAATTCGAAAAATCCCAAAATAAGGACCACCCTAATATATATATATACATATCCTGCGAAGAACTCTAGATTTTGGCTCTATGATTTGCAGAACATACAACTTCTAAGCATTTTTTTATCTAATCATGGAACACAAAATTTATATTTATATTTTCACGATTAAAGTATTGGGATGGACTTCAAAATTCAATTTGAGTTGAAATGCAACTTTCACTGCTTTGGAAAAGGGCAAGAGCAGCGATCTTTGTAGAGTCCCTATCGTAGAAACCTTGCGTTCCGGGTTGCGTATCCACAGGGGCGCCTGGCAAAAACAATCAGAATCACTGGAATACTATTTATTATACCAATCGGTACATAGTATTTATTTATTTAATACCAAATTTGGCGATTTTTTTTATTATTCTTGTCTGCTTGGAATGTAGTTCTAAAATATATGTTATAGCTTTTTCTAGATTTTTAAAAATATTTATATATACTTCCGATAAGTACTTATGGGTTCTGGAAATAATGAGTAATTTAAAATTGCCCGAATATGAGATCACAGTACTAATGATTGGACTTTCTATTTATTTAATGAATTATAGCGATTAAAAATAATGTACATATATTTGAAAAATAAATTTCTATTAGCTGACTAATTGATAGAAAATTCCTTAATCACTAACTCCCATTGTTTGCTCGACTATAAATTGGTTATTATAATAAATTATTTTAGTTGCAAATTAAAAATTTAATTGTGAGTCAACATGCAAATCATCTCCACATTCTAACTTATCGATTATGGCATTTAATATTGAAATTCTTGTTTACTTAATTCTAAATAGAATTTTAATTATCGTAATACATATTGACAATTTCATTTTTTAAGGTGAGTTTTTTTGTATATGTGCAAATAAAAATTTCTTCTTCTTGCCCAGAGTTTCATAAGAAATTCAGTAATTAATACAAAATGTGAACTCGAATCGGTTAAATTTTTTGACACAATCGAGTCTTTTCAAAGTCTTACTAAACCGTTAATATATTCCTTATGGTTTCCTGACTACCCAAATTAATTGAGTGTGGCTAACAATTTTTCCACCCTAGGGTGCTAAGTAATAATAATATCCATAAGAATTTTGCTGGCTTGGTGTGTACTGGATATATTAATTTTTTATTGTTAAGGATAAATAAATTGAATTGCTTCTTTCCAGTAATTTATTTTGTTATTCAAATGGTTAATCCAAATATTTCGAGAGCGCTCTCGGCATCTCTTCCTCAGTGGAAACCACTCCCCCACCAATGTGCCGACCCCATCAGTTTGTACAGAACATTGATAAAAGCTCGATCACACAAAACACATATATATATATATATATATACAAATTCAAAATGAGATAACATACGAATATATACAATTATTTACATCTCATTATATTATAAGAAGCAATTCAATTTATTTATCCTTAACAATAAAAAAAAATAAAAAATAATAGTATCAAATACTTTAAAAGGAATTCTATTTATAAATAAAAAATAGTTATAAAGAGAAATCAATGAGGTTGGTTGTTATCACAAAAAACTTTAGTAGTCAAGAGATAAAAGTCCATTGTAACAGAAAGTCCACTGGAACGAGTTCAATTTTAGTTAGGGTGTTTTATTTTTATTAAAATTAAAAGTTTTATTTATTTATCGAAAAGATATTTTCGGCTGAAGAACATTTAGAGTACACATTTTTTATTAGAAAATATCACCAAAATTAATTTAAAATAAATAGGTCGATTATATATTAACTAATTTTTGAATGAAACGATTTTGTTTTTAGGGAGAGTAGCAGAGTTCATAAAGAGTAATCAATGACCCTGCCCTCTGCTTGATTAAAATAAACATATACTTATATTTTAGGGTGGCCCTTATTTTGGGTATTTTCGAATTTTTACGCTTCCAGGGGCTCATATGGTTCGGAATAAATAAAAAAAATATTTCCCAAGTTTCAACCCCTATCTCAATTTTAACCTGTGCCTCAGAGCGATGTAAGTTTCCCATCTAAATAAAATGGTGTTTTTGGCATTGAACGATCAATTTTTTATTCGGGCCAAAGCAATAGTTTAAAAAATTTGAAACTCTGTAGACGTTATCTTTATAATAGTAGCTACCCTTCAGAATTTTTACAGATTTGCAGCTATTATAATTTTGGAGTCTATAACTTACTAATACTAAGATATGGCAGTATTTTATCTAGCTGTAACTCCAAAATTATAATAACTAAAAATCTGAAAAAACTCTGAAAGATAGCTACTATTATAAGGGTAAAGTATACAGAGTTTTAAATTTTTTGAAATATTACTTTGGCCCGAATAAAAAATTCAAATGCTAAAAACTCCATGTTATTTAGATGGGAAACTTGCATCGCTCTGAGGCACAGGTTAAAATTGAGATAGAGACTTGAAACTTGGAAGATTTTTTTATTTATTTATTTCGAACCATATGAGGCCCTGGGAACGCAAAAATTCGAAAATACCCAAAATGGACCACCCTATTATATATATTGAATATAAATATGTATATTTTCTAGAGATTATAGTTTCGAAGGTTTTGAATTTTATCATCAGTTTTTAAAATTATAAATATTTTATCTGTTATTTCTCATGAGTTCAAATACCTATAGGATGTAAGTAAATTCGTTTTTAACAAACGAATCTTGCTATTACAACAAAAACAAATTTAGGATATAACTCATGAAAAATAACTAATAAAATATTTCTAATTTTAGGCTGTGATGAGGTCAAATCTTCAAAACTATAGTCTCTAACAAATAAATTATATTTAAATGAAAAAAATACAAATTTTTTAAAAAACAATCTTAGAAAAGTTTAGGTATTAATCCAGACGTTTCGGGAGAATTTCTCCCTTTATCAATGGTAATTTCAAATTTCAAAAAAAGAAATAAAAAGTTGCTTTCTCTAATGTTTAGAAAACAACCCTCTTACATTAGAGAAAGCACCTTTTTTTTTCTTTTTTTTAAATTTGAAATTACTATCAACGAAACCTCTGGATTAATAAACGTTTCTAAGATTGTTTTTTTTATTATCTATACAATCAATCAATAATTTTTTCTTATATGTTTATGTTTATTTTATTCTTTATGAATCAACAACTCTGCTAATCTGGGCAAAACAACATATTTTCAGCTTTCTTGCTTAAACTGTTAGAAGATAAATCGAGTGCCAAATAACAACAACTTGAACAGAGCGTTCCGAGTTTTGAAAAAGTTTTAACCCTTTTTTCCTAAGTTTCAATTTACTTTCTTTTAAAAACCTTTTCGAAAACAATGATTTAGTATATTCGTTGGTGATCATAACACTGTTCGACAACAATTTTACCCCGTAGACCTAACAATCAATTCCAGTAGAGTTTTCTACGCTGATTATGAGGCAGGTTCCCGATTTTTTACAACACATCAGAGTTTTGAGATAATATCGAAAAATGGCATTTTGACCTATTTTCGAATCCCATTAGATATTAAACAGCAATATTTGAAATCAAAATGACGTAATAGCATGCGCGGATCAGGGGGGGCGATGGGGGCGACCGCCCCCCCCAAAGCATTGGAGATCAACATTTTTTATATGTTTATTTAATTTTTTTTTCTTTTATTAATAAAATAAAATTTTAAAATTGAAGAAATTAAATTCTATGTGGGGGGGGGGCGTCTCTGCCCCCCAAATCAGAAGGTCTGGATCCGCGCCTGCGTAATAGAAGGCAGCTTCCTCTTTGATTTTCAAATTACCACTTGTTTTTAGCTCAATTAGAACTCTAGTTATAACTAAAAAACTAAAACTACGTGATTATAAAGGATAAAAAACATAGATAAAAACATAAGGTCTTAGTTTTTTAGTCAAGTGGTAATTTGAAAATCAAAGAGGAAGAAGTTTTCTACTAGTCAACAAAATATTTTGATTTCAAATATTGCTGTTTAATATTTAATGGGACTCAAAAATAGGTCAAAATAGCCTTTTTCGTCATTTTGATCGAAAATATCTCAAAACTTTGACGGGTTGTAAAAAACTGGAAATTGCATGATAATCAGTGTATAAAACTCTACTGGAATCCATTGTTAGGTTTACTGGGAGAAATTTTTGTTTAATTTTTTCGAGCAGTGTAATTAGATATTCGTAAATAATCAGCACCTTGAATTATTCACTTCAACTTCCAGCTCATTGTGTCAAAGATTGTTTTTATTCTAAATATATATATATATATATATATATGCATATATAACAAACTCCTTCGCTCCCTCTATATTAATTTGTAAAAAAAAAAAAAAAAAAAAGGAGTAAAAAAGGCGAAAAATTTCTAACGATTGTTCTTTGATTTAATGCTTCATTTCGAGCCAAGTGTAGCATCATTATTTTTAATTTTTCATTAAATTTAATATTCCTCGGCTTAATCCAGATTAAATGCGAATTCTTTAATTTCATAAACAGACCCGTCCGTAGTGGCGCCTCCCATTTTTCTAACCTTCCACGGCATAACATTCATTTTAATAAAGCCCACAAGGGTGTGCGTTGACTGGCCAATCAGGTGGGATCTTGTCAAAATTTTAACGATTTTTCTTTCCATCCAATTTTCTCGATAAATTTCTCTTGAAGCAAATATGTAATGCGCGGGTGTATAACATCATTGGCAATTTTATGAGGTATCTTGTTGAAAAATGTGAACATTTTGCGGCGAGACGTGGCTTGTTGGATATTGGCACTCTCCCTCGATGTACACTATTGGAACTGGAACTAAAAATGAACCCACCCCCACTTGGGGCTTGGTCGTATGATTTCCTCTACAGATTACGAGAGCTAGAAAAGTGCGCCCTCGCCACCCCCGGCCGACCCTTCGAACACGGGATCCTCGAATATTCCGACGTCCCATATATACAGACACACATACAATCAAGCCCGATTTCTGGCCACCCCCGTTCCTAAACTCCAATATTCACAGTGACACGGAGAAATAATTAAAGCGTGAATGGAACGCCGGGGTTAGGGGCGCAGCTTTGGGGAGGGCGCAGCTTCACCTCAACATTCACTTGGGCACAACGAACGATATCTCGACCAAGTAAAGCGACCAGAACCAATTTCATCAATTTGCTCGTTATTTAATTGCACAAGTCAGCAGCTTCCAATTCCAAAGACCTTTCATTTATTTTATTAAAAAAATACTTTTTAGGGAGACCATCTTCTTAAATTCGAAAAATTCAAATATATTAGTTAACAATCTATTTTATCAAAATATCCATTTATATTATATTTTTGACCAGACTTCGGTGGCTAGAGTGATGATCTAGAACAGAGGTTCCCAACCGGTGGTACGCGTACCACTGGTGGTACGCGTGAACGTTTCAGGTGGTACACGTGAGTGCGTTTATGTTTTTAAGTGAAAAAAATCATGACATGAAAAAATTGTTTGCTGATGAAGAATGGCTGTCAAGATTGGCTTATCTAGCCGACATTTTTGACAAACTCAACACACTGAACTTGGGACTTCAGGGAGGTTGGGAACCCTGATCTAGAACAGGCTGTCCAACCCAGCACTGCAATGAGTGTGGCCCAACATAAAATCATAAACTTCCTTAAAACATTGAGATTTATATGTAGAGATATATTTATTCCCTTTTTCGAAATATGAATGTACATTTGTACAATACGTGAAGCTTTTTCAAGAATAAAATTCACTAAAAGCAAAATTATAAACTTAACTATATAAGATAAAAAAATAATGAAGTTTCGAAAATTTAAAAATTCTTCTTGTTCTCTATTTTCATTTTCTAAAATATTTATTATTTCAGTAATTTATATTCCAAGTCTATATAGTTATCATTCTAGTACAAGGAGACAAGGAAATGGGGGTTTCTAGAATAATCACAATTAATTGATAATTTCTCGCCTGGTCTAAAACTTGTCAGGACTTGTCTTTTAGATCTTTGCACGTTCTTACATGTCAATAGATAATGAATAGTCAGGGATTATTATATGCGGGACCTTTTTAAAAAATAAATTATCATTCATCATATCCTTCTTTAATCCCATTCGATTTAAACCTGGCCTGTTCAACCCGTGGCTCAATATAAAGTCATAAAATTCCTTAAAACATTGAGATTCTGGAGAACACACAATAATTTGGCCTGATAATTTTTTTTTCTCTAAAATAAGAAACTTGTAAATCTACTGAAAAGCTATTTTCACGTATAAAATTTACGAAAAGTAAAATTAAAAACCCACTATGAGTTAAAAAAATAATAAAGTTCTTACTTCTACATTACCTGTTAGCTATCTTTTTTCAATAACAAATATCAATAGAAGAGTGAAGAAGGACCGAGACAATTTATTTTCTTCAAATGTGGCCCGGATAAGCCAAAAAGTGGACACCCCTGATTCGGCTTAAACCACTGCTCTAAAATATAATAAAGGGGAAAAACAATTTCATCCCTATTTCCATCGCTGGTGTATTGTTTACAATGCACAACATGGACCACAGTAAATTTTTGCTTTCATATTACATCCTATGCTATTATTATTATATTCTGCCATAATAGTATGATAGTGGGTGAGGTATGGGGTTCTAGTCCACTGAGGAGAATAACGAGAAACCTGTTTAGCGACTGATTGCTATTCATATATACACTGTTAAAACAATTTTTAATTTACTAAATTTTTACAATACAAATAGATAGTAAATTTACAAGAAAAAAATACTATAATATATTGTTAAAATCACATTAACTCATTGTAAAAATACAAAAATAAATTGTAACTTTACTTTTTTCTTGTTTTAATTGGATAAGTATTAGTAAAAAATATGTTGTTTAGATTACAATGCTGTTAATATTACTAAAAAGTTTTGAGGCAGGACTTCCATTTTTTTATAGTAAAATTATATAAGAAATTTTTAACAGTGTAACAATAATTGTATTTTTGTTTTATTTTTTATTGATAAGTTTGAAGTTAACAAAACCCAACATCTAATTATTCGTTTTGCGAATACAAACATTTTTAAACCATAATGAACTTTGTGGGTACTTCTGTTTTAAGAGTTATCGTGTCGCATTTAAAGACTCGGAAACTGAACTTATACAATGAGTCTTTTGACTTTAGAATAGCATTGATTTGTTAGCGTTTTCTAAAGTTGCATTAGGTTAGTAGTTGGTTTAGGTTTAGAAAACCACTCTTAGATTAAATCCCCACAGTTAACTCATTAAGATCTTGCTACTTTCAATGAAAGACAGACAATAAAAACCAATCTACTGTAATGATGCCAGTGAGCTTTGGGATATGTGATACAGTTGTGAGTGATTTAGGGGTTCGAGGGTGGGTGAGGCCACGGACATCAATCAATAACTCAATGACATTATTAACTTAGTGAATTTATTAATGTTGATCGGAAGTCAAAATAATCCAATGGAGTGACAATTACAGCATCTGAATTACTATTAATAAATAAGCTAAGGATTGTTTAATGAGTTAGTGTCCCACTCGGCTGATAATTGTGCTGGGGTTGATAGGGCTGGGGATGCTACGTGCTGCGAACGCTGCCTCCAGCGATTCCTTATAATTGTCTCTCGATTTATTAACGCTGCCACCCCCTTCTTACAACCCCAAATAAACCAACAGGAAATCTTCCGAAAGAAACTTATTTCGTAATGTATTTTCGTTATCATTCTCTCTGGTAATTTAAAACCCGGTCTGTGCGTGTGTGTCACGTGCGCGTTTTGCTTCCGCTGGCAAAACAAAATGACTTTACCTTTTAAATAAGGAGCGCTGCATTTAATTTTGTCAAATTTATTTGAATTGTTCTCTGCTTTGAACGCGATCACACTTTGTATCTTTGTGAACGAGCGAAAGGAAAATAAGCTTGGAAAACACAGCGATTTTCAATTAAGTGCAAACCATTTGAACAAGTTGTCTTAGTTTTCTATAGGGAGAAAGTTTTTCCCTGTTTGCTAAATAAATTTTATCAAATCAAATACAGGCTTATTTACAATGTCCCAACAAGGTATATTGATTTGCATTTTACAAGATGCTACTTGGAGTTTCACTTTGGTTTAATCCAATGGCTGTAAGCCTATTCATCGGGTACCCGTATTCGCCATTTGTCTTGTTTGATTATGCGTAAAGCTCTCGCATCCCCCGTGGACTCAGCAGCAAACTTTTCAAAGAAAGCATCCTGTGTTTTGTCCGTCGGCGTCGGATACCCGGCTCCCGTCCATTTGCTTGATTGTATTAGCTAACTGATCCGTTGCCAGTTATATTTAGGTTTTCACATGTTCAGAATGGAAAATTTCAATAAAATTGAATCGGCTTTTAAATAAATTCACCTGAAAGACTGAAAGCCAATCTAGAAAGCATCTACTTATCGATTTCTTATAAGACAAAAGCTTACATTTCTACTAATTTTCTTTCTCTTTTCAATACCATTTTTTATATGCTTTTATTTAAGTTATTTCCTTTCTCTGTTTGTATGCCTGGGTAGGATTTTGTAATCGAATTTTGACCCATTTCCACCGAGCAGATTTTCTTGAAATTTGATTTATTGGTATGACAATACAATAATTAATCAGTCATAGATATTAATAACAGGAATAGTAGGGAATTGGATAAAATTAAAAACATAGAGATTTTTTTCAATGGGCCAGACATTTCGTCAATTTATTTTGACTTCCTCAGTGGATCATTTTATATTGTTATATTTGAATAAAAACAACGACAAACTTTAAGGTAGTTCTTTCACAAATGCAAAAATGAATTTTCGAAACTTGGAATATAAGTCATAATAAACACATTTTGAAAATTTGAAGACGATTTACCACACCATACATGAAATAATTGCAATTAAAAATGAAATTTTTTACATATGTTAGCATGGGGAGGGTGGGAAAATGGTGATTAATATATTTATTTTCATTGAAGCACCATCTTGATGAAAAATTAATATTTGTTAGAATATAATAATAATAATAATATATTATATTCGGAGTAACTTAAACAAAAATTGAAATTATTTACCTTTTAGTTTTGATAAAAATAAATAAAAAAACATATTTGGGCGATTATTTTTAGTGGAGGGGATATAAGATCAATGGCTTGGAAACAATCCATTCATAAAGAGGATATAGTAGTGTGATAAGTACAGTCACGTTAAAAAAACATAACCTAAAATATTTTAGTACCGTTGCATATGCATCGAGTGGTTACGAGGCTAAAACTTTTTGTGTGGATTGTCGCGAAAGAACTACCTTAATAGTTAAAGAAAAAGTCGTTTCCAAGATTGTTGATTACTGTGAGCCAAGGATATGTTAAAGAAAGATTAATGATGTTTTGTCTAATAGTAAAATTGTTTTTATGACAAAGAGTGATAAAATGAGCCTCTGAGGAAGTCAAAATAAATTGACGAAATGTCTGGCCCATTTAAAAAAGCTCTATGTTTTTAATTTTATCCAATTCCCTACTATTCCTGTTATAAATTTACTATGGATACGAATAAGGTAACATAGATATTAATGTCAACAGCTGTGACATTTTCAAAACACTCTTGGTTCCCAAACAGGCAGGTGGTTTCAATTAAATATATATATATATATATATATTGAAAATCTATTAATTATTGTTTGAAAATAATTGAAAATAATTGGTCCCCCAATTAATCAATTCGTGCGTATTTTTTGAGGTGGGTGACTATTTTTCAAATCCTATGTGATCTTGGTATATTATTGTCTTCCTAATCCCAGTGCATCCAATGGCAATTTTTTGGGGGAGGCCTAATGGTAGATACTGAGAGTTGCAACCCTCTATTTTGCTGGAAACGCAACGACTATACTTCTTAAGAATAGATGAGATGGCCAGAATAAAGAGAAGCTGTCTAATATTCAGGTACTAAAGTAAATTATAATTTTAACTTTAAAGATATAATAAATAACATAGAAATCTAACAGATAACAGAAAATTATATAGTCAAAAAGTATTTTCTTTTTCTAAATATTCTTTGATATTAAATGAGACAATAAAAAAGCATGTCTTCTGCTGGAAAAATAAATTTTTTAATTTATTTATAACGAGACTATAGTTTCGAGGGCTTAGCCCCCTTCATCAGTCTATTATGATTGATTCACAGGAATTGATGTGTGAAATTAAAAAATTTTATTTTTCCATCAGAAGACACTCATTTATTGTCTTCTTTAATTTATAAAAATTCTGCTACTTTCAATTTAATTCTTTGATATAATAAATTGTGTTCCTATTTCTCACCAAAATCAAATACAAATTTCAAAGACAAAAACCTGTAAAATAAAAATATTTTAAAAAATTTTAAAAACACGATTTTATTTCAAAATTCACCTAAAAGTGGAAAATCATTTTTTATACCCGAAAAATTTCCCTACTCACATGAATAAAAATAAAACCATGGGTGCTTATTTCAATTAAATTCCAAGTTAAAGGCTCCAATCTTTGACTTTATTAAAGTATGGAAATTCCTTAAATATCTGAATTTTTATTAAAATGTCACATAATTAATTATAATTTTTTATTGAACAAGAATAAATAATACAATTAATCTAAAATCGGAGTGGGTGGTCATACTTGAGAAACATCATAGAATAAGTCGATATAAACGTCGTAGTTGTATTGTATTATTTGTTATTGTTCAATAAATAATTATAATTAATTATGTATGATTTCACTAAAAATTCAAATTTTAATCAAATTAATCACAAAAATAAATTGACACGTTCGATGTGGCCATTCACTTGACTTTACCATACACTTCTGGTTGAGTTTGGTACAAGGGCCTAGATTTTAATTTTATGACCCTACACCTCCCCCCTACCCACATTTTGGGCGGTTAGTTTTTGCATTTTTAGTCTTCTGTTACCCCACTAATTATGTATACAAAATTTGGTTGAGTTTCCTCAAATGGCCTAGTTTTTTATTTTTTTACCCCCCCCCCCTAATTTTGGCACCAGAAAAAAAAATATTTTCGTTATTATAGATTCATTTTATAGTATATTTCATTTATCTTGTTTTTTAGTTTGAAAATATTGTAATTTTAAATTTTATTTTAAAAATTAACAGACTAACAGGCTAACAGACATTTTGATAAAACAGTTATTATCTCAAAAAATATAATTTTGCCGATGTTCACATATTAGAGCTTTTTTGTAGACCGAAATGCTTTGGTTTCGCCTAATTTTTTTAATCAAAATAGTTTCAGCCGTTTTTGAGATATTTCGAAAAAAAGAAGCAAAAAAAACACATTTTTCATGGACGATTACAATACTGGAAGTAATAAAAGCTTCAACCCCTTAAGTATTTATTGAAGAAAAATGGTATTTTCTACTTTTTAGTGAATTTTGAAATAAAGCGTTTTGAAAAAAAACTAATTTATAATAATATTCCTACATAATAATATTAAGATATATAAATAGGAATATTGATTTTGTGTGTTAGTCTAAATAAGCTAAACAGGCGGCCAATAATTGGCTGCTGATATTAGTATTTAGCGATTGTTTTCTTTTGTTGTTGGTCAACGGAAATGTTTTTGATTTATCGAGATAATAAATCGAAGTGTGTGTATTATTTGCTGTTTAGGCTACGAGGGCGAGTCTGCAGTTTTTCCGGGTCCGTTGCGATGTCAGCTCCTGCCCCCCCCCCCCCGAAATCGCCCCCTCGCGGTCCCTGGGGCCGTAAACAAGCGGGCAGAGGTCATTGCTTTAACGACGGGATGGGCCTTGAGGCTTGTTTTCCTCCTGAGGCTATTGTCTGTGCATTGCCACAGCATTTATTGGTCTTTGGATTTCGCAAAGTCAATTACTAAAAGTTCTCCTCGAATGGAAGATTGCCGTCATTTATTTTAATCGGATTGATTATTGGCCTGCGCTGTTTGGGCATCGGCCATCATGCCAATCCAAAATGCTATGTTGTGTTGTTCGAATTAAGCAATTGTTGTACGGAATTTCAGAGCAAATAAAAAGTTTATTTCTTCGTATAATATAAATACATCAATATATGGGACATTTTATTTTAACGGGAATTTGATATGAGGAACAAGAATAAAATAAAAACTTAGTATTCTAGTAAATCACCAATTAGTACCTAATTTGAAATGCGGGTTTTTACTAAAGTTTTTGGGGGTATATATATGACTCCTTGTTACCCGACTACGGCGAAGCCAAAAGGAGGGTTATGATTCTAGCTGGTATGTTTGTATGGATGTTCATCTGTTCCTGCAAAACTTCTAAACTACTCATCATAATTTGACAAATGAGGTATCGTTAGAAGCGTCTTGATTGTCCGTTGGTTAAATTTTATGTGCCCTCACACTAAATTCAATATGACGCCCTCTGGAGGACATAAAATCATGAATTAAAAATAAAAGGTGCCATGTTGGGTATCAAATGAAAGGACTTAATTAGCAGATTTCAAAAATATATACATGGTTTTCAGGAGGAATAGTAAATATTTTATGAAGTGTTAGAATAGACGAATTGCAATAAAAAATGCCATATAACATGTGTCCAATTTTTATTGAGTACAGAGATACAGCAGTTAGTATGTAACCCAATATCGGTTTACTCAACATGTGTAAATACTTGCGGCATGTTTACACGCTACAGTACAGTAGACTTGGCCAACGAATCACAATGTAAGCTAAAGCACAACTTCACAACTTGAACATCAACACTCTACTGCTGGCATTCGATAAATACGCCATAGCGTACCAAGACAAGAAACGAAAATGCATTGAACTCAGCTGTATCTCTGTACTCAATAAAAATTGGACACATGTTATATGACATTTTTATTCCAATTCGTTTATACTACCACCTCCTAAAATACACACCCTTTACTCTATTAACTATTTACTATTCCTCCTGAAACACCCTGTATATTACTAGCTGTTACTTGCTGCTTTGCTTGCATTCACTCGATAATTGTTTATAAAACCACGTCTCAGATGTGAGCCAACCACTAGAAAAAAAAATACTTAAATTGTAAAGCGGCACTGCACGCATTTTCTTGGAAAATAATACACCAAAATAATTTAAATAAAAAATAAGTTTAAAATCTAAAACCCGACTACGAAAAAATCACGCTCTGAAAAGTATGAAACAAGAAAATATTCTTGTCTGACATTCCTTTCTTCTCTACAAACTATTCAATATTTATCATCTAATATAGATTCCGAATATTATGATTACATATTTTTTTAAAAATATTTTATTTTGCCAAGAGTAGCAGAGAGTTGTTGAATCATAAAGAGAAACAAAAGAGGTTGTCCTCTGATTGATGCAAATAAACATACACACATATATTATATCAAATATATGATATATATGTATATCAGTGGCGTAGCCAGAACTTAGTTTTTGGGGGGGTTCTACTAGTTTTTTTTTAACAAAATGATTTTATTTCCTAATTAAAATTTACATATTTATTTTTTATTTTACAATTATTTGAGCATCCAGCAATTAATACTTCTTACCCATGTTCATATTTACACCAATGTTCTTTTTTTTATTTTAACATTTTTTAAAATTTTAGTGAGAAAAATTTGAAAAAACCCACAACTTGAATACTAGTTAGCATAGTTAAAAGGATATATAGCCCAGTATATAGGGGGGTTTGGCTTACATTAATTGCGGGAAAATATTTTTTTTTCTAGGATCGTTTGGTATGGTGTACGTATGCCAAATCTAAGTTTGTGACCTCGAAAGTGTGGGGAACAACTTTTGGTGGTGAAAAACCTCGCAATTTTCGGACTTTTTCCAGTTTTTCGCTTATAACTCGAAAACGGTTCATATTTTGTAAATAATCGTCCTATAGTAAATTAAAGAGGACAAAATTTCGATTCGATTAAAAAAGATTGATCAAGTAGTTCGATTTTTTATGGGGATCCAAAAAACAGCCCCCCCTCCGGATCACTTTTGAATATCCCAAAAACTCGCACTTTTTTCGATTTTTCCCATTTTGACCATGAAGTAGCACGTTTTCGACAAAGACCACTCTATACATTTTAAACTAGATTAAATTTGCTACAATTCAAACAAAGTTTCATCTTGATTGGATAATGGTAACCCGTGCTGCAATGAGGTTGAAGTTATGAAAAACTTCAATTTTTTACAAAAAATAGCAGTTTTTCCTTCATAAAATGAAAACCACTGATCCTAGAAACTTGATTCCTATCTCATTCTCTAGAAAATTTTGTTGACTTGAACGCCTACTTGGACCACTTTTTTGTTTAAACTCTTAGATTTATAATTAAGCAGCATTTTCCATGACAGAAAATAATCAATTTTTTCAAAAAATCGCAATTTTTCCTTCATATAATGAAAACCACTCATCCTAGAAACTTGATTTCTATCTCATTCTCTAGGAGATTTTGTTGACTCTAGCTAGCAGGCGCTTTATACAGGGTGTTTCTAAATTGATGAAATATTTTAAGTGGTGATTTTTCAGCAAAAATTACGGGGGTGGTCTTTCATATAATTTTTTGTTCAAAATCTCTCTTCCCCTTCAACCCTCTAAAGTCAGGGCTGCAGCCGTAGCAGATAACAATGCTAGATTTGGCTCTAACTTGGAGGGGAAGGGGTTTTGAACAAAAAATTATTTGAAAGACCCCTTAATTTTTTCGTATCAGCTTCAGTTGCCGAGATATAAGGAAAAAACTGGTAAAGTGTAGCCTTTTTTCCAAGATTGCGGTTCAAGCTCAACAGATTTTGACGGGGACTTTTAGTATATTCAGAAAACCAAAATTCAGATCTTTAAAGATTAATGTTTTTATTTGTCGAAAATTGGTCTAATTTGATTGGACTATATCTTCCCAACAACAAAATGTATTTTTCATTTTTGCTGTTTACAACTTTAGATTTGACAGATAGATAGGGTCTGCCTCTGGGGGCGGGGGGGGGGGTTTCTGGCCCCTACCCCCCCCCCCCCCTCGTGTATACACCACTGTGTATATATATATTATTTATTTGTTTGAGACTATAGATTCGAAGGCTTGGCCTTCATCATCAGTCTTTTTTTAATTATAAATATTATTTTTCATGGGGTCAGTATCGCGGAGATATTAATGTTTAACTGAGATTGTCTGCTATAAATAAGAAAAAAAATATTTTTTTACTATCTTTAACATTGCATTAAAAAACATAAATGATATTCTAAGCTGTTTGAAATTTTGGCGTTAAAAAGCTAGTAGGTATTCGGTCTTCCTTAGGAACTAGACTTTTTAAATTTTGTCTCGTGACTACGGGAAAAAATTTTAACAAAAGCCGATCTTCTTTCTGTGCTCGCCTGAAAGAGGAAAATGAACGGACAAGTTCAGTTGAATCTAACAAAAAGTAAAAAGAGTCGATCTTGAAAGCCG
This sequence comes from Forficula auricularia, assembly GCA_024734495.1. NCBI lineage: Eukaryota > Metazoa > Arthropoda > Insecta > Dermaptera > Forficulidae > Forficula > Forficula auricularia. The sequence goes on along the minus strand of JALMQS010000128.1, from coordinate 34,181,743 downwards.
TTACTCAATTTCTCTATAGAGCGATCTTGTATCTCTCTCTAGAACTATATCTTTGTTGTTATTGTATTTTGGCTAGGGCGGAAGTGAGGTGTTCCCCTTGTTTTCGTTGCTTCCGAGGGCGCCTTGGGAAAGGGCAAATGCATTTCATCCCTGATGAATTGTGTCTTACGGAACCTCAAGGGCTTCTGACAACCCCTCCCCACCAACCCTCTCTCCCCTTGATCAAATGGGCTTGGAAAAATCAAATAAATAATTATAAGTAAAAATCAATTGACGCTAGTTTATTTATGCCTAATTGGGGTCTCTTCTACAAACGCATTATAAACTATAAGAAATACCTCTTTAGAATTAATTATTCCGTTTCTAGTCCGTTAAAACGATAATTGAAATCGCTTGGATCGAGTTTAATTAAAGAACACCTTGTGTGGTTTAAAGACAAATATATCCCAATATATTTTAGATCTAATTTCGCTTAAGAAAACTTTATTTTATGTGTAATAAGGGGGCGTCCCTTAATTACGAGAGGCGATTTTGGCAATTTTTCGATCACCCTTGGTGAGATGTCGTGGCTCGACCCCCTAATCTCACGTAAGATTTTTCAAAATGAGTATTTTTAGTGTAAATACGTTATTATCGCTGTTGTCGAATAATTATACATGGTGGGGCATAAAAATCTACCACATTTTGAAGAGGTTATAAAAAATGAAAAATTTAACTAGAAAAAACTGAACATATTTTTGAAAAGAACATAAAATTTTTTTTAAATGTGTTTTAAACATTATATCAGACGAAAAAAGGGGAGGGGGGTCAAAAATGAAAATTCTAGCCCTTTCGACCAAAATCAACCAAATTTTGTATAGATATTCTATGGGCCCCAGAAGGCTAGAAATGCAAAAACTAACCACCCAAAATGAAAATTCTAGCCCTTTCTACCAAACTATATATATAAAATTTAGTTAATTTTGAGATTTCTAGCTTCCTGGGGGTCCACAGTATATGTATAAAAAAATTGGTTGAATTTTGTCAAAAAGGCTAGAATTTTCATTTTTGACCCTCCTCCCATTTTGGGTGGTTAGTTTTTCTATTTCTAGACTTTTGTGGACTCACAGAATATGTATACATAATTTGGTTGAGTTTAGTCGAAAGGGCTAGAATTTTCATTTTTGACCCCCCCCCACCCACTACTTTTTACTTTACCATACAGGATATGGTCAAGTATTGTAATTTTGTCTGATAATGTTTGAAATACATTAAAAAAAAATTATGTTCTTTTCAAAAATATATTCAGTTTTTTTCTAGTTACATTTTTTCATTTTTTATACCTCTTCAAAATGTGGGAGATCTTTATGCCCCATGTACCCTGTATATTATTTTTTTCCATCCAAAGTGTGGCATAGGCTTGTCTTTTAGTTAAGTGTGAGTCCTGTGAATGAATTTCAAGATAACTGAAGAGCGTCCATTAAAACGGAGTTGCATCACTGACTATTTTAATGAAGGTATAGAATTAGATAAATGTATTAGAAGTACAGTATTACCTGACAAAAAAACAAAACTACGAAATGTATTTCACAACGAACTATTATTTGGTATAAATTGTTTGTTACCATCTAGTGAAATTTTTTGAAGTACGATATTTTACAAAAATTTTCCCAAAATTATGCTATTCTTTGTTTATTAACCGATGTTAATGATACTTTCTGCGTTTGGATTAGTATAGCTCCAAGATAGTCAAGATACCTAATTATTTATTTATTTATTTATTTTATGTATTTTCAGCGAGAACTTTTTACCACGTGGACCGATTTCGATGATTCTTTTTTTATTAGAAAGGCGGTACCTTAGGAGTGGTCCCATATTAATTTGGTCAAGTTCTGATGATATGATCAATGACGAAATAACGTAAATCAACAATTTTTATGAGCAAATTATCGAAATTATAATAAATAAAATCTTTTAAAAAAGCTAAACTTTCCCTTCTTCAGGACATAGAATGAAGGAGGATGGGTACTTTTTATACGATAAAATTTCATTATTTTCGGGATGGTGGTAGATTTTGGAGCGTTAATAAAGGGTGAAATCGAAAAACCGAAACTTTGCCTTCTTCAGGGTATAAAATTAAGGGGGGGGGGGTGTATGTATTTGTTCGATAAAATTTCATTATTTTTGGGATGGTGGTAGATTTTAGGGCGTTAATAAAAGGTGAAATTGAAGACCGACAATTTCCCTTCTTCAGAACATAAAATGAATGGGTGAAATTTATAGACTAAATTAGCATATAGTTAAATTACAATGACTCTAGAATGATGAAATTTAATGTTAATAAAAAGAAGAGAATCGAAAAACGAAACGTTTCCTTCCTCAGCATCTTAAAAGAAGGTGTGAAGTTTATAATATAAATTCTTATCAAGTAAAAATTCAAAGGGTATAAAATGCTAAAATTTGGCATGTTAGTAGATTTTGGGGCATTAACAATAGGAGAAATCGAAAAACTGTAACTTTCCCTTAATCAGCATCTAAAATGAAGGAGTGAAACTTATGAGCTAAATTAACTAATAGTGAAAATTCAACGACACTAGAATGCTAAAATTTGACATAGTGTAATAACTTGAATCACTAATAAAGTGAGAAATCGAAAAAGATCTTCATCAGCCTTTAAAATAAAGGTGTGAATCTTGAAGGTTAAATTCCCATCCAACTTACAAAAAGAAGTGAAATCTCAACAAAAACACTTGTGTAATAAAAGGCCAAGTTCGATTAATAAAATCCGTTTGCCAAAAAAAGTAGTGAGATCTAATGTGCTGCCAAGTTCAATATCATCAATTTATTAAATGAGTCGAAAATATATTAGTAACTTCAATTAAAACGAATGTTTTTCATTTCACATATCCCTCTATATTTTTTATTGATTTCACATTTTTAGTTGAAATTATTTTTCTAAAACTTGGCTTTTACGCATTGTTATGTATGTCACGAATTACTAGTTATCATATCATGAGATCTTAATAAGAGAGGATGAAAGGGCTAAAAGGGAGAGGTGGAGGCCCAATCAAACAAAAAATAATAATAATTTAATGCGTAAAAGCCAAGTTTTGGAAAAATAATTTCAACAAAAAATGTGAATTAAATAAAAAATATAGAGGGACATGTGAAATGAAAAACATTCGTTTTAAGTGAAGTTACTAATATATTCTCGACTCATTTAATAAATTGATGATATTGAACTTGGCAGCACATTAGATCTTACTACTTTTTTTGGCAAACGAGTTTATTAATCGAACTTGGCCTTTTTTTACACAAGTGTTTTTGTTGAGATATATATTTACACGAACCATTTCGAGCTACTTTTGCCCCCCCCCCCACATAACTCTAAAAACATTAGACCTACACACTTCAAATTTTGCATGTCTAATAAAGCCCACTGGAACACCTAGAAACCAAAATTTCATGAATAAACCTATTATAGTTATTGAGATATTAATTTAACACTCCCCAATGACTGACTGACTGACATATCAAAAACCTAAAGTACTTCCACTGATCCTAGAATGCTGAAATTTGGCATACTGCTAGGCTAGAGTTTGGGCTACAATTAAAGAAGAAAATCGAAAAAGTGAAACTTTCCCTTTTTTAGGACCTAAACTGAAGGGGTGAATGTTATTATAGGCCTAATTAAAATATAGTGAAAATACAATCAAGTTAGAATGCTGTAATGACATACTGGTAAAGCTTGGCACATTAATAAAGGAGGAAATTGAAAAATCGAAACTTCTTCGGGGCCCGAAATGAATGGAAGAAATTTATGGAAAACCGTTCGAGTTTTTAACAGATATTTTATGAGAAATATTTAATAATTATTAATATAAATGTTTAAATTTAATTATTATTTAGATAAATTAAAGGATAAAATTTTTCAAAAATTAATGATATCTGATTAAAAACATGAATGTGAAAAAGGGGCCAGGTTCGGTACAAACGGCTTCGACGACAAAATAGTTGAGAACTAAACAAATACCAAGTTCCATAGCAGTAGCTTAAATCATAGTTATAGGGAGGTACAATGTTAATTTAAAAGAAAAATTTTTTACGTTCTTTAATATTAAATTTATAACTTGGCAACTAAATTGTTTGTAGTATAAAACTCTAACGATTTGGATGAATTTGAAAACCTACCATTATTTTAAAAAAATCAGCTCTGATTAATTTGGTATATATCGTTACACAAACATTATTACTTTAAGACTCCGTTTTTTCTAAATATCTTGAAGATGGCCTAACGAATTTTGATCAAATTTAATTCTATTTAAGTATCTTGATGTATAAAGTTTTTAATAAAATTACACTTTAAAGTACTTTACTCTACAGTAAGCAAGTACTTTTTATTAAATTCTTTAAAATTTATTTATTTGGTCTGTTTAACATAAATATCTTATCTCATCTTATCTTATTTTATTAAACGATCAATTCTTCTATAATATAGAATCGGTTTCTTGAAAACGGCTCTTAACGATTCGGATGAAATTCACGGGTTAGGGCGTTTTTGGGTTGACAATTCGAAAAATAATATTAATATATAGCTTTTAACTGAAGCAAAAAGTTACTGAGCATCTCTCGGTGCTCCGGGGACTTGAATTTCTAAATAAGCAAGGTGCTTCTGCTCTACCCTATATAATAAAAAAGCCTAAGAAATTAATTCTTCAATTTCGGAATGTAAAAAATTTGGGCTTTTTTATATCCTCGAGAATAAAGCTTAACCACAAGTGATACTATTTATTTTTGTATATTAAATGGGCCTATGTAATTGACACATAATTAAATTTTATTTTAATAATAGTTCCAATTTTGTGAAATTAAACAATGCTATTTTACATTGAATGACAATCTATTAATATATTATTGATATTTATTAATTTAGAATTACTAAAAGCCATTTTATGCCAATATTGATAGATTATTTAATTATATTATATTATATTATGAAAATAAATTGTAAAGTTGAATAATAAATTGATATTATATTATAATATTTTCACTATAAATTGATTATAATTAATTCATTATTCTAAAATTTCATAAAATAATAATTTTCCGTTGTGTGCATTCAATTTATTGTTCTCCCTGAATCCCCCTATTCTTCTGCAACAAAATATTAATCGCATTTATAAAATATTAATTGCAACAAGCCATTGCGAATGGGAGCCTCTTGAACCGTGAGGCTTCACTCCATTTTTGGCAATTTCATCTTTCAAGCGAAGAGATCGGCATCTCGGCTTTCAATTAGGCCTATCGACTTTCGGCTGTTGCAATTGTTCTCTGAGGGCTTGTTTATCATCTTGGTGCTCGTTCCCGCAACCAGTGGGCTATATAATGTAAATATAATTATGAACAAAATAGGCCGGATTAAGTGTGGTTATCTCGGGTGTGTTTAGTGGATCTCAAATGGGGGATTAGCTCCAAGAAGCCAGTTGTACGATCATTAAATGCTACGGCGCAAAAGGGGATTAGAGGTTAAGACATTGAACCTGGCATTTTGACCCGCGCTTTCTTTTCCAAGACCATCAAATTAAATGAACGAATGGTTAAACAGCCACTGGGATTATTGTACCTCAATTGTTTGCGGATTGTTCAACGAATCAGCCAAAAATACACCTTTCACCGGTTGCTTAGCAGGGGCGTTGAATAGGAGGGTAAATTAAGGATACAACAATGTACTCCTTAAAAATAAATTGATAAAATGATATATATCTTATCTTCATTATGAAAAAATATTATAACGAATACGTTAGAAGTTTTTCTTTGGAGACGGATTTTAGCTGAGGATTAAATAGAAGGCAGTCCAGGAATAAATAAATATAATTATTTCCAATAATAAAGTATTTATTGGAATGTTCTCTTTTTACATATTTCCAAACCGGCGTTTCGGAGGATCTTCCCTCCTTCTTCAGGGTTCTAAAGCAGGGATTCACAACCTTTTTGTACCTGCGTACCACTTGACTTTTTGAGAAATTTTGGCGTACCACCAGACCTAAATATTTTAATAAACGTATAATATTTACTCTTCTAAAAGTGTTCAAAGGCTTTTTAAATTAAATTCCTGAGAAAATGGTTAGATATTTGTTTATTTATAACATGCTTATAATAAAGGAGAAATAAAAAAGATTAAAATGGTATTAATTTACAGTTTTATTTATTACCCATAGGCCTAAAAACATACAAATAAAAAATTAAGTACAAACTCAGCAAAAAATTAATCGTCATACAAAATATACTTTTATAGTCTTTAGTGCGAAACTTGTTGTTGTTTGCCTGTGATTAAAATTTCAACATTAGGAGTAATGGAATTTATCTTCACTCTTAAGTCCTTTTCAACACTTATTCTGCTTCTATGTTTATTTTTTATGTACAAGAGTTCAGAAAATCCACTCTCACACAAGTAACTCGTAACAAATGGCATCCAAAATAGCAGAGCTTGGCCGAAGTTCAAAGGGTACTCGGTTTTACATCAGATCCAGAAGTTAATTAAAGATTTCTCTTTAAAATAATCTTTCATGGAACTATCTTCTGTAAGATCGATAAAACTTTCTTTTAGTTCCAATTCATTTGGTGAGGTTCCCGAAAAAGGTTTTCTGATCCAGTCCACTTTTGAATAATCTTCAGAGAAATACTTCTTAAAGCTTTTTTGAAGGCCTTCCAAGTGAACAATGATATCTGCAACCACATCTGGTTTGGGAGATATTTCATTTTCTTCAAAAAATGATGATAGAGTGGGAAATGCAAATAAATTCTCCTCCTGTATTTGTGAACAAAACAGGACCAACTTTCTCTTGAAGGAGTTTATTTTGTCACTGGCTGTGAAGGCTGTTGTGTTTGGTCCCTGAAGTCCCAAGTTCAGTGTGTTGAGTTTGTCAAAAATGTCGGCTAGATAAGCCAATCTTGAAAGCCATTCTTCATCAGGAAACAATTTTATCATGTCATGATTTTTTTCACTTTAAAAAAATTAACGCACTCACGCGTACCACCTAAAAAGTTCCCGCGTACCACCAGTGGTACGCGTACCACCGGCGGTTGGGAACCTCTGTTCTAAAGGGTCAATGAAGGAAGCATGTAGTATTTCTCCTCCCTATCTTCTATTCCAGTGCTAGTTGGAGTAGAGATCATCAGTAGAACAGACTGTATATCATAATAATGTATAAAGAGAACCTTCGAATAAATACTCTTTTATTAGAATTAATTCTTATTTATTCCTGGACTGCCTTCCATTTATAACGAATGTTTTACCAAATTAGTTTTTCTTTGGATCATTAGAAGGCGGATTTTTAGGCCTTCACTTTATAATAAATAGTCCCTTAAAATTGCTTAAAATAGTTCTTGAAATTAATAATATGAAATTATTTTATTATAAAAAAAGAAGAAAATATGTTTTTAAACATTTTTATTTAAAAAAGTTTCACGTAGGGGAAGGTTGGGCATAGTGGCCACGCTAAGGAATGATATTTTTTTTTGAATAAGTAAAAATTGAAAAAAATATATTATGGGAGACCGGGGACAAAAGTAACGGCGGGTCGAAAGTAACGAACACTCTGTAGACTTGTCCAATGGTTTAAGGTAGTTGTTTCGCGACAATACTAGCAAAAAGTTAATGCTAGAGTATATAGAACAGACAATAAGGATTCATAATTCATAAACCCAAAACTTTTTACTATTTTCCCGTGATCGTTTGACAAATCTGGCATCATTGTAAGAGATTGAATATTTTTATATTAAAATGACAGATAAAATACATTTTGAAGGTCGATTTATTTCTATAAAAATCGTTTTGTTATTTTTTAACAAATCTAATCAACGCCTACGTTACACCTTATGAAAATTATAATTTTGAAAAAATCTATTGCGCATGCGCGCTTTATACATCTTTCGCTGGTTAATTAAATGCGCTGTTGCCAAATTGTTTTTAGTGTAAATTTTTTTATTCATTTTTTTATTTTTTATTATCTCAGAAACTGTGTTGTAACTATGAATCAAAATTGTCTTAAAATATGTATTGGTTATTGTTTAATGTTGGTTTAGTTTTTTATAAAAATGGTAAGAAGGGTTTCTTAATTATAATTAAATATGTAAGAAAATTTTCCGATATCCCATGTAGTGCAATGTATAAGAGTCTATAAAACTATTTTTGAAATTTAATATCTCCGGAACTATATTGTTCATAAATTTCGTTTTGCCACCAATCGATGCAGAAATATTTAAATAATAATCTGTCTAAATTTCAAAAAAATCCCAAGAAATCTTATTTAGCGGAACAACTACCTTAAACGTGCGACCGATGGTTTTCAGCTTACACCGTCTCCCGCGTATGCTTTCAGTCTCCGCGCCCGCGCCGTTTTATAAGCTTGTGTTAGAGGACGTTTCATGATTTTTCACAACAAAAGTAAATTTTTTGATGTTTATTCATTTAGTGTTTTCGTAGAATTATGTTGTTCATAACCGTTTGAATATTGGGACATTGATTTGGGAAAATATTGTCTGTAGCAAGTCATAACTTGTTTTCGTGTAGCACTCTGAGTTTGGAGTTTAGGTCGTATGAAATATTAAAACCAGGGTTGGGTACAAAAGTAACATCTCGCGGCAGGACAAAAGTAACATGTTACTTTCGTCCCCGTCGAATGTTGATATCAGCGTCGAATGTCAAACATGTTTAACATGAGCTTTAACGAGCACAATATTAATATTTTTTTGATAAGCTGACTCAAGTTATGGATAGGTATAACTTTGTGCCAAGAGACATATCGTCGCTGATCTTACAAAACCTCCTAAATCCTAAATTCATTGTTTGTCAGAAAACAAGAAAAACCATTTTAAAAAACAATCAATACAAATACAATGCAATAATTATTATTTGTCCATAGCTCGAAATTAAATTGGAAATATCTCAATTTGAAATATCAAAAAAATAAACTGCAACGGATCGTTGCTAAACTTTATCCAAATTCATTTGAAATATTAATATGTTCTTGAGTAAAGTACTTTAAAATATAATTTTACTAAAAACTTTATTTAACCTTTTTTGTGGTCCCCAAGGTACTTAATTAGGATATTAAATTTCATCAAAATTGGTTAAGTCATTTTCAAGATATTTAGAAAAAACTAAAAAGTACTGAAATAAAGTACTAATGTTTGTCGACCGATATGTACCAAAAACTAATCAGCGCTTCATTTTGTTAAACTAATGGTAGGTTTTCAATTTCATTTCAATCAGCGCAAAGGTGTGGAAAAAATCGTGGACGAAACAAACGATAACACACACACACACATCCATCCATCCATCCATCCATCCCCACGCACTTCCAAAAAAATGGCACTTTTTGGCCTCTCGACGAGATTCCAGGTAATTTTTGGCAAAACCGTCACGTGCTAAAATTCAATCTCATTGAATACTTCAATTTGTGATCTTAATTGAGTCTATGGGTTCCGTAGTCTTTACCTGAGGACCCTTTGAAGTCGCGCTTGCCGCGAGACGATTCCAATACTTTCTCCCATGCTTCGCATTGGATAAAGTAAAAAATGTTTTATCGAAAAACGAAAAAATGGCAAGTCTATAGCCTTGTGAAATTTCTGATTTTTACAAAAAAAATTGAGATATCCAAATTATAGAAATTTTAGTATATTTGGGATCAGACGGTCCTAGAGAATTGATGCCTGAATAAGTAATTTCTCATTCAATACATGATGATGGTGAAAAACTTCAATATCTGGGTTAATTTTTACGTTTTGCTATAAGAAACTGGAATGCACCAAAAAATCTGAAATTATTGTTATATAGGTACCATATCTAATAAGACAACCAAAAGAAAAGTTAAGGTCAGATTAAAATTCCCTTGAAATTTAGTAAATAAAAGAAAACAATTTAACATTACTAAAAACAAAGAACTCATATGGTGTTAGCCAAAAACTCTCGCTTGGTGAAAACTTTCCTCACAAAGGTTTTAACTCAGGAAAAGAAAACAATCCTATTTACAAAGGTTGTATATTTAAGCTTTTATAAGAATTCGTAAAAAGTCAAACAAATATAAAAAGTAAATAAATTGTGCTTTTGTGACTTGAAACTTGGATTGTTAGAAGAATCCATGTTCCCTTCTTGGCAACTAAATTAGACTATAATAAATGAAAAAGATATTTGACTTTGTTATCATGGGTAAACTTTCCTGATCATGTTAATTTATTTGCTATTTTTGAGATTGGTTCATGGCGTAGTGAGTTTTTTTGTTTAAAAATTTTATTAACTCTCTTTTCTATTTAAAATTGATTGTTTGATTTTTCTTCAAGTTATTACAATCAATATTTATTTTATTGTCGTTATTTATTTATTTATTTATTAATCGATGTTCTGTGGCAGATTTTTCGAAGGTGAAAAAGTTTAATTTTTTCGTTTAATATCAAAATAAATAGCTTTGGATTTTAATATTTCATTTTTCTAATAAAAATCAAGGATTGAGACCACAAGGGGACCCTTTGCATACATGTCAGATTTTTTCGAGGTGGGAAAAGTTTAATTTTTTCGTTTAATATCAAAATAAATAGCGTATTTATTCTTTCTAAATAAACTTTAAAAGATTTGATAAAAATATCTTTAGATTTAATATTTTAGTGGATATTGATGAGGCAGTCCAAAAAAAGAAGATAATTTATACTATCTTTTTATTCATAAACCGACCTTTCGGATGCTATTCCCTCCTTCTTCAGGGTTTTGAAAAGTCAGTGAAGGAAATCCAATGCGACATTCCCATCTGTCTCCTCTTTCAGTGCCAGTAACAATAATATATTGTTTAGAATTATAATAATATATATTAATAAATGATTATATTCTATTTTATTTTTCTATAAAAATCAAGTATTGAGACCACAGGGGAGACTCTTTGAATTCATGTCAGATTTTTTCGAGTGTGAAAAAGTTAAATATTTTCGTTTAATAACAAAATAAATAGCCAATTTATTCTTTCTAAATATTCTTTTAATAGATTGAATAAAAATATTTTTGGATTTAATATTTTATTTTTCTATAAAAATCAAAGATTGAGACCACAGGGGGACCCTTATCATTCGTGTCTTAATTTTTGAGGGTGAAAAAGTTTAATTTTTTCGTTTAATATCAAAATAAATAGCCTAAGTATTCATTCTTTTTAAATATTCTTTATAAAAGATTTAATAAAAATATCTTTTGGATTTAATATTTTATCTTTCTATAAAAATCAAACATTGAGACCAGAGGGGGACCCTTATCATTCATGTCTCAATTTTCATAGATTAATATTTTATTTTTCTATAAAAATCAAGGGTTGAGACCACAGGGGACCTTTTGCATATATGATAGATTTTTGCGATGGTGAAAAAGTTTAATTTTTTTCGTTTAATCACGGCTTAAATTCAAGGGTTGAGACTACAGAGGGACCCTTTGCATTCATGTCAGATTTTTTCGAGGGTGAAAAATTAAAATTTTTTTGTTTAATATCAAAATAAATAGCATATTTATTTTTTCTAAATAAACTTATAATAGATTTAATAAAAATGTCTTTCGATTTAATATTTCATTTTTCTATAAAAATCAAGAATTGAGAACACAAGAGGGGCCCTTATCAATAATGTCTTAATTTTTCGGTTGCGAAAAAGTTTAATTTTTTCGTTTAATATCAATATAAATAACCTAAATATTCTTATAAAAGATTTAATAAAAATATTTTTGGATTTAATATTTAATCTTTCTATAAAAATCAAAGATTGAGACCAGAGGGGGGACCCTTTGCTTTCATGTCAGATTTTTTTGAGGTTGAAAAAGTTAAATTTTTTCATTTAATATCAAAATAAATAGCCTATTATTTCTAAATATTCTCATAAAATATTTGATAAACATATCTTTAGATTTAATATTTTATTTTTCTATAAAAATCAAGGATTGAGATCACAGGGGGATCCTTTATCAGACATGTCTTATTTTTCGGGTGTGAAAAAGTTTAATTTTTTCGTTTAATATCAAAATGTAATGCCTATTTATTCTTTCTAAATAATCTTATATAAGATTTGATAAAAATATCTTTGGATTTAATATTTTATTTTTCTATAAAAATCAAGGAATGAGACTACAGGGGGGACCCGTATCATACATGTCTTATTTTTCGGTGTGTAAAACTTTAATTTTTTCGTTTAATATTTAAATAAATATCGTATTTATTCTTTCTAAATACTCTTATAAAAGATTTGATAAAAATATCTTTGGATTTAATATTTTATCTTTCAATTTTCAGTTGATGTACTCCTGACGATCGGCTAACAACCCGAAATATATTGAGAAATTAAAAAAAAAAACTTTTTTATTTTTCCTCTTTGTGAAACACCACCAACTCCAACCATAATATAATATATATATGTAATTGTTTATTTGCATTAAGCAGAGGACAACCTCATTTTTTAATCTTTATGAATAATTGACAGAAGCTAATTTGATGCGAAAGTAATAGTCCCCTCATAGGCCAAATTAACTTCTTTAAGTTCTTCTATCCTCTTAGGGCCGGTTATATGTCGCAAAGTAAATGCTTTTTACCACTAACAAACGGTAGATGGTAAATGGAGGACCTGGGATGGCCAATCAGATGACAGGCACTTTCAATATCAAAATATTATATAATAATAAAAAATTGGGTAAAATTGCGAGGTGTGTTTCACATAAAATGAAATAAAAAAAGTGAGTTTAGATTTCAATAAATTTCTGGTTGTCAGCCCATCGTCAGGAGTCAGTGAAACCCACCTCACAATTTTACTCAATTTTTTATTATTATATTAATAATTTCGTTCAAATCAATCTTTACCAAAATTCGCTCTTCAATGAGCAACAAAGCTAAAGCGTTAAATCTATTTTATGACGTTGACGATCGCTTGATGTGTTTTCCATGTTAGATCAATAATTTTTGACGCGTTTTAAACAGGAAAAAGAACGATCAGCTGTACAGTTAGATGCCGGGGCACGACGACGCCAAGGTCTTAAACCGATCCAATAATTTATATTCTTCCCATTGAATAAATTAAAAATGGAGAAATGGCTTGCGTCTTTTTTGCAGGGTAGTCATAACATTAACTGATGTTGAAATTAAGTTGTATAAATAGCAGAGACTCCTGTTTTACGAGGTGTGGTTACTATTAAATGATCGAACTGATGCTGCGATCGTGCCGCGACAGGTTTGAACAAGATTGTCTCTGATGATGCTTCCCCACCTCAATAGATAACTCTGCGTCTTGAAACGTGAAAAAATGTTGTGGCCGCAGTAATTTGGACAATGTGCATATAAATATAATATAAGTTTTTGTTTTGCCGAGAGTTTAATTTATTATTTAAATATGTCAATATTTCAATTTCACTTGAATGAGTAGATTTATCTTGAAACATGAGTGGCGATATTTTATGCCTATAGGCGGCAAATTTGTAAATCCACCCCTGACTGTAGAATACTAAGGGCCGGTTGTATGTCGCAAAGTAAATTCTTTTTACAACTAACAAAGGGTAGATGGTAAATTGGCGTTTGGTGACTTTTCAACCAGGGGATCCTGTCCAAAAAAGTATCCTTTTATTTTTTTAAATTTCATTTTAATCTTCGCTTTTTTTTCGAATAGGGCATCATTTTCGTTATTTTTCAAAATAAACACTAGATTTTTTTAAATATATTTTGGGACCTTCTCCTCAAACAAAACTGCTTTGTGTGAGTGAGTGTGGAAGTCAGAAATTAAATATTGTGACTTCAACTCCACAGTCCCTAAGATGGAAATCGACCATCTTCTACAAGGAATCAGTCTCTCCTATAAGAAAATCTTAAATTTCTCCTAATTCTATTGCTATAAGCAAGCTATGACTTGTCTATAGCACTCTCAGTTATTTCCGATCTTATATATTGAGGGTTTTTAGAAATGGATTATTCCAAAGATTCTCGAATCATCTTTATTTATTTATTTTCTTGTATTATTACTATTTTAATAGTTCCTCAGGAGAACAATTTTTATTCGACTAAAACTCGTCTGAACTTGTCTTTGACATACTTGAACTGGAAAATATACTAGGCAGGGACTATACAAACTTTCTATCCGCACTCCTTTCGAAAAAATCACTCATTTTAATTGCCCCTTGAAACTATGCAACAATTTTATTTCATTTCGAGAACCAATATACTTACTTTTTAAAACAAAAAATGTTTTCTATAGAAAATTTGAAATACCGGATAATAATTTGGAAATTTAAAGACCCTCCTGAAATTTTGAAGTCGACCTTATATATTTATCACAATACTATAAATGTTTGAAATTTCAGGGATGCGCATCCACAGCATCCAAGAACCGCACACCATTGTTTACATAATATTTTTAGGATTTTTTCTGGATTATTTTTAATTTGTCACGTCTAAAATCTTGCCACCGCTTAAGCACTGTGCCTATGCGTAAATCCGCCCCTGACTTCAGTAACATCCAGAGATCATTCATTGGGCTTATATGAAGCACAGAGACACTCGAAATAAATGCTTGAAAACAATTTTATTTTTATTTCAAAAAAATTATCTTACACGTAGCTAAATACTGATATAAAAATTAAAAAAAAATATTTAAAATAAATGTTCATTTCCATTGTTAGATTAATAATCTTTTTTTGTTTTAATCTAGGTTATTCATTAGTTGTTTAGCCCATATACTGGTTGCTCAATCTGTGATTATTTCATCAATTAAAACTTGACAATGGCTTTGGAAATATGTATCCAAACGAGTATCTAAAAATACAATTTTCGTTATAATCCATGTGTTTGAAACATACATGAACCTTTTTTAACTTTCAACTTTGACTGAAGATTTGATGCTTCGGTGGTGGAGTTTTTTTTTGCAGAAAAGATGTTTCGACTGAAACCACTTAGATTAAACATTTCAATGAGATAAATTCATTGGAATGCACGAAGATTCGACCCCTATTTCTGGAGCGTTTTCAAATGCAGATTTATAGTCCGAAAAGGCTGATTTTGGTTTTCAATTTATTTATTTATTTTTTTGGATGCTAATAAAAGAAAGACAATGATAGCAATTTATAAAATCTAAAAACTCAAAATATTCAAATTTTAATAACACTGTTAGACAAAAATTTCACCCAGAAAACCTAAGAAAATGTATCTCAGTAGAGTTTTATACGCTGATAATCCTGCAATTTCCCGATTTTTTACAACACGTCAGAGTTTTGAGATATTATCCGTCAAAACGACGAAAAATGCAATTTTGACCTATTTTCCAGTCCCATTAGATATTAAACAGCAATATTTGAAATCAAAATATTTTGTTGACATAATAGAAAACAACTTCCTCTTGGATTTTCAAATTACGACTTGTTTTAAGCTCAATTAGAACTCGAGTTATAACTAAAAAACTAAAACTACGTGATTATAGAGGATAATAAACATAGATAAAATTTTAATTATCACTCGAGTTCTAATTGAGCTACAAACAATTGGTAATTTGGAAATCAAAGAGGAAGCTGTTTTCTATTACGTGAACAAGATATTTTGATTTCAAATATTGCCATTTAATGGGAATCGCAAATAGGTCAAAATGGCCTTTTTCGTCATTTTGACCGATAATATCTCAAAACTCTGAAGTGTTGTAAAAAATCAGGAAATTACATGATAATCAGTGTATAAAACTCTACTGGAACCCATTGTTAGGTTAACGGGGAGAAATTTTTGTTTAATTTTGTCGATCGAGCAGTGTAATTGCATCAAGTAATTGAAAATTTTACAATCTACGTAGTAGTTCAGAATTAATTAATCAAGTATTAAGCGCAGACCAGATGCCCTCTGAAATAACAACATGACCGTCATGAGTATGCTAACCCCAACCTAACCGCCTAAAAAGCAGCCCGAAATGAAGGTATACGAACCGAAGAACCTATCCGAACTGAATATATCCTATAGAAACCTTAGAAGGTTTCTTTTGGGAACACATTGTTTATCTAATCGAACCGAGATGATAAACAGAACCGAACCTATGAAAGGTTCAAGTTGTTTTTTAACAGAGGGCAATAATTGATCTTCGCTTTAGTCTAAATATCTGTTAATTTTGACTGTCATTTTAGCACATTGCTTGAACTAACGGGTTGCCTTGGTCTCATCAGCATCCAAAAAATACAAAAAAAACAAACTAAAAACTTAAGACTTCAATCTACACCTGAAAAAGCATTCAGAAATTGTGTCGAAATGTTGAGTTTATCTCATTAAAATGTGTATTCTAAGTGGTTTTATCCGAAACATCTTGCCTCGATTTCAACTTTGTTTCCTTTTTGACAACTCCTTCGAATCATATCTACTTATATGATTAATTGAATACTTCGGACAATTCACTCCTTCCTAACGAGGTTTTCTTCACTTTGTTGACTTTGTTTAAGGGGATAAATAAGGATGAAACATTGGTCCAAATCCGAGCTGTTGATTTCGTAGAGAAATAAAGACCCCGATTCGTTTCTGTCTAATTGAACAAGTATGGCTAATCGAGTCGTTTCCATGGAATGTCGCCATTTTAATATTCCAGATATTAAACATGATAGTGGCCGTTGGCGTTTGCTTAAGGGGCTTTCTTAAGATTATTATGGGTTCAATTAAAACGGACGCCGATATATATATTAAGTACTCGGCTTTTGTCCGAGGATTAATTTAATATCTCCATTAATTAATCGACTTATTAGGAATACTTTTTGCAATCTCACTCATAATCCTTTTAATAGCGTCTTTTGCCCTTTTGTATTAAAATTGTAAAAAATTAGTGAAGTATATTTTATCTTAAATAATGAATATGATTTGAAACAATTGAAAAAAAAGAAAACTATTTTACATTTTTCTAATTCTCAAAAAAGAGAATCAAACATGACACCTGTTGGAATAGATATTGCTAGTTTATCCACCTGACTGTAATTTCGATTAGCCTAGAAATGAAAAATAAAAAAAAGAAAGAAAATAATTTTGATAATAATTATAAAGGAACATTTTTTCTGAATAATCGATTTCACTACAGAAAGAATGTGTTCAGTCAAAGAGAGGTCAGATGCAATTGTGACGCCCAACATACTATAAATAGCTTATCAGTTATCACAAATCTTCAGGATATTCATCGCCCCTTGGTCTTAGGCCAAATTGTGTTTAGCTCCCTTTCGACGCCTTCCTTCCAAATGTTCATCGAAACACTCGACTGTTTGGTGTTGCTTATGCTTTCTGTTTTTTTGCTTTGCTCTTATTATATAATTTAATACCTGGCCGACGGAGCGTTGCTTAGTAATTGTTTGCTTTAATTAAAAGCGATATATTATTATTATTTTTAATTCAGGTAAGAAGGTCGATTTTTATTGCAGGCAGAATTAAATAAACTAGAAATGGAATTTAATTTATTTTTTTGCCAACGTTTTGACTCACTCCGGTCATCATCAAGGCTCAAATTCGCCCCTGTCTCGAATATTGCTCGCATCTAAAGGTCCAGGGTTCGAGTCCCTGTTGGGGCGTATTTTTTGACCGCCTCCCTGGTGTAGTGGTCAGCATGTCTGGCTGGCAACCCGGAGGTCTCGGGTTCGATTCCCGGCTATACCCAGACATTTTTTCTGTAAGTATAGGGTCTGGAAAAAAATTAAGTGGGAGACAAATTTAACCTAATTTATCGCACGGATAATTTACCACTGCTCGAAGCCCTTAAAAAACTTACTAAATTAGATTGTATCTAACTTTCTGAGATTTGGCTTGTGATCCCGGCTTCTTTCCTTCTACTCTGTTCTTTTCACGATGGAGGGGCCATCCCATTCAGGCCTTTAGGGGATGCACCTTCTGGTGTATCTCTTTCTCACATCAATATCATTAAAAAAAAAAAATTGTTAAGAGAAACTTATAAGCACTTTCTTGCTACCTTGGATGCAATTCAGAGGCGTGCTATCAGACTGATATAGGAGATCCAACATTTACTGACTCTCTAGACTCCCTAGCCCATCGTAGATCTGTCTCCGCCCTTTCCCTTTTTTATAGATATTACCACGGCTTTTGTTCCGACAAAATAAATTCAATAATCTCTCCAAATGCTTCATTTGCGGAAAATACACGATTTTCCAAGATTCAACGCCCTTACGCGCTTAAATTAGATACTAGCTGGACAAATGCATTTCCCACTTCGTTTGTCCCCATGAATTCTTGAGATTGGAATAAAGACCCCGATTCTTCAGTCTTCCCAGCAACATATAACCTTCAATCTTTCAAGACCCGCATCCACAGATACCTTCGACTCCGACCCAATTCCTAAATCTCTTCTTATTTTCATGATGCAAGGGTCTACCACGGACTACAGAGATTGTAACTTTTTGGTGCAAATTCTTCTTGTATCAATATGATTATAAAAAAATCAGGGCACATCACAATCCAATAAGTTTTGAACTTAATTGAAATGAAAAATAATATTAATATACACGAAGCTTTCTTTTGTTAATCATTTTAAAATCTGAAGATGAAAAGACGATGAAAATAACGTTCTAGAATATTAAATACTTTTATGTTTTCATTGTCCTTGGCTGCCTTCCCATCAATTCAGCAATGCATTCTACTACTCCGTCTTCAATAGAAAATACCTCTAATTAATTAAATTTTCTAATTTTAATATATACATTAGTAATATTTGTAATTAACTATTACATATTATATAATAAAAGGAAATTGAAAAAAAAATATTAATTATTATTGACACCCATCCATCTGATTAATTTCTTTAATTAAAAAAAACCTATCAAATCAAAGTTACTCTAAGATGAGACCCTCACATATTTATTTGTGAACAAAAAATCCCCTAATCCGTGACTTTCATCGATCTCGTTAGAGCCTTTTTCGAGAAACCGAATCTATATATATAAATAAATAAATAAATAAATATATTGCTCATTTAATAGTATAAAATTTCATTTATTCGTGAGCGGAAAATTGAACAAAATTATCACTGTCTTTCTATGGTCTGATTACCCTTATAATCGGTTCTCCGATCCATCTCGTAAATTCAGGGGTATTAGCTTTTCGTCTTTGCTCGAATGTCTGTCCATTTTTCTCACTCAACCATCCCGGCGGTTGCTGATTTTTTCTGCAATTGTAGTCGGATTTACAAAAGCTTTGATGGATCCGATGGGGCTCTAACTCGAGGACGACACCCTCACCCCCGGATGACCTTATCGCTTTCGTAACAAATTTCACGTAATAAAATTTCCGACATCGCCTTAACCGAACGTAGAGATTTCAATTCGACGGAAAGAGCCCCAGGGGATTTCTTTTGCTGTTTATATTATTCGCCGCCTAAAAGGCTTTTTCACTTGCGTCCGATCTGAAGGATGGATGGCATAAGCTCCCGGCTGGTGGATTTGAAATCAGTTTCCCTAAGCATAACTCAAGAGCAATTGCTGGCCATTACCCGAGCGATTCCACTCTGTTTATGGTCCTCTCGGAAAATAACGCCCAACTTTTTAATGTTCACAGTGGGGAAAATTAAAATTTTTTACAAAAGTTTAGTCTCCGATGATTTGGCTACATATATTCTTACTAATTTTTCAACGTTAATTCTCTCGTTTGTTTCATGCTTTACAATTGAACCATCATCCCGGTGAGATATAAAATAAATTGATATAGAAGCCCAGAGAGGCCACGTTGACGATGGGAAGGAAGGGTTGAGCGTGCGGTTACAGAGGGTTTCACCATTCTAATGAATCCAGAATGGAAAATGAACTATCTCTAATAACCAAGTAATGCATGGATGGGCAAGTGAAATTTCGGACTTTTTCAAAAAATCTTAGGAAAAATTCTCACTACTTTTCGATTATTTAATTATATTGAAGGAGACAATAAAAGAGTGTGTTGGAATTATCAATTTTATTTACATAACGAGACTATAGTTTCGAGGCTCTGCATCTTCATCAGTCTATTACAATTGATTCATTGGAATTAATGTAAATCAACTGTAATAGACTGATGAAGAGGGCAAAGCACTCGAAACTATAGTCTCGTTATAAATAAAATTGATAATTCCAGCAGAAGACACACTCTTTTATTGTCTCCTTCAATATATAAAAATTCTGCTACCCTCGGCACAAAAACTTTACATTTATTTAATTTTAATTTACAAATATAAGTGAAAATATTTTGTTTTACTTAGAGTATAAGAGTTATTATATTAATTCATAAAGAAAGATTAATGAGATTTTCCACTGCTTGATGCAAATAAACATATACTAGCCACAACGTCCGCCTTTAGCGGGGCTCTTGCTAGCCAATGGGCTTTGCAATAGACCCATGTACCAAAATTGAATGCTAAAACTTAAAACCCGAGGAGATAGAACACTTTACCCTAAAATGACTATAGTCTTTTGGGGCGAATAGAACGAAATACCAAAATATGTTTTTTCGTATATTAATGCCTAACTTTTCTAAACTAAAAGTCTATATAATAATCGAAAGAATTGAGTATCTTTTTGGAAAAAATAGATGAAATTTTTTTCAAAAAATCAACTCGACGGTATAAACCAATATACAAATATTAAGAAAGAATATAAATTTATGGTCAAAATTCAAAGATTTTAGTAGAAAATAATTTTATATTGCTTATCAGAAGGGTTCATCCCCTCAGAAGTTGAACCTGAGCACCAACATGCTTTCCGGGTAGTTAGTCTAACTCTAACCCTTGAGACAAACCTCTCACTGAGATAGAGACGTTTAAAGATTTTAAAGACATCAAATTTTCAGAAATTTTTTAAAAATCTTATAAATTTGTTTGGTTTAAGGATCTCAGACCATTATTTACGGAGATAGAAACGTTTAAAGACAAAATTTTTTCAGAAATTTTTTAAAAATCTTATAAATTTGATTGTTCAAATGCTATCAGACCATTATTTACGGAGATAGGGACGTTTAAAGATTTTAAAGACAATTAATTTTTAAATAAATAAGTTGTTGTATGGAAATATAGGATCAATAGCTTATGCAAATATTTTTTATTTTATGCCAATTCGTCAACTTTGTTGACTTCTTCAGGGCTCAAAATGTACTAACTTCTTGCATATTTGTCATTTTATGAATATTCATTCAAATAGGAAGTATTTTCAATCTGTGCCTATATGTGTTTGCTAAGAATGAATATTTATAAAATGATAAATATGCAAAGAAGTTTATTTGTTTGAGTCCTGAGGAAGTCAACAAAGTTGACGAAACGTTGGCATAAAATAAAAAAATTTGCATAAGCTATTGTCCTTATTTTCCTACAACAACTTATTAAGTTATAAGTAATCTTATATTTAAAAGTAAAGAAAATTTTTCAAAAAATTTTCTTTACTTTTATTTAAAATGTTTAACCAAGAACCTACACCATTCTCCCTTAACAAAAAAAAATCTTATATTTTTTCCGATATAATCAGTAAGTAAAATTTCATGGTAGGTTTCACAAAATATCTTTCGTGAAAACTAATTTTACTTACTGATTATTTAATAAAATGTATCACCTTGACACGACACCTAACTCTTTAAAAATGATTATATTTTCCTTTGAATCTCTTGAAATTGGATAGATAAATAAATATATCATTATATGCTAAACTAAGAAAGAAGTTCTAGATCAAATTCAGGAATTAGAAACTTCATGATGATCAGTTTTTGTTCATTTTGAATGGCTCTTCGATTTCTTGTCATTTTTTCCTAAAAAAATCCATTCAATACGATTAAATATAATTGCTTATAATAATAATAATAATAATTCACAGTTTCCTATTGTTTTATATTTCATAAATTAGTCAAGTACTTGATTTAATCTGAATTAATAATCTACCCTTAAATTTTTTATGAAATTCTATTTTAAACATCATGTTTTTAAAAAATTTTCTATATAACCATCTTTTGGAGATAAATAGAGTGACTTTTTAAAAATAACCCAAGCTGCGAGAGCTCTTTCGTGATCCTTCATTTATATTAAAACCAAGCAATTTTTCAAAGTTTACAAGGCAAACAAAACGAATATAAAATAAAATAACAAGTTAAAAGTTTTTAGATGAACATCCCTTGTGTTTATCACCGGCCGATCTACTGCAGCATATTGTAATAATTAACCGTGTATGAAGATGAGTAATTTAATTAACTTTGTTCCTTTTTTTACAATGATGTTGATCGCGACATGTGCACGAAGGGCAGAACGTCTGTCTTGAATAAAGCCGTGCGTGAAAAACAGAATCGCGCAGGCGACAGGTTTTGCCGAAATCAAAGAGGACAGCAAGTAGGCCGGCCGGGGCGCAAAGGGGCGCAAAGGGCAGAAGGCGCACGCCTGAGCAGCTCCGGGCAAAATTCCATTTCATACAGCTTGTTAGGTCAAGCGAACGGCCAGCAAGCAAAAGGGCTGCCAGCACACCCAACCACCCACCCACACTAGGCCTTAATCACTCCATGTCCATATGGAGGCATCCCACCCAACCACCCACCCACTCACTCACTTACCAACTTACCACCTTACTACAGACTTAGAGCCAAGATGCTCCAATGCTCCAATGCTAAACTAAATTCATCCAGCTAGACGACCAGTTAAATCAAATACAATTTTAATCCCTTATCGGTAAAAAGTGTATGAAGGGTAAGGTGGTGCAAGATTGCGCACTTTCGCGGTTTCCTTCTGTGGAAATAAATCAAGAGATTTTGGAGATGATATTATATGTGATTTATAGTATTATCTTAGTTTACATAGCTATTAAAACAATATAAAATAATTATCTTATAAGTAACGATTTGAGAACTATTTTTTTTTTTTTTTTTAGATGCAATCGAATGCAAGAAGGGGTGCAACAGTAAAGATGCAGCTCCTATGGATCTCGAAAGACCCTTGCATTATCGAAGAGAAGGGAAAGTTGATTAAGTGAGAGGGTGTTGACGTAGGTGTCTATGCACCCCGGTTTTGAAGGTTTGAAGATTATAGGTGCTGGGAGAGAGTTCCAGTTCCTTGAAGTCATGGGGATATATGTATTGGCGAATGAAGTGGTCCGGCACTTTTCTAATTTGACCGCGAAAAGAGTGTTGGGAGTCGGCAAAACGCGTGCTACGTTCAAAGCATGCTTTGGGGGGAGTTATTGATTTTATCTCATTTACCAAATAATCAACCTCCTAAATGCGCACTCCTGCACAACCTATGAGGAGAAGAGTGCGCACTTAGGTGTGCAAGAGTGTGCAGTGAGGACAAGAATCACAAATGTCACTTTTGAAGTGACTATTACCTATATAGGCTGAGCAATTCTCGTGCCACCAGTTTTTGCAAGAAATGCACTTGATCCAATCTTCCATGAGTGGTTCTTTATATATCTCTGAGCAACCTGGAAATACCCACACTTTTTTCTTTGGTGCACTTTTTGGTTTAGTTTGTCTACTCTTTTTTGGAAAAGGTTTTTGATCCACAAAATCTATGAGTAAATTAATTAAAAGGCGTGAACAACAAATGTGTCGGACAATAAATCGTGTGCACTTTTGTACATTTTGGTAGTGCGCACTCTTTCCCTATTCTGATTAAAAAACTGAAGCGTCACTAGTGTCATCTATTATAAGACATGTTTAAATGTCTCGTACTACACTGATAAGTTAATTACTGATGTAACTTAAATAAACAGGAAAAAAAAATCCCTACCTTTTTAACTTTTAAACAATCCTGTTTTCAAAATTGAAGAATATTACCATACTTCACAGACATTAAAATCCCTTTTTCTCTTCTAAATTTTTGGAAATTATATCAAAACAGGTAAATCTTTTTCGTCGATACTCTTATCATGTCAGTGGATAGTGGACAACTGACATTAGTCTCTAAACAACATTTTTAGATAATGACTCTGCCACGAACTCTAACAACATTCATACTACTGAGATCATCAGACATGCTTCAACAACTGCTGCAAAAGTACGGTGCCTGCCTCAAGAAAGAAATCAGGGTAGTAACAAGATTAATTACTAAGAAACAAAAGTTCAAAAATAGACTATATTTCTTAAATAAGTCCAAAGATCATTGTATAATTTTAAATATAGGCTAAAAGGTTTGTCAGAAGAGACGCGCGAGCCATCTCTTGAGACAATCTTTTTGTTAAAATTTTAATAATGCTCGCAGCAGGGACAATCTGCTGATCGAGCATACCTTTAATATTCTATCAAAACCTGTCGACGTGTGTGGATGAATCTAAATTTTTCTCACCGCGTTTTAAGAATAGACGAGTTATGGTTTTATAAAAAGTATTTAATTTTTTATTGGATTGGATTTGCTTATTAAAGGTAGTTTTCTTTTATAATACACTGAAACTTAACTTGACCCTGTTATTCAACTGGACTTAGGCATAGAGTATATAGAGAGGAAGGCTCCATAAGGGCCCTATGTATTTTAGCGTATACGAGTTACAGAGCTCTCTGGCGGCTCATATTGTGAAGCAAAATGGCGGGAACCGCTCTCACCGAGGCAAATTTTGGTGACGTCACACAGCGGATGATTCAAAATAATTTATC
Source organism: Forficula auricularia (assembly GCA_024734495.1). Classification (NCBI taxonomy): domain Eukaryota; kingdom Metazoa; phylum Arthropoda; class Insecta; order Dermaptera; family Forficulidae; genus Forficula; species Forficula auricularia. Next base: position 34,157,174 of record JALMQS010000128.1, on the reverse strand, counting down.
ATGAGTAAAAAATGAGCTTATATACAGGGTGATTCACGGTCGATGGGACGTTATCCGTTTTATGTAAAACGGAAAGTCGGATTTTTCTGAAAATTTAGCACCTTACATTTTCTTACCTGTTCTATCGATCTAAAATATTTTCAGCCTTGCGACTTTTGCTTCCGTCGAAAAGTCGCAGCAACTATATATTTTTTTTTAGATCGATAGAACAGGTAAGAAAATGTAAGGTGCTAAATTTTCAGAAAAGTCCGACTTTCCGTTTTCCATAAAACGGATAACGTCCCATCGACCGTGAATCACCCTGTATATTAAAGAAAAAAATTATTAATTGTTTTGTAATTAAAATAAATACAAATCTTTAAAAAATGTTTAAAACGTATATGTATATATATATATACATAAAATAAAATCGTACTTTTATTAAAAAAAAACTTTAGAAAATAATTTAATTAAGATTCAGGGACTTTCAGTCAGGGACTAGGAGGAAATTCATATATAAAATAAATACTTGAAAATAATTTAAAATTAACCATTCCATTTTTACTTTATTTTATTTAGACCAAAAATGACATTAAAATTTTATATATTTTATATAAATAAATAAACACAATATTTTCAATGGAATTTTTGTGATTCGCATCCGTCAACATTAGTTGTTCGAGGAAAACCATTGAGAAAACCTTCAAAGAATCACCTAGACCTAGACACCTAAAAATATACAATATTTTTAGTTTATTTTCTAATTGAAATGATCTTTTTTTATTAAATTAAAATAAGATATATCTATTTACCTATAAAATATAGGCTATTCTTTATTTTAATAAAAATGTGTATATATGATGTCGGCTTCTGGCACAAAATCTAATCAAGAGCCGGTGTTTGGAGACCTGATGACGGCTTTAATGTGGATGCGAAATCACTTCATTCTGGAGAATCTCGCTGCGTCGTCAGGATACCAGATGGTGACTTCGAAAAAATGTTTTCAAGGATAATTAACTGAAATTAAATCTTCGACAGAGTTACCGTTTCTGACCAGCAAATTGAGACCAGCGTTTAGCTCAGAATTAAATCATTCAAGAATACAAAATCAAAGAAATAAATAATTAGTTAATTTTAAATAGGTTACTTACATTTCATTGTTTTTAGGGCGTCCAAAAAAAGTATGTTCTTTATCTGATTTTCTGTCGCGAAAGCAACCTTTCACACAACATTGACGTTGAGAACTAGCCATATTTAATTATATTTTAATCGATAAATGTGTACGTTGGAAAATTTTTTAAATGAAAGTTTGATAGAAAGCCTGTAGAATCTTTTATCTATGACAAAGACATTGAATGTCATGTGACATATGCTCTATGAATGGCTTTAAGGACTAAGGCCCGGTTGTATGTCGCAAAGTAAATGCTTTTTACCACTAACCAAGGTAGATGGTAAATGGAGCCACTGGGATGGCCAATCAGATGACAGCCAGCTGAACTGTGCCATCCCATGGCCCATTTACCATCTACCTTGGTTAGTGGTAAAAGCATTTACTTTGCGACATACAACCGGGCCTTAGAGTTTTAATTCGACTTACTAGAGAGCGCTGCTTCCAGATACGCGAGCTTTCCTCTCTATATTCTCTATGGACTTAGGCTCATAAAAACATTGATTAGAAATATTAAACCAGGGATTGATTAACCAACCTCTGGACCCAACAGCATTCGAATCAACGTGGCCTTATTCAAAAACTCTTCAGAAACATTTGTAAATATGAAATCAAACATTTATCATTGAATTATATATTAAAAAACTAATCTAACTGCTTAATCATTTCTTCAAGAATTAAAATAAACCTTCCTTATTAAATTTAATATTAAGAACCTAAACAGAAATACAGTCCACTACCAAGACGATTTCAGCTATTAAAAAGATGAACCAGAAAATAACAGTATTATACATTGGTTCATCTCCCCATTTTGGGCGGTTTGTTTTTGCATTTCTTGTTCTGGGGGCACTGATTATGTATACAAAATTTGTTTGAGTTTGCTCAAATGGTCTAGATTTTTATTTTTTGACCCCCCCCCCCTCCTAATTTTTGGAGTCCGAAAAAAGATATTTTCGTTATTATAGGTTCATTTTATAGTATAGTATTTCATTTTTCTTGTTTTTTTAGTTTGAAAATATTATAAATTTAAATTTTAACCACCCCTCCTCCCTTAATTTTGGGTCGAAATGCACCAAAATCTAATCAGCTCTTAATCTCAATTAACCAAAACTACGTGTTAAATTTGGTTTTGATATTCACACTAGTTTTGAGCTAGCTCGTCCACAAAAATTTGGTAACGCACAGACTATTACAGAATAACAGAACTAACTAACAGATTAACAGACATTTTGATAAAACAGTTATTATCTCGAAAAATATAATTTTTTTTATACTTATTAGAACTTTTTGTGAGACCGAAATGCCATGGTTTCGTCCAATTTTTTAATCAAAATAGTTTCAGCCGAATTTGAGATATTTAGAAAAAAGAAGCAAAAAAAAAAACTTTTTTCATGCATGATTACAATACTTGACCATACCCTCTATGGTAAAGTAATATTAATTTTGTTGGATCACTTACTATAACTGTCTCTTGTTGAACATTTTCCTACTCTTTGACAAATGTTCTAATAAAGAAGAAATCAATCAGGTTGTCTTCTGCTTGACTTAAACATTTATACAGGGGTGCCCATCCCCCTCTAGCATCATGACTCACCCACCCTCATGAAAAGTAATCCCCTTCCAGTTTATGAAAAGTAACCCCCCCTTACAAATAGAGAAATAACACTATGACTACTCTAAAACTTCTTTCCAAGGAAAATATTGCTGTATTTCCACAAGTGTCATTACAACTTTAGGTCTACTAGTTGTGAATTATATTTTATTCACTTCTGAAGAATTAGAAAAGGTTTTTATTACCTTTTGTTGAAGTTGGAACTTGACCGTTTTTATTTTTAGTATATAATGCTAATTTTGCTTCAATTTACAAATCCCTCCCCTTCAGAAATTTCAAGGACCCACTACCCCCCTCTCCCTGTGGGCACCCCTGATTTATATATATGGTATATAGGGTGGGGCATAAAAGAACTCCCACATTTTGAAAAATTTAACTAGATTAAATATTATATCAGACAAATAAAAAAAAGAGGGGGGGATTCAAGAATGAAAATTCTAGCTCTTCCGACAAAACTCAACTAAATTCTGTATACATATTCTATGGACCACCAGAAGGCTAGAGATGCAAAAACTAACCACTAAAAATGGGGGGAAGGTACAAAATGAAATTTCTAGCCAAAAATTTGGTTGAGTAGAGAAAATTTTCATTTTTGACCCTCTCCTCAATTTTGGGTTGTTAGTTTTTGCATTTCTAGCCTTCTGAAGGTCTAAAAGAATATGTATACAAAATTTGGTTGAATTTGGTCAAAAAGGCTAGTTTTTTTTTTCATTTTTGACCCTCCCCCTCCATTTTGAGTGGTTAGTTGTATACATGTATACAAAATTTGGTTGAGTTTGATCGAAAGGGCTAGAATTTTTATTTTTGAACCCCTCCCCACCTTTTTGTCTAAAATTATAATGTTTAAAACTCATTTAAAAAAAAAATTATTTTATGTTCTTTTCAAAAAAATATATTCAGTTTTTTTATAGTTTTAATTTTTTCATTTTTTATACCTCTTCAAAATGTGGGAGATCTTTATGCCCCACTCTGTATTAGGATGGTCCTCATTTAAATGATTTTTGAACTGAGTGTGGAGGCTGAAATATTTCAATATTACATTTATTTTAACATATACCATATATAATTGAAAATATTACCTATTGTTGACTAACCTAGGACTTGTTCAATTGACACCTAGCATCACCATGTGTGACTTAATTTTCCTACTAATGGTTTGAAACAAATATGCACTGGTTTGATTGACAAAGATCCCAGATATATGTAATTATAAGACGCCACTGCTTTAGATGACTATATTCATAGACACCTGATAATTTCTATGAACTGGTTAACAGTAGTATCCTTGTTTTGATTAATCACTCTGTTCTCCGGTTCGTGTTTTACGAAGACATGCTTTGTCTAATAACGCATTTCGATGCGTTAATCACTCTGCTTTCCCAAAGATGCTGTCAGCAAACAGACCAAAGACATATATATACATTGATGGGTTTGTCCTTTGTGGCCTCGTGGGTCCATGAAGACGTGCCCCTTGCTTTTCACTTTCATCACATTCATTAACATATCCTACTAGATAAATAGAATAGTTCTAGGGAATTTTGAAATATAAGTATTTTGTGAATTAATTAAAACTAATATCTATACAATAAAAAAAGCTTTGTACGATACAGCCTAAATCTATATTATCAAAATCTTAAAATTTATGCAGAAGATTATTACATTCATAACGTAAACACCAACTAGGTAGAAATTCATAAAGAGATATCAATGAGGTTGTCGTCTTTATTTGATGCAAATAGACATACCATATATGCCTGATTCTCAAAAAACCGAAATTGATGTCCTTGTTGATTCCTGTGAAATGGGATTCTAAGTTATCTTAATAAAGAATTTTTTATGAAACTACATCCCTAGGCGTACCAAATTATAAAACAGATTTATCTTTTTTATCATAAATAAAAAATATATGTTCAAGTAAATACCCTAAAAATCATTTCGTCACTGTGTCCCAAACGCCAAATTCACTATAGATTCAAAGATCTAATTCGAAAAAGCTTCTTATAACTGTCTGCTATCTTATTATTAATTCATATATGATAGTACTGGCTGTACATAAATGTGTATATAGTTCAAACACGACAAACAGAAAAGTCAAAAAATATCTTTTTATATAAAAATGAATCATTCCCTCACTGTTGTGTAAAAGTAGGATTAACAGATAATTTCAAATTATATAGTGAACGATGCCTTATTGTTTTTAGAAGTTAGCAATATTGATATTCTAAAAATATACCAGACCCGGCTATGAGCGATACGATTTAGTGTTAAATCTATTAAAAATAATTTTTTTTCCAAGTTTACATTTTGGGCCGTCATTCCCTCACACTGTGTTGTAAAAAATTAAGCGCTTATATGCAACGAAATTTACTCTGGAGAGAGGCGGACTGGTAAAACTTTTAATTGAAAGTAATGGAAGGCAGAACAGGGGTAGTGAGGAAAAAAAAATAACACATCTCAAATAAGGTGTAATTTATTGGAATCCTTCCTACTTTTCTTTCAAACCGACGTTTCGGAGGTTTCTTTCATCCTTCTTCAGGGTCTACAAACCAATATTACAAAATATAAAAAATCAGGGTTGGTCATAATTCTTTTCATCAACAATAATACAATTATAAACAGAGATAAATTACACCTTATTTGATATGTGTTAATTTTTTATTTCCTCACTACCCCTGGGCCGCCTTCCTTTACGTTCAGTTAAGCACTTATTTATTTATCATTTATCATATATTTGTATGTGTTCCTAGAATTAATAAAGTATCGCACATTCACATGGAAAATTATAAGGTTATTTTTTCTACTTTTGTGCAATAATGTTTCGTTTTCTCATTCCCTCACCTCCCTCATGCAAATTATTGGTGATGGTATTCTAAGCGCCGGTTCAGTAAACCAGTACAAGAACAAGTTTATGTTCTATGTTGTCTCTCACTCATTTATCATATTTTTTTCCGGGTATCACATATTTTTCTTGGAACTATTCAGAACCCAGAACTATATGGACCCCCTCATCCCCTTTAAACTCAGAAAAGTTGGGGACCACTATAACGTTTTAGACCAGGGGTCGGCAACCTGCGAGACCTTTGCAACTTTTGCGCGGCCCGCCAAAGCACCAATATAATTTTAGGAAAAATCAACAAACTTAGGGCGTGAGCGTGCCGAAATATTTGAAAATCCTTTCAAAATTTGATATTGTAATAGCACCAGACAATTTACAACTAGAGTAAATTGATTTGCAATCTAACAATGTATATAAAAATAATTTAATTGAAAAGTTTTTGTTTTGCCGAGAAAGTAGCAGATGTTGATGGATTCACAAAGAGAAACAAAGAGGCTGTCCTCTGTTGATGCAAATAAATATATACACATATATCTCAAGATGTATATCTGTATATATATTATTTATTTGTTTGAGACTATAGTTTCGAAGACTTGGTCTTCATCATCAGTGCTTTCTTCAAATTATAAATGTTTCATGGAGTCAATATCATATGGATATTGAAAACTTGGTGTTCTTTCGTCACTGCTGGAGTCAGAACACCAAGTTTTCAATATCCATATGATATTGACTCCATGAAAAACATTTATAATTGAAGAAAGACTGATGATGAAGACCAAGTCTTCGAAACTATAGTCTCAAACAAATAAATAATATATATACAGATATATCATCTTGAGATATATGTGTATATGTTTATTTGCATCAAGCAGAGGACAACTCCTTGTTTCTCTTTGTGAAAAATAATTTAATTGCATTTTAATCAAATCTACCAGAAAACAAATTTCCCAATTTAAGAAATTTTGCAAAATCAATTATTTGTATTTTTTCAAGGACCTATTTATGCGAACAAACATTTTCAAGAATGAATTTCATAAAATCAAAATATGGAGCGAGGTTGACGGATGAAAATTTACAAAACTTGTTGAGGATCTCAGATATCCCAAACACAACCGGACTTAAATGAATTATCAAACAATATTCAAGAACAAAATGGAAGATAAACTATTTTCCCTTAATATTTTATATTTACATATTTATACATGATGTAAATTGGAATTGTATTTTCTTTTTTTTCTCCTTATAAGAATTGTAAAATTTTTGTTCTCTGACATTATTGTTATTATAGTATGTCAATAAAAAATAAATTTTTTCTATATTTATTTTTAATAATATCTATACTCCTATATAGATATAAAAGCACTATTTAAGTTACATTTGAATGTGCGGTTTGAAAATATTTTGTCCGTCCGAAAAAGGTTGCCGACCCCTGTTTTAGACAATTAGCCCATATACTATCAAATTTACAAAAGAAATTCCATAAAAATTAAAAAAAATTATCACTCAAATTTTGAAGTCATTTTTCGATTTTTTTTTTGAAAATCAGCCATATACAATTATATATATATATATATATATATATATATATATATATATTACTTTTTCCTGCCGATGCGTCTGCCTGTATGAATCCCGGTTATAACATAAAGAACGAACCATAATAGAAAGTTCCTCCCGGTGAAATGTTTGATAGGATTTGGGGCTTCCCAACTCCAGAATTTTCAATTGAAAAATTGAAAAAAATAGAATCGTCATAATATGGGAAAACTCTCGAAAGATTGTTACCAATGAGCTGAAATTTGACACATGAGTTTGTGTCAATAAAAGTGCACCTTTGCTATGTTTCAGCTTTCAAAAAAAAAAAATTCCTGACAAAAAATTGTCAAATCACCAAAATTCCTGATAGTGTACCCTGTCTTTTTCCTTCCATTAATTTTGAATTTATCTCTTGGAAAAGTGAAATTCTCTAATAGATGCACCCTCTTATGACTCTCTTAGAAAATTTAAAATCTATTTCTATCTGCAATTTGAATTTTTATATTCAATTTGGAAAAAAGTCATTTTAAATTAAAAATTAAAAAAACTTAACTAACTTTATTAAAAAAATGTCTTTGTTTATTTTGAGACAGTTGCCCACCCCGCCGAAGTCCGGAACGCGAGTACCAGATATACAGTTGCAGAGAGGTTGACCACCTTCGATACCGACTCCTTTAACAGTAAGTAAAGTAGATAATTTCCACTCATGAAAGAACGATGTCTTCTTTTCATTCATTTACCATAAACATTCGATCTAAGATTGGTGGCAAAACGAAATTTATGAACAATATAGTTCCTGAGATATTGAATTCAAAGATAGAGTTTTCAGACCTCTTATACATTATACTATACTATACGAGATATCGGAAAGCTTACATACATATTTAATTATAATTAAGAGGAAAACTCTTCTTACCATTGTTATAAAAAACTAAACAACTTTAAAACTAATAATTTTTAGAATTTAATTCATGTTACAACAGTTTCTGATAAAATGAATAATATGAAAATGTATATAAAAATTTACACTAAAAACAAGCTCAATACATTTTTACCTAAAGTGGTAACTTTAGTACGACGTTTTTCGCTTCAGTACCAGATACATTGCAAGAGGTTGACCACCTTCGACACCGACTCTTTAACAGTAAGTAAAGTAGATAATTTTCACTCATGAAAAACGATGTCTTTTCATTCATTTACCATAAATTCGATCAAGATTGGTGGCAAAACGAAATTTATGAACAATATAGTTCCTGAGATATTAAATTCCAAAGATAGAGTTTTTCAGACTCTTATACATTGCACATTGAGATATCGGAAAGTTTACATACATATTTAATTATAATTAAACTCTTCTTACCAGTTAAAAAACTAAGCAACGTTAAACAATAATAACCAATACATTTTTTTTTTTAAGGAAATTTAAATTCATTGTTACAACACAGTTTCTGAGATAACAATTAATAAATAATGAAAAATGTATAATGAAAAATTTACACTAAAAAACAAGCTGGCAAATAACTCATTTATTTAACACTCAAAAGTGAGCTAACTTTAGTACTTTTTTGACGTTTTTCATTTCAGTCATTGTCCCAACAGCTATCAAACCGCTTATTAAGAACTTTTGTTTTATAAATCACCCTTGAGAATGTACTTTATCTGACATTTCTATGATAAAATATATACAAGCTCGGACAGTGTTGCCAGATTTATCAAACGAGCACGGGATTGGCTAGTAGTGGTACATAAACAGCAAACAGTTTTGTCCTTATGAATTATGAATCCTTATTGTCTGTTCTAAATACTCCAGCATTAACTTTTGTTAGTATTGGTCTCGATTCAACTACCTTAAACTCATGAGAAATAACAGATAACATACGAGTAATTGTAATTAAATAGAAGGCATGACGAAGGCTCTAACCTTCTCTATGAATCGAAAAAATAACAAATGAATTTTATATTTATAAATATGCGTGTATGTGTGTATTTTTCATCAAGGAGAGGAAAACTTCATTAAATCTCTCTTTATGAACATAATAACTAACAGTAATAGAAGGCTTGAAATTTTGTAGGTAAATCGATAACTGTTCCATTTAGGAATCTAATTTGTCGAGCGTGATCCACACGTACAGATTTGCAGACTGCATTGGATATTAATAGCTGCTAACTGGGCGTCTGGTTTATGTTCGGATCCTCAAATATAATTTTTGAAAATACTTATTGACCATGTTTGAAGTCGGCCTGTAAGCAGTCAGCAGATTTTACGTATGCATTCGAAACCCCGTATCACTTTATCAATAATTAGTGAATTTCGCTGGAAAGAATATTCTAGAAGGTTGACAGGCTGGGCTCTTTTTTTAATTGTAAATCAGGACGTGACCCCACACGATGCCATCCAAACTCGATCCCTGCCTCGTCACTTTTTATTATCTCATATATAAATTGTGGAAATCAACTTGCATATCTGACTTCGAATGTCAAAATCAGACAAAGGTTTGTGTGATTGTTAAGACCTAACTTTGCGCAAAAAAGTTTGGAACTAGTTTAATAAATGAATTGTCTCGTTAATAGGAATGCTTTAAAGATTGAATTTTCTTCTATAATTATAAATATTTCTTTTAATTGAAAACAAGTGTTTTTTTTAAATATTAACTAATGCCTATGTTATTTTCCTGAATTCCAAGATCACTAGAAGTAATCGTATCTATTTACTTCTTTTTCTGGTGTTGTGTTCATATTCGAAATTAGATGACTATATGGATGAGTTCATTATACCGTTCCACATCAGAGGTGAGTTCGGAAGAATTATTTTGGATTAATCGTTTCTGATCCAGAACTCCTGTTATTGAGTATCATAACCATGGCAAATATGTTATAGGTATTTTCCAATTCTTTGCCGAATCATTTATTGCCTAGTAATTTCATTGACACCATTTGTATCAAATATGTTATAGACACCTTTGCCATTTCTGGGGGTAATGCTTACTATGTACAAAGATTGACTATCATGGGCAATAGTAAATTGTTATATACATGTACCACTTTATGACTGATAAAATGTAAATAGTAGAGGTATGAGCACACCCATGGAGGAAAGCAATGAGAAACTACCATAGACCTCACTTTCTCTTAAAAACATCTTCATTTACACTATTAGCAGAACTTAAGAAGATCAAACCAGGCTTCCGGGGTGATTTCTATTCAAATAAACACCTTAGGGCCGGTTGTATACGCGTCAGTAAATGCTTTTACCACTAACCAAGGGTAGATGATAAATGGAGGGGCTGGATGGCCAATCAGATGACAGAAACTTTCAGTGGCAGTCATCTGATTGGCCATCCCAGTCCCTCCATTTACCATCTACCCCTTGGTTAGTGGTAAAAAGTATTTACTTTGCAACATACAACCGGCAACTGAAAGTTCCTGTCATCTGATTGGCCATCCCAGCCCCTCCATTTACCATTTACCCTTGGTTAGTGGTAAAAGCATTTACTTTGCGACATACAACCAACCGGCCCTTAGGATTTGAAAGTTTTTAAAATTGTTAAGATTTTGCTATTTCTAACGACTCATTGAGGCTAGTTTTCAAAATATTTTTCTCCGTTTTATTACTCTCAGTAAACCCGAAATGCAGGCTTCGGGCAAGTCTAGTATTGAATTAACGATATATTTTTTGCTCATTGTGTTGAAAAATGTCTAAATCCTGAGAAATATCATTTTTATCCATGATATATTTTTCTCTTGTATCTGTCTGGATTTAGATACACACGAAAACTAAGAATGAAAAGTCGTATAAAGGTCGTCCTTGAACTAAAATGTTTTTATTTCCAATGCGGAGAACTGATTAAATTTTGGACTTTCTAGCTTTAGACTTCTGATTCAAAAATGCAGAAAACATAATTTTTGGAATTATTTTATTGACATTTTATGAACAATTTATATTTAAGTTTATTATTAATTCCTTATAAGTGGAGACCTGATTCCTATGTAATTGCATATTTTGTTTTCCGCCACATACGACCCAGGGGACCAATTATCTATCCGAATCATGCATCTAGGATACTGTGGGTTAAAGTTTATACTGCATATTTTTGCATATTTGAGTAGTATTGCATAAAATTGCATATTTTAAGAATTTGTTGTCAAATATTGCCTATTTCGCGTCAAAAACAGATTTTTTAAAAATAAACTTTCAGAGAAAGAGATGAAAAAAATGAAGAAATATATATAAAGTTCCTTTAAATTTGCCCCCATTACATCTGAGGATGTGCAGCGCTCCTTTCATTGTATAAATCAATTTTAAGTGACCTTAGACATAATAATCTGAAGATAATTTAGAAAGATACTTGTAAACATAAATTATTAACAATTACTATCAACTTTTAGTTATTTTTGAGATCCTTCTTTATTATTATTTTTATTTATTTGTTTTTAATGGCCTTTTGACTTTAGGTAAGAAAATATTAAATCGAACTGAATATCAGATTTATATATTTATCAGTTAATCTTATATTATTAAATGAGCAATTCTTGTATATCTTATTATATTAAACGAGTAATTTTAGTCGGGAATAAATTTTAATCCTATTGAAATAAAGGAAGGGGGTGTAAATTAGTCATGTAGCAAAATAAATATTTTAACCGTTCATATCTCGTCTTCGGTAAGTCGCAGTGCCTTGAAATTTGAAACATAAGCTATTTAGAGGCAAAAAGTTACCGAGCATCGCTCGGTGCTCCAGGCACTATTATTAATTCACCGAAACTGCAAACAGTATATCAAGTCTTGAAAAAGTTTCACTTTTTCCTCCAATTAGAATTTGAAGATATATCTAAAATAAGTTCATTTCTGGAGTTGCCATTCCAATATATTTCATTTATTCTATATAAAAGTAATATGATTTTTTCATTTCGTTTATAACTTGTGTTTGAGTGAATTTTTTCGAATCTTCCTTTTGTTAATTAACCAGCTCTGTTTTAAATAAATCCCAGGCATGAGAGGCATTGTTCAATATTTGTATTTCGCCACTCGGCTTACAAAAGATGCGTTTTAATTTCCTCAGCGGCTTAATATATTTTTTATAATTATCTGAAAAAAGTGCTAGAAAACAATAATTGAATTTTTTCCGTGACTATCATTTGAATAATTTCATTTATTTGCTTTAAGTGTGTCGTCGTTGGCGTTGGCGTCGCTCTGGCTTAAGTAACATTGATTCTATTAAGCCCCTGGAATAAAAGTATACATTACATTCTGTCTTTTTTATAGAGACACGTCTCATTGTTGGTGATTTGAAAATACTGCGTGTAAGATGAGCTTTATTTCGGCGAATGTGACATGAGGGTGACATTTGGATTGTGAACCCTTTTCGCTTCTCTTTCACTTTAGCCTCGATGAAATATTCAGGGCAAGAGCTCAGGACGGGCTTTTTCGGACTAGGACCTTTTAAACCATGGGTGGCGTCGACGGAGCCTGACTCGCAGGGACAAACATTCCATTACTTGTCCAAAAATGCATCCATTTGATTAAATGGAACGTTATTAAGCCTCTCAGAGCAAATGGCAATTACCCTGCGACACTTATTGAAAAGAGATGAGCGTACTTAGTACATCGAGACTGAATTCTCATTCAGAAGCCGGCCAATTAAACACTCAATGAACTCAGCCGAAAGGTTTGCCTAATCTGCCTGACAATCAGCAACATAACATAGATTTACGACGTGGGAGGTGTTAGGGTTTCAGGTTTAGATTTATTCATTTTGTTCCTATGAATCGTATGTTTCCTACATTTGATTCAATCGCGAATCAAATGTGGGTGATTTTTGTCAAATATTAAGTGAAAATAATATCTGAATTTATATATTTCTAACTTGAAATAATGAAGTTAAATAAATTTAAACTTTCTCATTACTATATCAAAGAATAATTAACATATTAACGAGAATTGTTTTGATCACGCTTTTTCAAAAAGATATATATCGCGAGACTTCTGCGGTTGAAGCTATTGGAGTCTGCTGAGTCTTAAATCTGGACCAAGAGTCATGCGGACTATACGCAAAATGACGTTGGATTGTATCTAAATGGATCATATCTTTTTCTCTCTTGGCTCCAGACTTAAGACTCAGCAGACTCCAATAGCTTCAACCGCAGTAGTCTCGCGATGTATATCTTTTTCAAAAGCGTGATCAAAACAATTCTCGTTAATATGTTAATTATTCTTTGATATATTTATGAGAAAGTTTAAATTTATTGTTCCTATTAAACAACAAATTCAACATTATGTTTCTTAGCCTAGAAATAATATTCTTGTTTTCAAGAGAAAATTCCTATTGTACTGTCAACATTTGAGTGATAAATTTTTCTGATGAAATAGATGGGAATCAATTTTTAAGCGACTTCAAAAAAGGAGGGGTAATCAATTCGAATTAATTTTTTTTTTGTATCTATGTTACCTGATTTCTTCGCCAATTGTGAAGCGAATTTGATGATTTTTTTGCATTGGGTTCAGTCGAGGGGTGATCCGCGATTGGAAGTAGGTGTACACCTCTTTGGAAGTATTTTGGAAGTACTTGGAAATATTTGGAAGTACTTGAATAAATTTGGAAGTACTTGAATAAATTTGGAAGTACTTGGAAATATTTGGAAGTACAATTGGAAGTAGGTGTACAGCATATTAGGTCGCGGTTCACCCCTCGGGTTTAGTATAGTTTCCGATTGGAACCATAAAAATTTCATTGGTATTGGACCTTTTTTGTTATGTTTGTTCACGCATAACTTCTTTGTTTATGAACCGATTTTAATAATTATTTCTGCGTTTGGATCAGTATAGCTCCAAGGTAGTCAAGATACCTAACTATTTATTTATTTATTCATTTTTATGTATGTTCAGCGAGAACTTTTTGCCACGTGGATCGATTTCGATTATTATTTTTTTATTGGAAAGGGGTACCTTAGGGGTGGTCCCATATTAATTTGATCAAGTTCTGATGTTATGATCATACATTTTAGGGCATTTTATTTGATTTTTGAGTTCTTATTATTTTATTTGTTGAATTTAATTTTTTTTCTATTATATTTGACAGTTCAAGTTACCCATAGAAATTAAATCACCATTAAATCCCTGATAGTAAAGGGTTATTTTTAATTATATGTCAGAAGCTGTTTTTTTTTACATTCACATGTATATTTAAAAAATATAATGTATAAGAATTGTAATCGCTTACAGGGGTCTTGATATTTTGAGAGCTTCTATCTCCGAAGTGAAAAAAGTTAATTTCACTTTGTCACTTATGGATGAAACAAATCGATATCATTAATGGTTTGAAACCAGATTTAGAACAAAAACCGGAAATTGTAGTCCCCAGAGGCCAAAAGTGACTAAAAATCCATCGGTTCGTTTATATGTATGTACTTATTTTCTTTGCGTTTCGAAACCGTAAGTCTCAGAGCTTCAAAATTCGAAACTTAAGCTCAATATTGCTATGAAAACAAATTTTCAATATCCCATTGGTGATTGACCCCATGAGAAATTAGGGGCCTTCCATAAATTACGTCACACACTAAGGGGGAAGGCCATCTCAGATTTGTGACAAAATGTGACAAGGAGGCCCGAGGATCTTAAAAATTTTGATGTCATAAAAGTCAAATTAAAAATTTTTCAAATGTATTTTTTCGATTTTAGGTTATTATATTCCAGCCTGAAAATAATGGTAAAATAAATCTAGACAAAAAATGTCTACAATTATTAAATTATAGGGTATAAAAGTGATAGTGTGACGTCACAAAACAGGGGGCTCAATGAAAATGTGACAGAATGTGACACAGAGGGAGAGAGGGGTCTAAAAATCTTAAAATTCGTGTCACGTAATTTATGGACGGCCCCTAATAGATAAAATATTTTTAATTAAAAGACTGATGATGAAGGCCAAGCCTTCGAAAATATAGTCTTTAACAAATAAATTATATATATATATAGTATATACATATTTATATTTGAAATATATATATCTGCTCTGCTACTCTCGGCAAAACAAAATCTTTTCAAGTAACTTGTAGATTTGAGTTTTTACTTACTAGTCCAACCCGTTCACCGGGAAAATAAGCGGAAAAAATTGGGCTATTTGCGTAAAGTGGTGGACATACTTCGAGAAAACTTTGTAAGCACATAGTGCTTGACTGTGGGACGACAAAATTAAGATTACAAGATGGCATGCTTATTAGAATTTTTAAAGACCTATTTAAAAGTGCTTCAGCGAAAAATTTTCTCATCATTTTTTTAATCCAACTTAATTTATTTTATAACAATCAAAATAAGCTACTTTCTTGTATTTTATAGATTTTTAATTCATTGGATTTCGAAGGCGAATTTATACTCTCATAGAACGTGACTGGTTCGTAAAAAATTACAAAATACTTTATATTTAATTGAATTGGAAATATTTATTCACTAAAGAAATTTACGAGACGTTGTCAACTAAGTACTGGAATCCGAGATGTTATAGATAATTATTATTAGGTATATGTCAGAGGGGTTGTATTCACTCCTTCCGGAATTGAACCCGAATGCCAAAAATGCAATCTAGGTCATTGGACTGACCTCCGTGGCGAACCAGCCCGAAAATTTTTACTCAAAGACTTTATCTCCATCATTAAAAAATTCTTTTCTCCTCGATGGTCAAACGAATGACCGGGATCGCATTTTTGGTATTCGGGTTAAATTTTCGAATGGTTGAATACAACCATTCTGACCTATAGTAATCATTATCTATAAGCCCTCGGATTCATTTCTTTTTTTTTTTTTTTAATTATCGAATATAACACAGGATGCATCCACTGTGGTTCTATAAAGACCCTTGCATAACCGAAGATAAGGAGAAAGTGATCAAGTGAAACTGAATGCCAAAAATGCAATCTAATTGGGCTGACCTCCGAGACGAACCAACCTGAAAATTTTTACTCAGGGTATTCTATTAAATGAACAATTATTATATATATATTGTAGAACCTCGTTTATCCGGACTAACTGGCACCAAAGGCAAATCGGATAATCGAAAATCCGGATAATCCGGATATATGGGTAATAAAATCAAAACAAATAAGCGAATTGGAATTTATTACGAAAAAACACGTTTATAACAAAATTACATAGAATTGTTTATAAAAAAAAAAAAAATACCTAACTGTAGCATCTGAATGTGTTGTTTGCTGTTGAAGAGTAGTTGCTCCCATTCCAAGTTAGTCAATATGAAATTATCAAAATTAAAGCGAATTTTTGGCGAAATTATAATTATATTCTTGCTATCAGAGAAATAAAAATGTCTACAAATCCAATCCGGATAATCCGGAGGTCCGGATAAATGGGGTTTTACTGTATATGTATATTTATTTATTTAGAATTGATTTCTCGAAAACAGCTCTAACAATTTCGATAAAAATCACGAATTACTGTTTTTAGCTCTACAAAACTATCTATCAGAATTTCATCGTTGGATAATTTTAATTTCATAGGTTTCTTCTTAATTAAAATAATTATTTACAGGTGGGTGTATCGATAAAAATTATAATTAAATATTTGTTCAATTTCATTATATTAATTAATTGTTTTTCTAAACCCACTAATGGTTAATTGCGAAAGTTATTATATATTCATATTCGAAAATTTAATTAATCAGAGGTATTTTTTATTGAAGTTGGAATGATAGAACTCAATGCTGAAGTGATACAAAGGCAGTCCAAGGATAATGAAAACCATGAATCCAGAATAAAATAATTTATTAGAATGTCATTTTCATTCTCTTAAAAAACCCGACGATCTGGAGGATCGCCCACTTTCTTCAGGGCTTAAAAGAGTTAACGAAAAAACTTTCATGTATATAAATATTATTTTTAATTGCAACTTAATGATGGTTGACAGAAAAAATCATATGAATTTTATTAAATTTTGGCTGCAAATACAAATTAATCCTTTTAGCTGAATTTACAATTAAAAATAATATTAATAATATAATATTAATATCAATGAAAAAATTACAAATATTTTATAAAAAACGATCCAGCACACGTTTATTTAAAAGCCAAACGTTTCGGCAGAATTTCTTCCTTTTTTTAATGGAAATTTGTAAAAGAAAAGAAAAAAGAAAAAAAATTGATTCTTCTAAAATTTAGAAATCAACACTAAGTTTTTAAATATTTTTATAAAGACAATTGTACAGATTGTCTTGGTGATCAGATTACCTTTAAATAAAAATATAAATATTTATGAAAATTTATTATTCTCTAAAAATTTTTTATAAACATTCGAAAAACAATCCATATCTGACCTTTTATTAATCGAATTTTTGTTATTTAAATTTTCGATCATTTCAAAAATTTCAAAAATTTGATTAATAAAAGGTCAGATATGGATTGTTTTTCGAATGTTTATAAAAAAATTTTAGAGAAAAATAAGTTTTCATAAATTTTTATAGTTTTATTTAAAGGTAATCTGATCACCAAGACAATCTGTACAATCGTTTCTATAAAAATATTTAATATCTTAGTGTAGCTTTCTAAATTTTAGAGGAAGCAACTTTTTCTTTTCTATTAAATTGAAAGTTTTTGCCGAGAGTAGCAGAATTTTTTATATTGAAGGAGACAATAAAAGAGTGTGTCTTCTGCTGGAATTATATAATTAATAATTCCAGCAGAAGACACACTCTTTTTATTGTCTCCTTCAATTTCTTTTTCTTTTACAAATTTCCATTGAAAAGAGGAGAAATTCTCCCGAAATTTTTGGCTTTTAAATAAACATGTTCTGGATTGTTTTTTATAAAAGATTTGTATTTTTTCATTTAAATAAACAATCAATATTTTTTTCTTTTCTATATATTAATATATCGCTTTTAATTAAAGCAAAAAGTTACCGAGCAACGCTCTGTCTGCCAGGTTCTTTATATTAAGCTGGAAACGAGGAAACCCAATCTTTAATTAATTCCTTTAAATATTTGCAAGTCTATGTAATCATACTTTGATTTGTTGAGGCTAAGCGTCTGAGCCCGATTGAGATTCCTAAGTGATAATTAGATAATTGTAAGTGCTTGGTGAAATGCATGATATGATATGGTTCTATAATATCATTATGTTGGGGGAAGAGGAAGTGGCCATTAAGGGTCAGATTGGAGGATTTGGGTCTGGGGGGAAGCAAATTCGAGATGTGTGTGTGTCTGTCTGTCCGGCTGGTCTGCTACCTGCTCTTCTTAATTGCCTCTCTCGGAGATGTCCGCCTGTTTACCGTCTAATTAACGAGCCCTAGGGCTGGCTGACTGGCCTCGCCCCTATTTACCCGACGGGCCTGTTGTGTTTTGCGATCCCTCAGTCTGTACACGCCCTGCAACAGCAACAGGTTAACCCCTCAACTCACACTTCCCTAAGAAATTGACAAAGTTGTTTTTCACCATTTTATGCCGTTATAAATCTACTCTATACAGTAAAAAACACTTTACACAACAACAACAAAAAAGAAAATCACGAGACATTTGTACTCTCTCTGCCTAACACCTTTTCATTAATAATTCGAAATGTCATCGTTCATTGTTTGTCACTGATTATATTAACTCTATATCTAGTTGATACAAATGTCAGATGAAGTCGTAGAACTTGTTAAATATGAATGTTATTCCAAGTTTTCCTGGTTGACAATACGATAATAAGCTTCTAGTTTTGGAAAGCAAAATACATTATCAAAGTTTAGAAGATTAAATGTATCAAGATAATACAACAATTTCGAATCCAGAGCAAGGATTCCCTTTTTCTAAAGGGGATGGATCGGAGTTGATGAATCAGCTTGCCGTTGAATGAATGAATTGGATAGAAAAATATCTGTGGCTAATTATGTAATTTTTTTTTGACAAAGCTTGCTCTAAATAAGCGGGTTCGTAATAAATCAATGGCGCTGGATCCCTGAATGGGTCCCTCGTCAACTCGAACATCGCTTATATTTTCAGTTCAATTAGTAGCTTATACTATTTTTGCTGTCTTTTGAAATTCGGTCGAATTGCCAGGCTATTTTCATGTCGCGGAGGACAGTTGAGTGCCACGAGATGGAATTTATAAAAATTGTATTTTCATTTCAAGACAGTCCCGCTAGCGAATCGCATTTGGCTTATTGTTTGAATCCAGAAACATGACAGCCGCGTTGACAGTCCTGTGGACGTCACCAATTTATAGCTGTTCTAGCTGCAAAAAGATCATGTTTATTGGTAAATAAGCTGCTGGTTTGCCAGGAGTGCTTCTTGTTTTTATCTGCCTATTTATATTTTTGGCAACATTTCTTTGTTTTATAAATAGTTGCGTTTCGAGGCAAGACTCCTCGATTGATATAGTCTTCCGAAGCAGATACACCTGCTTACAGCTTCTCCCGCCAACTATTTCTAACAACTTAATCTCTAGCAGCGCTCAAAGCAGGTGTGATAAATATCGCCGTTCCTAAGAATGAACAACCGATCCCCTCCAAAGACCCTTTATAATAAATTACCCAAGATCACTAGCCTTCGTCTCAACTACATTCATTTGAAATACTTTCATATTAGTTAAGAACAAATTTTTCACTATCTCGTCTGAGAATGAAAACTTTTTCGGAAACTGGAACGCTTTTCTCTTCGGTGATTTAGAAATTTTTTCGTCATTAGTTAGAGAGTGGAAACTTGGTACAAAGATGCAGTTTCTTAATAAAAACTTATCTGTCAACCTTTCGATTTATCATAATTTAGAAATTTGATTTTTTCTGATATTGAGAATTTTTAAATACAAGTTCTGAAGCTAGAAAGTTCACAATCAGTTTCTCTCAATTCAAATTCAAAACATATATGCATAAGAACAAGCATTCTACAAACTTCACGATCTTGAGTAATTGCAGGTGTCAGAATTCAAACAGACACAAAAACATCATACTTTTCTCCAGGTTTTTAACATTTTTAAATATTTACAAAAAACAAAATATAAATAAAAATTTTTTCTAGCAAATTCAATACCCCGTAAGCGCACTATGTAACTAAGTAGTAGCCATCTGCAAATATATACAAGACATTTATCGGTGACTACAGATTATTTGGTTCTTAGATGCGATTGAGTGTCGCGACTACCAGTAACTTTTCATAGGCCTTTCTCCAAAATAATTGATATATCATCATTATAGAAGAGAATGAGTGAATGTGTGGATTTTTTAAAGCAGCCTAGAAACATATATCCATGTTCTTTGAGCAAAACAGCTTGTTTTCTTGCTCAAGAGTTTCGGCTCAACTATTGAAAACGGGAACTTCTATATAGATAATATTCAAGTCATTCAAATTTTGAAATCTACACTAGAGAATCGATTTTTTTAGCCCTTCATAAACATCACAATGGATCTTTATGTGACTTGGCGTTAATGCTTCCGTTGATTTATACTATAATGGTTGGAAAATTTGAGGTGTTTCGGAATGTTACTGGATGTAAAGTAATAATAGAATTGAATAAAAGAATTCAATTTTATGTGTTTTGAAGGTGAAAATATATATATAATGTTTTGATCCTTTTTTTGACTTTCATCAGCATCTGAGATACAAAAAAATTAACAATCATGAGTTCTTTTCATCATGAATTTTTTATATTTGATTCAATCGCGAATCGAATGCAGGTGATTTCTGTCAGATATTAAGTAATAATATCTGAATTTATATATTTCTGTGGAAGAAATAATTAATTTAAATAGTTTTCTAATTAATATATTAAAGAATAATTAATATATCAAAGAGAGACACCTTACACACGTGTTAACAGATTGAGCGCGCTGGACTCGGGGATTGAATATATAACATCTCATATTACAAATCCACTAGGTGATCCATATCAGTGTTTGGTAAAAAGCATCATGCGGGGTAATCGCGAAATGATGCTGGATCATACGTAGATGGATCACATCTTTTTCATTCTCTCTTGGTCCAGACTTAAGATTCAGTAGACTCCAATAGCCTCAACCAGCAGTAGTCTAGTGATATATATATCTTGTTTAAAAACGCGGTCAAAAACAACTCTCTTTGATATATTAATTATTCTTTAATATATTAATTAGAAAACTATTTAAGTTCTTTTCATGTCTGAAGAATAATAAGTGTGATACAAATTATAATACACATTAGTAAAAATCAAGGTGCTGTTTATAAAAAGTGAATCAATAGAAAAGGGCTTTCAAAAGATCTCCCAAAAAATTCTTAAATTTACCTGGCCAATTTAAGAATTTTTTTTGGGAGATCTTTTCGAAAGGTCCTTTTTCTAGTGACTTACACTTTTTATAAACAACAGCTTGATTTTTACTAATGTGTATTATAATTTGTATCACACTTATTATTCTTCAGAAATGAAAAGAACTCATAGGTAATTGTTAATTTTTTTATCTCAGGTGCTGATGAAGGTCAAAAAATGACCGAAACATATATCAGCGGGTGTGGTCCATGCTATGGATGCGGCGCATCCCTAAAATTTCAAAATGTCAAGAGTATTTTCATACCGTTTAATATGATATACATAGAAAAGATACTGAATGCGTGAAAAATGTGAAAATGACGTATGAACTTCAGTATTCTAAAATTTTAGAAACCCTCACAAAATACATACTTACAACTAATCAATGTCGAGATATCTAAAATTTATGAAACTTTCTAACGTTATCAAATTTAAGGAATATTAAAAGAATTTTCCAGATTTCCAATCTGAATCACTTTAGCTTTCTTATTCAAAATACCTACATTGATTTTATGAGATTAAAAAGCTTAAACGTTTAACTTTTATTTAAAATATTAAAATTGCATAAAAATTAATCGTGAAAGATGTTTTGATTTAATACAATAATAATTTGAAGTTCATTTTCAAATATGAAAAAGAATTAAAATAATCTGCAGAAGTAACCAAAGGGAAGATAGTAGACTATCCGCTTTGTCTTTAATAGCAATTGAAAAAAATATAATGTTAAATTTGAGAAATAACGAAAAAACATTTGGTGTGGTTACCACACAACTTTCACATTTTCATTTATTTGAAGTCATCGCGGTACTACTAATTTACACTCCCTTCCTTTATTTCGTTTTTTTTTTTTTTGATTTTCTCATAAACGGCTCCAGCAATTTTTAGAGAAAATAAAAACAAACAAAAAATCTTTCATGTAAATGTCCACTTCCGGTCTTCCCGTTTCAATGACTGATTTATTGCGCCACGCAGAGGTGGGCAGCCCTTTACAGAAAGAAAATAGATTTGTTTACAAATTTGGTTGTAACACCTCATCAGCCGTCTAAAAATAATGCCAGATGTTGTGGCTATTGGTAAAATGTCAATGTATATATGGGTGCCAGTAGAATACCAGAACCGAGGCCAGAGAGTTGGGAGCGCCAAAAGCGCCCCACAACTGTGCACTGCGATTAAGCAAGAATAATACATTACAAAAACAAAGAAAAAAATAAAACAAAAAAAGCTTGATCTATTCCTTCTAGCCTATGTCAAGCTTAAGTTTCGAATTTCGTATCTCTGATACTTATGGTTTCCAAACGCAGGGCGGGTACATTCTTACGTACGTAAACATCAACTTCCGGTTCTTCTATTTTATCCAAAATCTTGTTATACTTCTTCTAGCCTCTAGATAGCATAAGATTCAAATTTCAAGGCTCTGCGACTTTCCGAAGACGAGATATGAACGATTAAAATATTTATTTTACGACACTCCTAATTTACAACCCCTTCCTCTTTTTTAATTGGATTAAAAATTTGACACATCTATTAACTCATGACACTTGATAATTTTACAAATTTTTAAAAAAAAATAGCACAGAGCCGTTTTTGAGAAAATAAAAAAAAAAAAACGAAAATTCTTTCATGTAAATGTCCACTTACGGTTTTCCAATTTCAACCAAAAGCTTGCTGTACTCCTTCTAGCCTATATTGAGCTTAAGTTTCGAATTTCGTAGCTTTGAGACTTATGGCTTCGAAACGCAGGGAGGGGTACATAGATAAGCACTGACCAATGGGTTTTTGGCCCCTTTTTGGCACCTGGGAACCCCAATTTCTGGTTTGATGCGCTAAATCCGGTTTACAACTATTAAGGCCATCGATTCCTTCCATCTAGAAGTTACAAAATGAAATTATCTTTTTTTCATCTCTGAGATACAAGCTCTCAGGACCCAGACAGCGCATCGCAATACTTCCAAATTATATTTTATGAATAGAAATGCGAAAGTAATTATATGATCCAATTAGGGATGAATTTTTTGAAAACGAGAAAAAATCAAATAAAAATTTAAAAAATGAAGTTTTCTTTTTAGGACAGCATCCCCTGATTGAGAAGTCACCACCCGGTCTGTTATATACATACTATATATAATGCATATATTTTTTCCTGCGAAAAACATAAATTGAATACTTTTATTCAATCCTACTATTTCTTCACATCCAGTAACATTCCGAAACGCCTGAAATTTTCCAACCATTATATTATAAATTAAAATATTGTTGTGTCGTAATATATTATCTGGGGCACGGCAGTGCCCCAGCCAGTTCGATTCGAGCGGGGATGTGCACTGCCAGACTACCCTTTACAGGAAACAACTCAGGCCATGTTGACGCCGCTGTAACTTCGTAATGGAAACCTCTACATGACTGAAATTTTTTCCAGAATACTGGTCCATAAGCTTAACTAAATTACAAAATTTCATATTTCTACTGTTTATACCATTCAAGTTACAACAAGCCAAAAATAGGCTTTTTCGTCACTCACTCACTCACTCACTCATCAAAATTCTAGAGTACTTCCGCTAACCCTAGAATGCTGAAATTTGGCAGGCAGGTAGAGTTTGGGGTACAATTAATGGGAAAAATCC
>JALMQS010000128.1:34110904-34133072 GCA_024734495.1 Forficula auricularia | reverse complement strand
TGATTATGTATACAAAATTTGGTCGAGTTTGCTCAATTGGCCTAGATTTTTAATTTTTAACCCCCCTCCACCACCCTTAATTTTGGATCGATATGCACCAAAATCTAATCAGCTCTTAATCTCAATGGACCAAAACTACGTATGACATTTGGTTTCGATATTCACACTAGTTTTTGAGCTAGCTGGTCCACAAAAATTTGTAACGCACAAACTAACAGACAGACAACCAGATAGACTAACAGACATTTTGAAAAAACAATTATTATCTCGAAAAATATAATTTTTTCGATATTCACTTATTAGGGCTTTTTTGTAGAGCGAAATACCATGGTTTCGCTCATTTTTTTTTAATCAAAATAGTTTCAGCAGTTTTTGAGATATTTTGAAAAAAAGTCGGAAAAAACCACTTTTTTCATGCACGATTACAATACTTGACCATACCCTGTGTAGTAAAGTAAAAAAAGTATATGCATTTTAAATGGGAAAAAATCAAATTAAAATAATAAGTGCTTAATATTGGAATTAAGAACTCATCTTTGGTGAGATTTTTTTTTTCAATATGCAGATTGATATTTTGCTTGGGCACCTAAAAAAAAAACTTTTGCTGAAATGAATCACCCTAATATATATAATTCATCTTTCTAAATTCATAATTATTTAATTTGTTCAAAAATATAGTTAAGTATTTTCAAAGGTGAAAATTGGATCTTGTCTGGCTGTGTTAGTGATGGGAGTATATGTCTGTCTCTCTTTCTCTCTCTCTGTATGTATGTGTGTGTGTGTGTGTGTGTGTGTGTGTGTGTGTGTGTGTGTGTGTGGCACACCCCAGCTAATTTGCCCTCTCTTTCTCTCTGTCAAGTTCCCCTCTTCCCTATAATTTGATAAATTTCTTCGCATTCAATACACCCCTGGTGATAATTACCGATTTTAATATATTATTTTTCTTTTAACTTCGAAAGAATAAAAAATTGGTATATAAATCACAACGAGTAAATTTTCATTAATATTTTATATTCGAGCATTTTTTTAAAAGATGAACTCCTTCCATAAAAGGGAGAAATTAGATAAACTACAAAAAGTATAAATTAGAAGAATGTGTATGAACAATCTTTCTTTTCGAATGATAATGGTTTTAAAAATAATTTATAATTATATATTATATACAATCAGTAGTTGAACAAGCACATAAGTTGCTTTGAACATTTTAAGTACAAGGTGTGTACATAGAAATTTAAATATAAAAATTATATCAATAAATAGGTACAAATCTTTTCTAGAACAATTTAGAAATCTTATTAAATCCAGGCATTCCAGTAAAAATTCTCCCTTTATTAATGGAAATTTGAAAATTTGAAAAATAGTTGCTCCAAAAAGCAACTACTATGAACAAAAATAAGCTGACGTGTTCTGATGTGGCCATCCACTTGACTTTACCTTACAACCTGGCCCCTCACTTATATTTAATATTTAATAAAATTATTTATAATCATGTAGGGGAGAGGGGTTAGTTTTTGCTTTTTAGACTTCTGGGGTCCCACTGATTATGTGTACAAAATTTGGTTGAGTTTGGTCAAATGGCCAAGATTTTTAATTTTCCACCCCCCTTAATTTTCCGTCGATATGCACCAAAATCTAATCAGCTCTTAATCTCAATGGACCAAAACTATGTGTGAAATTTGGTTTCGATATTCACACTAGTTTTTGAGCTAGCTCGTCCACAAAATTTGGTAACGCACAGACTAACTAACAGACTAACAGACTAACAGACATTTTGACAAAACAATTATTATCTCGAAAAATATAATTTTTTCGATGTTCACTTATTAGGGCTTTTTTGTAGAGGGAAATGCCATGGTTTTGCTCAATTTTTTTAATCGAAATAGTTTTAGCCGTTTTTGAGATATTTCGAAAAAAAAGGAAATAAACCACTTTTTTCTATCACGATTACAATACTTGACCCATACCCTATATGGTAAAGTAAAATATTAAACGGATTGTCTGAAAAATGGAATTACTTCGAATAAAAATAAAAAATTTAAATTCGATAATACCTATGCCTAATAATCTCAATCACTTGACACTTTGCTTAAAATTTGTATAAAATCCTTGATTTCAAGGTTTATGATGGAAAGACATTTCTTCTTGAGATCTTCAATTAATGTTCTTGGATTCATTTTAAGATTCAGAAGTCAAATTATGCAGAAATTTCTGAATCAAGATCTTAGAAGATTCCATCACCTTTCCCAAGAACATTAAATTTAGATATTTTTTTTTTAAGTAAAACTTCTTTAGTCGCGCCTGGCAATAACTCAACGTTTTGTGACAAAAGTGACGTAGTTAAAAACAAACGGAAGTGTGTTCAAGGAGGCAAATTCAAATTTACCATAAGCATAAATACATAATATTTTATATAAGAGGCCACAACAGTCAAAAAAGTTTTACATCAACTGCGCGTAAAGGTTACACGCACAAATTTTTCTTAGAACTAGAGTACCTCTATATGGTATTTGTATATATTTACGAAAATGCTAAAATTACTCTTTATTATTATTATGGAGTTGTTTTGATTTGACTTTTTTATGGTTGTGACTTGAGCTGATAAGATATTATTATTGTGGTGTCGATTTACTGGAGACTGGAAAAACTATTGGGAAAACTTCTCCGTGAATTTAGTCGGTCCATTAGTCTTTAAACTTGAACTCAATTCTTCAAAAAAAGAAATCTAAATTAATTTTATGTCAATGTCGTGACCTGAGCCAGTGGAGTAAATTAGTAGAGGATGGCAAGTACTCTATTTTGTTTTAAAATTGTGGGATATTTAAATTTTTAAGATCTTAGAAAATTGAATAAATAAATTAAATTCAGAGTTTTATATTAAATAAGAGAGACGTTTCGTCACTATATTTGCGACTTCTTCAGCGACTTTATAACTCAAATGTCTGATGTATTTAAGAAATAAATAAAATTAAAAAAGAATGTTTTCCATACTAATATCAGACAATTGAGTTGAAGAATAAGTTGCTGAAGAAGTCGCAAATATAGTAACAAAACGTCCGTATTATTTAATATAAAACTCTGAATTTAATTTATTTATTCAATTTTCTAACATGTTATAAATTAATTAAATTGGTGATACTTTTTTTTTAACGATCGTAGGGAGTTGGACCAGAATTTAAATGAAACACAAAGTTTTTTAATTAAATGGGTCAAACCTTTCTTCACTGATTAGCGACTTCCTCAGTGGCTGAAATAATGAAAACAAGACCTTTTATTAATTATTACATGTTTTTTACAGTAGTACAAATATCATCGAAATGTTTTTTATAAGAAAGAATGTGACTGTGAATTTCAGAACTGATGTGGACAATCTAAATGTTGTTTATAGTCAAGTGTTTGAATTAGGACAATAATTTAATATGACGAGAATTTGGAAAGTGATTTGTTATAAAATAAGAAAAGAAAAAATTTTAAAAATGAAAAAATTTGTTTGATTCGTTAATTGACAGAAATAGGTACTGGGTTCAATGTCAAATAAAGCGTTTCTTGAAAATAGATTTAAGGTAGTTCTTTCACAAATGCAAAAATTCAAGAAGTCTTCGAAACTTGGAATATAAGCCATTAAAAGCATAATAAACACACTGTTAAAATTTGAAGACCATTTACCACACCAAACATGAAATAATTGCAATTAAAAATGAAATTTTTTGCATATGGTAGATTGGGAAAGGGTGGGAAAATGATTATTATTTTATTCACGGACTTTCACTATCTTGATGAAAAACTAATATTTGTTAGAATAATATATTCGGAGTAACTTAAAAAAAAATTGAAATTATTTACCTCATAGTTTTGATAAAAAATAAAAAAACATATTTAGGCGATTATTTTTAGTGGAGGGGATATATAAGATCAATGGCTTGGAAACATGGATCCATTCATAAACAGGATATAGTAGTGTGAGAAGTCAGGTTAAAAAACATAACCTAAAATTTTAGCACTGTTCATATCTATAGAGTAGTTACGAGGCTAAAACTTTTTGTGTGGATTGTTGCGAAAGAACTACCTTAATTAGGTGAGAAAGATTTTACTCATATTTGATTTTTTATATAATTATTATAACAAAGAACAATTACAATTGTTTTTTTGATGTTTTATATTGTCTTGATAACAAACTGAATGATTCGGTGAAGAAATACTCTTTGGAATGTTTTTTCTTGTAGTTATAACACCTGACAAATAAGTTTATAAAATGTGATAAAAACTAACCTAACCTTCTATTGTACTACTGTAAAAAACATGAAATAATAAATAAAAGGTTCTCACTATTTCAACCACTGAGGGGGTCGCTAGTCAATGACGAAACGTTTGGCTCATTTAATTAAAAAACTTTGCGTTTGATTTAAATTTTGGTCCAACTCCCTATGATCCGTTTAAATATTTGATTATGGATGGGAACAATAAAATATTGTTGATACGATTCATCAAACAATTGTGGGATATGTTTTGCAAATTATTAAAAACCCTAAAAATGTGAATTTTTATTTAAATCACACATAATTAATTACAATTATTTATTAAACACGAACAAATAACACAATAAAACTACGAGGTTTCGATCGACTTATTCTGCGATCTTTCTCAACTATGAGCACCCACTACGATTATAATTTAAGTGAGCCAATCACGTGTCGGTCAGAATTATATAGACTCCATCTACTGTAGAGTCCAGTCAAAAAACCAACACCCTGACCTCAGTGCCCCCTGTCGGACCGAGGATTACATGTTTTTTAAAAACTATAAAGTGAAGTAAAAAAAAACATGTAATGCTCAGTCCGACAGGGGGCTCGGAGGTTGTCAGGGTGTTGGTTTTTTGACTGGACTGTACATGGAGTCTATATAAGCTTAGCCGACACGTGATTGTCTCAGTTAACTTATAATCGGAGTGGGTGCTCATACCTGAGAACGATCGCAGAATAAGTCGATTGAAACGTCCAAGTTTTATTGTATTATTTGTTCTTGTTTAATAAATAATTATAATTAAAAAAAAAATTCAAATTTTAAACAAATTAATCACAAAAATAGAAGCTTCAACAACTTCATTACTATTAAAAACCTTCTTCTAAATAATCGAATTAAAATAAACTTCTATTAAGAAAAATGCTTTTGAAAAATAATTTATTCTTATTGATAGCCCCGATTTAATTCACTTTACTCTCCCGAATGTTCGATAAAGCGTGCTGATAGCCTATGTCACTTAGGAGTCCATGACTAACACGTCAATTAAGAATTTATCACTATCGACTAAGTAGTTAAAGAGTGAAATGCCAATAAGAAGTATATTTAAATTAATTGAAAAGATTTTGGTTTGCCGAGAGTAGTAGAGTTGTTGATTCATAAAGAGAAATCAATGGGGTTGTCCTCTGCTTAATGCAAAAAACATATACATTATATTTATTATATCAGTGTTCTTTTAAAACTTTCGGAGCCCCTGAGGAAGACTTCATCTGGGGACACCTTTGAATTTTTTTTCAATATTATATCTTCAATTTTATTTATGATCAAACGGAGGCCCCTGAACTCGGGGGCTCTGAGGTTGCCGCCTCACTTACCCCAGGGATAAGTAGACTCTGAAATATATGTTGCAGTAAAACCCCGTTTTTAGTAAGAACGGGTTCTTACTAGTTAAAACGCGTTTCACTGAATACCTTTGTGGCAACTAGCGTTTACTGATGTTTGTTGAGTTTTGTTCAAAGGTCTAGAATCTTCATTTTTGACCTACCGCCTCATTTTGGGTGTTTATTTAAAAAAAAAATTAAACGAAAATGTCAAAAATTAGAAGCAAAGTTGTGGAGGGTGTAATTTTTGACATTTTAGTTTAAAAAATTCTGAGAATAAACACTCAAGGTCAAAAATGAAGATTCTAGACCTTTGAACCAAACTCAGCCAACATCAGTAAACTCTAGCTGCCACAAAGGTATTCAGTGAAACGCGTTTTAACTACTAAGTACCCATTCTTACTAAAAAAGAGGTTTTTACTGCAACATATATATAATTTATTTGTTAGAGACTATCGTTTCGAATGTTTATCCTTCGTCATCAGTCTTTTAATTACAAATATTTTATCTGTTATTTCACATGGTTTTAATTACCCGACAGGATATAGATAAATTTGATTAACTATATGTTAAAAGCCGATAAAAAATGGTTTTTTTATGTGACCATCTTGCTTTAACAACAAAACGAATTTATCTACATCCAATCGTGTATTTGAATCGGGTATGTGCAATAGAAGATAACATATTTCTAATTAAAAGACTGATCATGAAGGACAAACCTTCGAAACTACACCCTCTAACAAATAAATTATATATAAATACATTAGGGTGATCCTTATTTTGACTATTTTCGAATTTTTACGCTGACAGAGGCTCATATGGTTCGAAATAAATAAAAAAAAATATCCCTCAATTTTTAAGTCTTTATCTCCATTTTAATTTGTGCCGCACACTGTTGCAAGTTTCCCATCTAAATAACATGGGGTTTTTGGCATTGAAATGTCAATTTTTTTGTTTCGGTCAAAGCAAATGTTCAAAAATTTGAAACTCTGTAGACATTATTCTTATAATAGTAGCTATCCTTCAGAATTTTTACAGATTTTTATCTGTTATTATTTTGGAGTTACAGCTTGATAAAATACTGTTATATCTTAATGTTAGTAAGTTATTCACACCAAAATTACAATAGCTACAAATCTGTAAAAATTCTGAGGTATTATTATAAGGAGGTACTATTATAAGGATAAAGTCTACAGAGTTTCAAATTTTTTGAACCATTACTTTAGCCGGAATAAAAAATTGATCGTTCAATGCCAAAAACCCCATATTATTTAGATGGGAAACTTTCATCTCTGTCTGGTACAGATTAAAATGGAGATAGAGAATTGAAACTTGGGGTATAATTTTTTTATTTAATTCGGACCATATGAGCCTCTGCCAGCGTAAAAATTCGAAAATACCCAAAATAAAGACTACCTTAATATACATATTTATATTCGTTATATATATATGTATGATTATCTTAATTTACATCAAGTAGAGAACAAGCTCATTAGTTTCCCTTTATATTTAAAATAGTTGTGAATAGTGAAATGGAAATTAATCGTGTGATGATTTATTGAATGAAGAGCCTTTTAGCCAGTTGCTGCTACTTTACCATATACTATATACTGTCTCTCGGTAATAATGACCCTAGGATAGGATAGTGTTTACTTACTTTACTTACTTTACTGCCTGCCTTCACGTTAATACGCAGTCTAAATATTAATTGAAAAACGTAAATGTCCCAATGAAAAATCGAAATCCTTCATTACTGAGAAATTATTAATCCCACGATAATGTCGATTTGGAAAGAATTAATTATTCAACTATCAAGTTAAATATATCATTTTTATTATATGTTTTCTCGCTAAATGAAAATAGTTTCAATTTCCTTCATTGAATAATGGATAATCTCCTTAATATTATACCACATAATTGATACTTGGCTAATATTCCTTTATTCTAATATGGATAAACATTGTCATTTAACTGTATTTACTTATCTTATGAAAAATGAGATTCAAGAATTCTACAGGCTAATAATTGATTAGGTTTAAAAATTCAAACCCTTTATTATTTATATTCATGTCTTAACCAAAATGCTAGATATACATTTATATACAGATTATCTAAGAGAATTATTTTTATCCCAGACCACGGTTAATAAATTATTCTCTTTCTAAACCACAATCGGTGCCAGTTAATGTGTTCCAAACTCGCGACGAAAACGACAAGTCAAAATATTGAACTCCGAAATTGATCTAAAAGTTTCAAATAATCAAAACAATTTCAATATAGAAAATATAGTCATTGATTAATTCCTTGATTTCAATTTGTTAACAGTGACAGAAGCCTGGCCTGGCCTTTTCTTAATTTAATTTATTTAGAATTTAGGCATTATGCTCAAATTTAGATTTTTCAAATATTTTAACCCCCCTCCATTGAGTACGTATTCTAGTTATTTTAAGATCAAAGATAAATTTTTTTAAATAATTTGTTAAATTTTTCCACATACACACATAGAAAGATAGATCATTTTTATTGCACTGAGATCATGATCGAAACACCGTGTTAAGATATAGAACAGAGAATAAGGATTCATAATTCATAAGCCCAAAACTTTTTGCTGCTTATGTACCACTACTAGCCAATCCCGTGCTCGTTTGACAAATCTGCCAACATTGTTGCAGCTTGAATATTTTTATCATAGAAATGACAGATAAGTAAGGTGACCAACTATACTCATTTACTGAGTTTTGTACTCTTTTTTCGCAAACTTTTTTTCTTTTTTCTCTTTTCAAATCCTGTACTCTGAAAGTACTCATTTGTATTTCTAAAACATTTTTATTGATTAAATATTTAAAATTATTTTGACAGTGATTTGAATTTCGCGCGCACATATGGCTGCCGTTTCCGGCACAATTGAGAGGCCGTATTATGTACCTGGAGAGAAAGATAGATACTACAGACCTCTTTATTAGGTTAGAGAAAACCAACAATTTCGTACTTTTTGTTCAAGTTAACAAGATTTGAGGTGTACAAAAAAAAATAAAATTTTATTTTATTTATCTAGTGAAGGTGAAGTTGCATGTAAGTATTAATATTATAGTTTCATTTTCATTTTACTTAAATGAGAAAATAGAACTTGACAAAAGATGGGTAGAAATCTTTCGGCATTTTAGAGTAGAACATATCCCACATGAAAATTTAAAAGTTTTAATAGATTTTTCCTTATGTTGTCCAGGCACTAATGCTGCTGTTGAAAGGGTATTTTCACTAGGGAATGATTATTGGAGCAGTGAGATGTCGCAACTTTCTGTAAAAACATTATCTGCCGTCTTAACAGTCAAATTTAATATGCAAAATGAAAGTTGTTCGGATGTGGCTACATTATTAGACGAACATCCTCATTTAGCAAAAAAAATCCACTCCGAAGAAAAATATGTTTTTAAAAGAATATAAAGTTTTTATCGTTTTTTCTTCTTTTTTTAAACCTATGAAATACTTGCAAAGTGTACTCTTTTTGAACAAAAAATAGTTGGCCACCTTAAGATAAGATACATTATAAACGTCGATTTATTAAACAAAAAGTTCTTAATAAGCGATTGAAAGCTGTTACGACAATGGCTGAAGCGAAAAAACGTCAAAAATAGTACTAAAGTTAACCCACTTTTAGGTTAAATAAATGCGTTGTTGCCAGTTTGTTTTTAGTGTAAATTTTTCTTTATACATTTTTCATTATTTATTAATTAAGAAACTGTATTGTAACTATGAATTAAAAATTTCTTAAAAAATGTATTAGTTATTGTTTAATGTTGGTTTAGTTTTTTATAACAATGGTAAGAAGAGTTTCTTAATTATAATTAAATATGTATGTAAACTTTCCGATATCCCGTATAGTGTAATGTATAAAAGTCTGAAAAACTCTATCTTTGGAATTTAATATCTCCGGAACTATGTTATTCATAAATTTCTTTTTGCCCCCAATCTATGCAGAAGTATTTAAATAATAATCTATCTAAATTTCAAAAAAATCCTAAGAAAAACCATATGGTTAAACAACTAGATTAAACATAATAAAATCTTACAAAAAATATAGAACAGTAAACTCTCGTTTATCCGCGGGCGGATTATCCGTGGTTAATCTCAAATGAAGAAAAGATGTTTTATCTTGAAACAACAAAAACTGCTGACGGATTATTTTGTTCAAAAGTACTATAAACTTTAAAAACTATGAAACTATATGCACACATACATATGTTTAACTTGTAAAATAATAAATTTTTAAACCTGCTTCTAGTGTGAATAAAATTTTTTCAAAAGCATTCTTGTGTTGATTTGTGTTCTTTTTTTTACTATTTTGAGTGTTAACCACTGAATTTTCTTATCCACGTTTGCCGCGCGACCCAATTTCACGGATAAACGAGAGTTTACTATATATAAAAAAAACTCACTTTAAATGAAACAAAATGAAAATAATACAAAACATAAACAAAATGAAATTAACTTTTTTCATCTCTGAGATGGAAGCTCTCAAATTTTCAGGACCCAGGCAGGCGATCGCAATACTTCACATTATATCCTATATCATTACATAATATAAAGAATATATAATTATGTGAAAGTAAAAAATTAAAACTGCAAAAAAACATCAATAGTATAAATTACGTGACAATTTATAAAGCCCTTGAATGACTAATTGGTGAGCCTGGAAATGTCGCCTAAATGAATTCACTGATCTAAGATCTAAGTGATATTAATTCTGGCGGCAACTCATATCATAAATAGTTTTTTTTTATTACACAAAAGAGGATATTTGTTTGCATGAAGATTAGCTCTGTGAAACTTTAAACATACATGAATCATTAATCATAAAGAAAAATCAATGAGACGACACGTCTGCGTGATGCAAATAAACATATACATAAAATATGTTCAACGAATATAAATATGTATGTATATATAAAATTTATTTATTATACTATTGTTTGACCTCAGGATTGGATGAAGACAGTCCAGAATAAATAAGAGACTACTTCCAATAAATAATATTTATTGAAAAAGTTTTCCTCTTATAATATTATTTTCAAATCGACGTTTCGGAGGATCTTCCCTCTTTCTTCAGTGTTCAAAAGGGGGGATAAATATTATTTATTGGAAGTAGTCTCTTATTTATCCTGAGGTATTAATATATCAGTCTGTCTCCAAAGAAAATCTTCTAACCTTATTGTTTGAATATTGTAGTTGAATATCGTTTGTTATGTGACCAGCTTGCTATTGGTATCTGTCCGTTGGCAAACAGCGCTAACTGGTGGTCAAAATAAAAACTAACACATTCGGGTAATATTTATTTTTATTATATAAAGAAAATTATTAAAAAACAAACAAACAAACAAGATAGATTATTAGTTTATTGTTTACTATCTTATGCAATATTGAGTGCTTTATTTAAATATTCTTCGGCATCTCAATTTTGAAAAATTATCCTCGGCATGATTGATAGTTGTGTAGATGACCCGAGTAGTTTAGTTATATTTTTGGCCACGAGACTGCAAAGTGCCAAGTACCACTTACTAATAACAACAAAACGAATTTATCTCTATCTAATTGAACACATGAGAAATAGCAGATAAAATATGGGGCCATTCATAAAATAGGTTCGCAAACAGGGGGATGGGAGGGTATTGGTTAGCAAGATGATATGTGACAAGAGGGCGAGGGGGTCTAAGGAAACGTGATGTTCGCAGTTCATCAATTTTATTTTTATTTTTTTCTTAACTTGCTGTTTTTTTTAATTTTATTATAGGGGGTCTAGCTTTCGTGAAGTTATATTTGTTAGGGGGGTTCCAGAAAATGTGACACAGCGTGAAGAAGGGGGGGGGGAGTCCAAAACGTATTTTATGAATAGCCCCTATGTATAAAATGAATGAGACTGATGAAAAAAGCCAAACCTTTGAAACTATAGTCCCTAACAAATAACTTATAGATATATATGTTATTTTGTATTATATATGAATTATTTTTTCACTAATATATCTTCAATTTTATTTATGATCAAACGTAGGCCACTGAACTCGGGGGCTCTGAGGTTGATGCCTCACTTACCCCAGGGATAAGTAGACTCTGATATAAATGTTGCAGTAAAAACCCGTTTTTAGTAAGAACGGGTTCTTACTAGTTAAAACGCGTTTCACTGAATACCTTTGTGGCAACTAGAGTGATGTTGGTTGAGTTTAGTCCAAATGTCTAGAAACTTAATTTTTGACCTTCCGCCTCATTTCGGGTGTTTATTTTCAAAAATTTTTAAGCTAAAATGTCAAAATTATAAGCAAAGTTGTAGAGGATGTAATTTTTGACATTTTCGTTTAAAAAATTCTGAAAATAAACACCCAAAATGAGGCGGAAGGTCAAAAATAAGATCCTAGATCTTTGAACCAAACTCAACCAACATCAGTAAACTCTAGTTGCCACAAAGGTATTCAGTGAAACGGATTTGAACTAGTAAGAACCCATTCTTACTAAAATCGAGTTTTTACTGCAACATATACATAGACATTTATATTTATTATATAATGTTTATTTTGAAAAGTTTTTATTGATTGTTATTATATAAATAAATAAAAATAAATTATAATAAATAATGTTCAAACGTTTATTAAAACTCCAAACGTTTCACAAGACTTTCTCCCATTATCAATATAATTTTTAAACAAGAAAAAAGAAAATTCCTTTCATAAAGAGAGAAATTTAATAAACGTTTGACGACTGTTTTTTGTGCATATATTTATTTGCACCAAACCGAGGACTATCTCAGTGATATCTTTTCATGAATCAACAACTCTGCTACTCTCGGCAAAACGAAATATTATCATTATAACCAGAGGTGAATTTACAAAAAAATGTGCCGCCTATAGACTGAACCAAATCGCCGCCAATGCTATATTTCTTACAAAAAAAAAAAAAAAAATAGGTAATAAAATAAGGAATACAAAAGTTATTAACGTTTATTAGAATCACATAAAATGCAACAAAAACATTATACCAACAGAATATAAAAACTCATATATTATATCTAGAGACCGAATTCCTATGAGATTGCATGTTTTGTTTGGCGCCACACACGATCAATTATCTATACGAATCATGCATTTAGGATATTATAGGTTAAATTTTATAATGAATATTGTTGACTAATATTGAAAAAAATTGCGTAATTAAAGGTTTCTTACAAATATTACATATTTCGAGCCAAATACAGATGTTTTAAAAGTAAATTTAGATTAAGAATCGCGTCCATATGTGCAAGGTCGTGCGGTGCACGACGGCGTACTTTTTTTTGCAAGGTTGCCACGCCCTTACTGATCTGCTAATTTAGTTGTCTAAGTAGCAGGGGTTGCCATTAAACGAGGTGTGGCTTTTAAATGACATGAATGATGCTGCTTACTGGCAAAGGGAGAGCGTGCCGCGACAGGTTTGAACATGATAGTGTTTGGTGATGCTTCCCCCTGCGCACCGCTCAGTTTGTCTGTAGCAATCGTCGGCAGTAGTCTTTGCGACATATTTGACACTTGGTGTCTATAGCTTAAATAAATAAACAAATAAATAAATCTTTATTACTCGACCTGCTTAGAGGCACAAGTCCTCGGTGGCTAGGTCAACAAAACATCAATACAAATTAACTACAGAAATTATTAAACATAAATACAAATCAATTAAAAGAAATTAACAATTAACAAACAAGAAAAAGAAAAAAAATAGAAATGTATGCTCATTTACAAATAACATGATCATAGATTTCCATCAAAAGACAAAACGTAATTTAAATAATTCCGCGCAAAAACCCGATACCAGGAGGAAACGACGCATTATCCATCCCGGCATTTACCATAAGTTGTTAAGGAAACCTGGTCAAAACCTTAACAAGGATGGTATGACCTCTCTCTACCTCAGGTAATCTCTGCTTGTGAGAACTAAATAAAATTTTGCACATCTCTAGGACATTAGGACTTGACAAAATTTATAATTGATTTAATCATAGGGGGCAGAGGACTATAATCCTAAGTAGTAACAGACAGACTGTTCTACAAATCAATGCCAGATCCTACAAATGAATGTAAACCGATATTTTTCAAGAATCTTGGCTTACGAATCCTCTTTCTATGATCAGCTCTACCTAAATAACTTACTTTATCAGTTTATTCCTTTCATAGCACTCCTTCAAATTTATGGTCTTTTTGTCTTCAATTTTAATTTTTTAGCGCATAAAAAAATTTATTTTGTCCTCTTTTACTGCATATCTATTCATATTTCATCGTATCATACTGCATATTACTTTAATTTTTCAGCATTTTTACTGCATAAAAATCCGGTCTGTAATTCTAGCATATTTATATATTATTCGAAAATTTTCCGACGTAGGATATAGGCTTGCTAGCCTAATTATAAATCCGCCCCTGACTATACCCCAATTAATTAATATCGATTCATTGCTAGAAATGATATTGACCATTGTTGACAACCCTTCGCGCCCCTTCTTTAAATATTTCTTTCTTTTGTTGTTATTGAGATTCTTAAGCGCATTTTGTTTCTATTATGCGAATGCTCTTTCACTGGCTAAAGAAAGAAATTCAAAATTAATATCTCTCCTTTTATTTGCCAGGGCCGTTTCTTAGCGAACTACTCAAGAAGCCAGTCAAGCTTAAAAAGTGGTAAAAAGCTTCTCTGCATTTTGATTTAATGAGTTTAATGTCATTATGGTGCGATGATTTCGCCCGTTGATTTGCCCATTGGAGGCAGTTAGTGAGGCATTGAGGACCACTCAACTGGAAGAGCACCTTACTGGAAGGCCTTAAGGCCTTGCCCGCCCCCACCCAGCCAACACCGGCCTTGTGTTGTGCCCCTTATTATCTCCTCAAATTATCACATTCAATTAATGCACGGGTCCAAATTGCTAATCATATTCGACGGGACCTTTAAAGTGTTAACAAGCCCGACACGACAAGAATAACATTTTTGTTATTAATTTTGCAGTCATCAATCAATTGAATTGCAATTAAACTTGATTAAATCAGGTTAGAGTGAGAGGAAATCCATCCCCTTTCGCGCTCCCCTTCAAGTTTTTAACGAATACTTTTCATTTTTCTTTATAACCCTCTTAAAAAACATGTAGCGGAATTTTGCTCGGGAATAGCAAAGATTGACTCCCACCCACGCTTCGCATCGAATTGCCATTCCATTCCAAAACTGCTGAATTGGATTTTTCTCTCGATTATCAGCGACTAAAACTGTCTATCGTAATTTCAAAAAATACTCATCAAATGGCTAAATAAAATATTATATCTCTATTTATGAAAATTTAATTATTTGAAGGAATTATACATATTTTATTGAAGAGATTTTTCTTTGCTGAAAGTACCAGAGTTGTTGTCTCATAAAGGGAAATCAATGAGGTTATCTTCTGTTTGGTACAAATATGCATTTGTATAATATACAGAGTGTATATGTAATACGCGGAAATGAGCATAAGGATTAAAATAAAGAAAAAAATTTATATAAATAAACATATGTCCGGTGACTCTTCTTTTACCAGCTATCCATCATTTTTTTTACTAAGTAATTTATTTTTGTTAAGGGAGAATGGTATAGGTTCTTGGTGAAACATGTTTTAATAAATTAAAGAAAATTTAAAAAATTTTAAAGAATTTAAAAAATATAAAATTCTAGGTAGATTAGATGTGACAAATCAGAAGAAAAAAGGAACAATTAAACACCGTGTTAAAACAAGTGACCAATTACAATGTTTTGCCAAATTATTGTGGCTTTATCAGGCTCTTGATCAAATTTGTAAAACACTTCCTCATTCAATTATTTTCTTGCTAATTAGAATACATATATATATATATAACAATATGAGCACATTTATCTACACAACACCATTGATTGTTCAGAGTAGCAATGGATTCAAAAAGTCCAACTGTACACCTTCACAGAGTCGAATTTGATCAAGAGCCTGATGAAGCCACAATAAATTGGCGAAACGTTGCAAATGTTTTAACACGGTGAATATTTCCAGAAATAAATATTATTTAGTAAAAAAAAAAAAGTGGGGCGGATAGCTGGTAAAAGAGTCGTTTCCGGACATATGTATAGTGTCAACTGTTTTTTTTTATTTTAACCCATATAACTAACCCCTCAATTATCTCCGCGCATTACAGTACACCCTGTATATTTAACGAATATATATAATTTATTTGTTAGAGACTATAAGTAGTTTCAAAGTTTTGACCTGTCTGAAATAACATAAAATATTTATAATTAAAAGATTGATTATGAATGTCAAATCTTAAAAAAACTATAGTCTCTAACAAAACATACATATTTATTGAAGGAGACAATAAAAGAATGTGTCTTCTGCTGGAAAGATAAATTTTTAATTTATTTATAACGAGACCATAGTTTCGAGGGCTTTGCCCTCTTCATCAGTCTATTACAATTGGTTCACAGGAATTGATGTGTGAAATTAAAATTTTTTATTTTTCCATCAGAAGAAGAGAATTTTGTAAAATTGATGTGTCAATCAATTGTAATAGTCTCATGAAGAGGGCAAAGCCCTCGAAACTATAGTCTCGTTATAAATAAATTAAAAATTTATTTTTCCAGCAGAAGACACTCTTTTATTGTCTCCTTCAATTTATAAAAATTCTGTTACTTTAATTATTTCAATTCTTATAAATTATATATATGTATGATGAAATTATAATTATAATATAATTTAAATTATATGTTAAATTAAAGTAAAATTAATAAATTAATATTATTAAATAATTATTTATCTTTCAATAAATAAACATATAGATTCATATGTCTTTTAAAGTTTTAATTTTTTTTATTTAATATAAAAATCTATATTGGATCAAACTTATTAATTATTAAATAATTCAATTAAACATATATATTAATGATTTTGATTAGAAACTTTCAATTTCAATTTAATACATATTTATATTCGTTATATATAAACCGGGTGAGTTTTTTTTATCTTGAGACAGTCTTATAACTCAAAAACAGTGCATTATGTGGAAAAAACTTTCAAATAAAAGTTTATTATATCAGGGGGAAAAATAGACTGTTGTTAAAGATTGTTAAAAATAATTATTAAGATTTTTTTGAGATTTAATTGATTTAATATTTTTTTTTTATTTGATGTCACAAAAAAAAAATAGTTCTAATGAAAGTTGTTCAGTTCTAGGCCGACAAACAATAGCGTAGTCTAGTTTCTCCCCTGATATAAATAAACTTTATTTGAAACTTTTTTCATTTATACGAGGCACTTTTTTTGAGTTATCATACTGTCTCAAGATAAAAAAAACTCACCCGGTATATTTGCATCACGAAGGAGACAACCTCATTGATTTCCTTTTATGAATTAACACATTGAATTCCAAAAGTAAATTTTCCTTGTTAATTGTCCCTCTCATTATATTTTTCAGTTGTGATGTCTCTGTGGGGTCTTCTATCCTCAGAGATGATGCCTGTGCAAGAAACAGGTTGCCTTTATCCCTGTATTTGGCTAAGTTAGAATTACTTGGGTCACTCTCTCTTATCTCGCAAGAACTCGAGACCAGCGAGTGTTGTCTTCAAGTCAATCGTTGCTGCGTCCGGCAGAAGATACTATCGAAGCAAGATCAAAGGTCTGCAGGTCCAAAGGACTAAAGACCAAAGGACCAAAGATGCTGGATGCCCTACGGCTGCGGATGAATCGCCAATGCGGGTTTCCTCCCAAATTGGTAGCGACGACTCAACTGCAGATTTGCCTGAAAAGGGCGAGCGATTTGGCCAACACCACCGCGCCCCTTAGGTTCTCTTTAGGCGCCCCCCTTAGGCTCCAGCAAGCTCGACACCCCCATCCTCAAATGTTACTTGATATCCTATACGCACATTGTTTTGATTCGACTAATGCTAAGGCGGAGCTGGCTAATTCGGGGTGGTCAACTGAATTCTTCCTTAGGAACATTTATAAACAGTATCTGGAACACCGAGCGATGCTCGGTAATTTTTTGCTTCAGTTAAAAGCATTATATATATATTATTTTTAATTTTAAATTAATGCAAAAAGTTTGATTTTTATTCGCAGCCAAAATATAATACAATTGAAATAAAATTTAATTTATATTTTTGCCAACGTTTAGAACCGCTATAGCCATCATCAAGACATATTATCACCGGGCACAAAGTTTTGAATGTAATTGTAATTTAAAATAAAATTAATATACACGGAGGTTTTATCGTTGACTTTTTACTTTACCATACAGGGTCAAGTATTGTAATCGTGGATGAAAAAAAGTGTTTTTTCCTTATTTTTTTCGAAATATCTCAAAAACGACTGAAACTATTTTGATTAAAAAAAATTGAGCGAAACCATGACATTTCGGTCTACAAAAAAGCCCTAATAAGTGAACATCGAAAAAATTATATTTTTTGAGATAATAATTGTTTTGTCATAAATGTCTGTTAGTCTGTGCGTTACCAAATTTTTGTGGACGAGCTAGCTGAAAAACTAGTGTGAATATCGAAACCAAATTTCACACGTAGTTTTGGTCCATTGAGATTAAGAGCTGATTAGACTTTGGTGCATATCGACCCACCGTTAAGGGGGGTGGAGGGGGGGGGGGGTTAAAAATTAAAAATCTTGGCCATTTACCAAACTCAACCAAATTTTGTTTACATAATCAGTGGGACCCCAGAAGTCTAAAAATGCAAAAACTTCCCTTCCCTACATGATTATAAATAATTTTATTAAACATTAAATAAAAGTGAGGGGCCAGGTAGTATGGTAAAGTCAAGTGGATCGCCACATCAGAATACGTCAGCTTATTTAAATCCTGAAGAAGGAGGCACGATCCTTCGAATTGTCGGATTTTTTAAGAGAATGGTATTGATATTCTAATAAATTATTTCATAGAAAAAGAAAAATATCTTTAATTCATTAAATTACCTACTTTTAATTTATAATAATATGTGTAATGAATTATTTGTGTGATTTAAATTTAAAACCAATTAATTATTAAAAGGAAATTGAATAAAAATGTAATTATACATTTTTATCTACACAACCACCTGTGAATAATTATTTGAATTGACAAAAAAACCCATCAAAAACAACTTAGCCGAAGATAAGACCGTGACAGATCGAAATGTCAACCGAAAAACCCCCCTAACCCCTGAATTTCACCCAAATCGTTAGAGCCGTTTTCGAGAAACCGATTCTCCCTCTCTATATACAAGATATCTACTATATCTCGATATATACAAGAATTGCTCGTTTAATATAATAAGATTAAATTCAAGTCTATCAACCGACCTCATACCGAACACTTGACTCAAGAAATAATTAAAAATATATTAAAAAACAGATGCATTTTTATTTTATCATACGATCAAGAGATGTTAAAATATCGAATTTTCTAATACCTGTACTAATAGCCAGAACTTTCTTGACACTGTTATCAATACCGGCATTAAAAAAATATCAATTTTTTCACGGATGTAAGTGTCAAAAAAGAACTCGAATATAATATATGGTATATTATTAATTCAATATAAGGTAATGGGACCTT
Organism: Forficula auricularia; assembly: GCA_024734495.1. Taxonomy (NCBI): domain Eukaryota; kingdom Metazoa; phylum Arthropoda; class Insecta; order Dermaptera; family Forficulidae; genus Forficula; species Forficula auricularia. The sequence continues at coordinate 34,113,859 of JALMQS010000128.1, read as the reverse complement.
TCGCGGACACCATAAGCCTCAAGTTTCAACATTTTTGTTCGTAGAATCGAAGTCAAAAGTATCACTACATAAACTAATGGTTTTATTTGAGGTTCATAGATCATTCTCAAAGATAGCAATGATTACTAAACTATTACTAATACCTTAAATTAATTTTTTTAAGTTAAGAGGTCAAGGTTTCCCAGTAAATAAATAAAAAATATAATTTTCAAAATTTAATTGTAAAATAATAGTGAATTTGTAATGAAAAGAAAGATTTCCTACAAAATAAAAAAGACTACTAATACAATAAGATGAGTGAACCTGCTCAAAGAATTGAAGGAGCTAATATCACTAAAGAGATCTTTCATAAATGTTCCTAAAAATGATTCCTTCCAAAAGGAAAGAAGGTCTTTGAAAGTTTTCAGAAAAAAACAACATTTTATAGCTATAGGCTTTGTAAAAAATATATAGAATGAAAAACTAGAAAAACATTTTTGCATTATCGCAATTATTTTTATGTTCTATACAAGGCCGGATTTAGGATCTATGGGCCCTTAGGCTGAAAGTGTGGTGCGGGCCTTACGGCAGAAAATATTTTTTTAAAATTAATCTAAAAAACCACATTTTCAGCAATATCCAATTAAAAAATTAAAAATAAACGTGCATGACTTTTTGTTGAAGCCTTGTTAAATATATTTTTTTAAAAAGTAGACCCTTTGTGGTGCGGGCCCATAGACTGCAGTCTGCGTAGTCTGTGCTTAAATCCGGCCGTGAAATATGCACAAAAATTATTGTATTATAAATTCAATATAAACAACTTAAGGTAGTTCTTTCACAAATGCAAAAATTCAAGAAGTCTTTGAAACTTGGAATATAAGTCATTAAAAGCATAATACACGTACTGTTAAAATTTGAAGACGATTTACCACACCAAACATGAAATAATTGGAATTAAAAATGACATGTTTAACATAGGGTAGATAGGGAAAGGGTGGGGCTATGATCATTATTTTATTTTTTTTCATTGAAGGACTTTCACCATCTTGATGAAAAACTAATATTTGTTAGAATAATATATTCGGAGTAACTTAAAAAATAATTGAAATTATTTATCTCGTAGTTTTGATAAAAAAAAAACATATTGGGGCGATTATTTTTAGTGGAGGGGATATAAGCACAATGGCTTGGAAACGGCCGGCAAGTATGTGTGTATCCATATAGAGATTTCGTAGTGTGAGTGGACAGTCAGGTAAAAAAAATACCCTAAAATTTTAGTTCCGTTCATATTTATAGAGTGGTTACGAGGCTAAAACTTTTGGCGTGGATTGTTGCGAAAGAACCTCCTTAAGAAGGTTCGAGACAGCTAATCTAGCTGGTTGATCTTTTAAAAAAATATTTTGTATTTCTGCCGAGTGACAACTTCTGCCTACTAAATTTTTTAATAATAAAAAAAAAAAATTGTTAATAATGAGGTTAATTTCGAATAAAAATCTTTGTTTTGATAATATTAATAAAAAGAATTTTGAGATAATTTTTTTCTCATTATAAAAACATTTATTTAACACAAAAACGATTTCAAGAAATAGAGTTGGAATACTACACTAGTGTTTTGTAATATTATGTTAGCTGCCAATAACTTATTATTTTTTACATTTATGAATAACTAATTAACTAGACTGTCAAATCTATTGAAAATGATTCGATTCATAAAAGTTGAATTATTAATATGTATAAGTTTGTTGAAATTAGTATAATTTGTATCCAAGTTATAGCCCTTTTAAAAGCTCGGTCCATACTTCCATGCTAAAAGGACAATTTTAAATAATTTATTTCTCCGTAATGGGACAGACGATCAACTTCAAATTTCGGGAATAAATATTTAATACATTAATGATTCGATGGTAAAAATTTGAGAATTTTCTTATAAAAATGATAAACAGTCCCGAACCCCCAACTAAAAAAATATTTACAAAGAAATTAATTGGTATAATACCGATATTTCAATAATTGTTCCTAACATGGTGTTGTTATCGAATATTTTTTTTTTCGAAATAACTTTATATCTCAAAAACGGTTTAGACTAATTAATTTAAAATATATTAAGTAAAATCACGGCTGTAGAGCCTACAAAAAACAAATTATAGTTTATTTGCAACGAAATTTTCTCTGGAGAGAGACGGACTGGTAGAACATTTAATTAAAAGTAATGGAAGGCAGCCCAGGGGTAGTGAGGAAAGAAAAAATTAACATATATCAAATAAGGTGTAATTTATTGGAATCCTTCCTCCTTTCCTTTCAAACCGACGTTTCGGAGGATTCTTACCTCCTTCTTCAGGGTTTCAAGTGGTCGATGAAGGAAACAAATAAAATGCTCCTTCCTTCATGGTAGCGAAACTTTTTTCTTTCCTTAGCAGAAGCATAGAAAAACATTTTTTTTCCTTCTTTTTCTTAATTATATCTATAGATTATAAAAGAAGGAAAAATTCGTTTTCTATGCTTCTGCTAAGGAAGAAAAAAGTTTTAAACATTGCTGTGGAGAGAGCAAGGAAGCATTTTATTTGTTTCCCCTTCATTGACCCCTTGAAACCCTGAAGAAGGAGGAAGAATCCTCCGAATCGTCGGTTTGTTAGGAAAGGAGGAAGGATCCAATAAATTACACCTTATTTAGATATGTGTTATTTTTTCTTTCTTCACTATCCCTGGGCTTCCTTCCATTACTTTTAATTAACATATTATAGTACCTAAACAGCGTAAACCTGATTTTTTTTTTCCAAAATATCTGTTTTTAGATAAATTTACTTTTAAACATTAGTTTTAATTTTTAAGTAAGTGAAATCCGCGAAAAAGTTAATCGACTTATTCAATAATTTCTGACTGTTATTTCTAAATATCCAGAAATTATTAATTATTTTTGAAAAATGAAAAATTAAATTCAGCACACTACAGGATTCGAACCTGTGTCTGTTTGTTTGT
>JALMQS010000128.1:34085648-34110511 GCA_024734495.1 Forficula auricularia | reverse complement strand
ATTTTTTTTTAATTTTAAAAGTTTTTTAAATTTTCTTTACTTATCTTAAGAATAATCGGTAGAGATTGTGGTGTTGGTGCAAGGTGAAACATCATCTTTTAAAAGAAGGTTACCTTCTGTATTTCCTGAAGATGAGTTGATACCTTGAAATATATATATTGAAAAAGAAAAATTTTTTTATATCTTTTAATTTTTTAATTTTAATGTGAAATAAGTGACCCAGTATCCTTAACTCATAATAAATCCATATTAAATAAAATATCTATTTACTCTTATCTTTATCTTAAGAAATTAAATAAAAATGGTGCTTTAACAAAAAATCTTTACAATAATTTAATCTGATTCACAAGAAATAAGAATAATTATTATTAAATTCACGTATAAATATCTGTAGTAAGAGTGTGGTCAGAGAGGCGGGCGTCGCCTTTCGTGAATATATAATATAATGAAAACTACAAACCGAAAACTTTCTCAAAAATTAAATAAATTTTATTTAATTCATTTAAAAAATAAATCCACTATTTTACCTTAATTTTGAAATTAAAAATAATATTAATATATCGTTTTTAACTAAAGAAAAAAAATTGCCGAGTAACGCTCGGTCCGCCGAATAGTAAGTCTCAAACTCTTAAGGTAGTTGTTTCTCGACAATACTAGCAAAAAGTTAATGCTAGAGTATATAGTACAGACAATAAGAATTCGCAATTCATAAGCCCCAAACTTTTTTGCTGTTTATGTACCACTACTAGCCAATCCGATATCGCTGACAAATTTGGCAACTTTGTCCGAGCTTGTATATATTTTATCATAGAAATGTCAGATAAAGTACATTATAAAGGAATATTTATAAAACAAAAAAGTTCTTCCAATAAAGCTGTTGCGACAATGGGTGAAGCGACAAAACGTCAAAAAGTACTAAAGTTAAGCCACTTTTTAGGTTAAATAAATGCGTTGTTGTCAGCTTGTTTTTTAGTCATATTTTTCATTGCAAATTTTTCATTATTTATTCATTATTATCTCAGAAACTGTGTTGTAACTATGAATTAAAATTTTCTTAAAAAATTTCTTAGTTATTGTTTAATGTTGGTTTAGTTTTTTATGACAATGGTAAGAAGAGTTTCTTAATTATAATTAAATATGTATGTAAATTTTCCGATATCCGTATAGTGTGCAATGTATAAGAGTCTTAAAAATTCTATCTTGCGATTTAATAATATCCCGGAACTACCTATATTGTTCATAAATTTCGTTTTGCCACCAATCGATGCAGAGAAGACTATTTATTTTTTGTCCCGCCGATGAGCCACTCCCGAGTTATGTGTCATTCACCTCACCTAACATTTATTTTCTCAATTCTCTGCCCTCCTTGATCGATCAAGCCAACAAACTTTTCAAACAAATTCTCGCCTAAGCAACAAGCTAAAATTATCGTATACAATGTGGGGAAACATTTTCGAAATAGCGCCCAAATGTTTATTAATCCTTAGGCTTCAGTCAAATGATCCGTCCATACCATCTAGCAATTGGTCCTGTTTTTTGGATTTTACAAGCAGGAACTGAACCGAGAATCAAACTTGCACAACATTTCCGAAATTAAAAATTTTCTTAATGAATTCTAATTCTAATGATTCGAAAAAAATTTTTACAAATACCAACGTTAAATGCCAAGGTGCTATAAATAATTTATTAATGAAAGAAGGAAACAATGAATCATGATGACCGGAATTCGTGACTGGTTTGTAGTTGAAACACCAGAAGCAGCATCCAAAGGAGACAATTACCGAAATCTATTAATCCATGTTTCAATTATAAATATCATTTACATAAGGTTAAATGCTTCATTTAAATATTAATAATTAAATATGAATATTTTTCAATCCCCTAGTTACATTTTCATTGAAAAGAAAACCCTCTATTTTATTTTGTTGATACATATAATAAAGAAATACAATAATTTTTATCGATTATTATTATATATTAAACGAGCAATTCTTGTATATATATATGAATCGGTTTCTCGAAAACGGCTCTAACGATTTGGATGAAATTCACGGGTTAGGGGGTTTTTGGGTTGAAAATTCGATCTGTCACGGTCTCATCTTCGACTAAGTTTTTTTTTTTTATGGGCTTTTTTGTTAATGGAAATAATTATTCCTGGGTGGCTGTTTGAATAAAAAATTATAATTATATATTTATCAATTTTCTTTTAATAAAATTAATTGGTTTTTTTACTTTACCATACAGGGTATGTGGTCAAGTATTGTAATCGTGCATGAAAAAAGTGGGTTTTTTTCCATCTTTTTTTCAAAATATCTAAAAAACGACTGAAACTATTTCGATTAAAAAAATTAAGCAAAACCATGGCATTTAGATCTACAAAAAAGCTCTAATAAGTGAACATCGAAAAAAATTATATTTTTCGAGATAATAATTGTTTTGTCAAAATGTCTGTTAGTTAGTTAGTTAGTCTGTGCGTTACCAAATTTGTGGACATTATAGCTCAAAAACTAGTGTGAATATCAAAACCAAATTTCACACATAGTTTTGGTCCATTGAGATAAGAGCTGATTAGGGTTGGTGCATATCGACTGAAAATTAAGGAGGTCAAGGGGGGGTTAAAAATTAAAAATCTGAGTCGTTTGAGCAAACTCAGCAAATTTTGTATACATAATCAGTGGAACCCAGGAAGTCTAAAAATGCAAAATCTAACCGCCCAAAATGGGGAGGGAAGGGTCAAAAAATGAAAAATCTTGGCCATTTACCAACTCGGCAAATTTTGTATACATAATCAGTGGATCCCCAGAAGTCTAAAAATGCAAAAACTAACCCCCCCCTACATGATTCAATTTTTATTAAATATTAAATATAAGTGAGGGGCAGGTTGTATGGTAAAGTCAAGTGGATGGCCACATCAGAACACGTCAGCTTATATTTAAGAGTACTGTCATATCTACAGTTTTCGAAGTAGAGGGCTGATCAGCAGCTGATATTTTTTGTTCACGTATATTCTGAAGAAATCTACCCACTTTTCACTTGATTGTTTCTATTTCGTTAAGTTATGGCCGATCGATTTTTGAAAAATCGTCATTTTCAGACAGCCAGAACTTTTTCTTTTCAACTCAAAATCCTTTGGAAATTTTCAGAACTATACTTCATTATATCCTCAAACAAGCCTGAAAATTTCAATTTTTGAATAGAAGTGGTTTCAGAGCTATGAATTTTTAAAATATCAAATTTTCGATTTAATATGACATTTTTGTGGTTTTATCATCAATTTTGTAATTTTTTAACCGACTTCAAAAAGGAGGAGGTTCTCAATTCGACTGAATTTTTTTTTTGTGTGTCTATGTTACCTGATATCTTCGACAATTGTGAACCGATTTTGATGATTTTTTTGCAATGGGTTCAATCTAGTCCGATTGGTCCGTTTTTTTTAATTGGTATTGGACCTTTTTACTATGTTTGTTCAGGCATAACTTCTTTGTTTATCAACCGATTTCGATAATTCTTTTTATTGGAAAGGGGGTATCTTAGGGATAATGCCATATTAATTTTGTAAAGTACTGATGATATGACGAATTAACGTAAATATCCAATTCTTATGAGCAAATAATCGAAATTATAATAAATAAAATTTTTTATAAAAAAATCAATCTTAAAACGTTCATATAAAACCCGCAAACGATTTCTAGAGAATTTCTATATTTATGAATTTAATTTTATTATCATTTTCTGATTCATTCGCCCTACGCTTTCTCTTACGAGATGCATGCAAGGTATTATATTAAGTCACTATTAATAACATCACTAAAAAGAAAAAAGAAAAATAATTTTTATAAAAAAAATAAAACCGACTTCAAAAAAATTAAATTCAACAAATAAAATAATAAGAACTCAAAAATAAAATAAAATACACTAAAAGGTATAAAATAATTATCTAATTTAGTTACAACTAAACGACGAAATATTAACATAAAATGACTTTTTGAAGTCGGTGCCAAACAAACTAAGCGAGCTTACTAGCCAAACGTACTAAGTAAAATCCATTAGAGTTTGATTCATAAAATGTATATGTTGGGCACCGACTTCAAAAATGTTCATGTTAATATTCCATCGTTTAGTTGTAACTGAATAAAATAATTATTTATACCTTTTAGTGTATTTTATTTTATTTTTGAGCTTTTATTATTTTATTTGTTACATTTAATTTTTTTGAAGTCGGTTTTAGTTTATTTTTTATAATTAACACAAAATATTTTCGAAAATAAAGAGCAAAACAGATTGTTTGAGAAAATTGAGCGAAAAAATTAATAAAAAATTAATTAACAAATACAAATTTGACTGTCGGTAAGAATGGTCTCAAATTTAATTTAAGGAAATTAAATTTTTCAATAGACTGGTGGTAAATTTTGAGCAAAGTATAATATCCTAAACATGACATGATAATTCTCAAATACTTTTAAAATTTGTATTCAAAATATTATTAAAAGAAATGAACAAATATTTACTTTTTTTTTTTTTTTTTTTAATTTTAAACAAATAAATAAAAATAAAAAATATTAATATTTTCGCTCATTTTTCTCAAAAAATCCGTTTTGCTCCTTATTTTTGAATATATTTTCTGAAAAATATTAATTTTTTAGGTTAAAATTACAAAAAAACAGGAGTTTATCAATCCAACGGAATGTTTTTTTTTTTTTTTTTTTTGTGTTTGAACATTTATTTCTCTTTACCAAGTGGACCGATTTCGATGATATTTTTTGCATTGGGTTCAGTTTAGTTCCCGATTGGTCCCGGTTTTTTTTCATTGGCATTGGACCTTTTTTTGTTATGTATGTTCACGCATAATTTCTTTGTTTATGGACCAATTTTGTTGATTTCTTTTCTATTGGAAAGGGGGTACTTAGGGGTGATTCCATATTAATTTGGTCAAGTTCTGATGATATGATCAATGACAAAATAACGGAAATCTTCAATTCTTATTAGCAAATAATCGAAATTATAATAAATAAAATCTTTTATAAAAAAAAACAATCTTAAAACGTTCAATTAATTTTTTTTTTTTTACTTAGGGAAAGTAGTGTAGGTTTTAGGTGAAACATGATATTAATTAATAAAGTAAAGGGTGTGTAGTTTCACAGTGAATGAAATAAACCTCTTTGAATTTTATTTCATTCACTGTGAAACTACATACCCTTTACTTTATTAATTAGTTCATTTAAAACCCGCTAACGTTTCGAGATAATTTCTATATTTATGAACTAAGGAAATAAATTGGAACATGGTGATTAATTTTCGTCTTTTGTATCTTCTCTGTTTCAGATCTCATAATGGCTTCTCAGCAAATATTTTTGGAAGATAGCGAATTGGATAAGATTTTCAAAATTCTCCGGGCGGGTCTGGAAGAAAACCCTCGTCCAGTGGATGAGCTGAAGAAAATTGTAAATTCTATTAACCCCCTGGATAAATACAAATTGTCGCAGAGATTCCTCTCGGAATATGAACCCTCTAAAGAAGAAATCCGATTTAAGTCTCTTCAAATTTTCCTTGACGAAAGGACAAAATTTCTAGCCCTAAATCACGAAATATATAATCAATGTAGAGTCAGATCTCTTTTCAAAATAATCCCGAAAAATTGTCCGAATATTGAGATGATCGATTTAAGAAGAATATGGTTAAGATCTCTGATGAAACAGAGCTTTAAAACTTTTCTGAGACAAGCCTCAAAGTTGAAATCTCTACGAGTGAAGTGTCATAAAACTAATAATTGTGCAATCCGTCAACTTTTGTTAGAAGATAATTTTGATCTACACGACCGGGATGTTAAAATTGGACTTCAAAAGATCGAATATATCAATGGAATTGGATTAAGACCATCAGACTGTGTCAGACTCTTAGATCGTCTACCCAATTTGAAAAGTTTCGGCGAGACTCACAAATTAGGACCAGTGTTCTCCCACTATCGTGATAATGATGTTGTACTAAAAAAATTCGATAAAATAACCGAAATAGCGGATAAGAATACACGCTTGCCAACTTTAGAAAGTTATGTGAAATATTCTCAAAAAGTTAAAAAGTTAATTCTATTTGATCCAGAAAAAAATGTTACCGAAAATCTTTTGAAATTTCCATTACTCACGGAAATACAATTAACTTCAATAGACCCTTATTGTGTTAATGAACTCATGACCCTATTAACAAAAATCGGGAAACAAATAAAAATTTTGATTTTAGATTTTCCTCCGCAGATTCGAAGTGATCTAAACATTTCTACTGAGTTATGTCCCGAACTCATTAAATTAAAATTTTTCGATTGAGATTTGTAAAAAATTGTGTGATATACAGGGTGTTTTTAAGAAGGAATCATGATTGAGTATACAGTTATGAGCAAAAATCCGAAATTCGAAATCATTTAAATCGGTGATCAAAAAAATTTCAAAATTTACCAGTAAGAGTTTTTTTGATGGGTACTTGAAGAAGCCAATTGAGAAAATTGTAGAAAAATAAAATATAAAAATAAAAATTTCATTAACTAAGACTCCGTAGGTATTCAATTAACTCCTCCAAATAATTTGAGTCGTTATAATAAAAAGAGAAAGTGATAATATCCAAATTGATTCGCAATTTAATTCTGCATGAATAAGATAAGGTTAAAATTCGCCTGCTTGTGCTGACTCTAGATTGCTCACTTGGTTGGGAGAGTCTTGCTCATTTAAATCTTACTATATACCTGTATTCTTTCTGTTTATCATTTAAATCTTACTATACATTTGTATATCTGTATTCTTTCTGTTTCTCATTTAAATGTCACTATATGTATGTATTCTTTCTGTTTTTTCATTTAAATATTATATATGTTCTGTTTGCTTACTTAAATGTTACTATTTGTATATATTTTTTCTGTTTCTGCTCTACGAGGTAGCCACCTCAGAGCATTGTTTTAAATAAATAAATAAATAATTAAAAAAAAAATATATATATTAAACAAATTATATGAGTGAAAGCGTGAAATAAATGCAAAAAAAAAATAATGAGAATAATAGTTTTAATCTTAATTAATAAATAAAATAAAATAAATCAATCATGAATATGAACAATGTAATTAGATAAAAAAGATAATGAATAATTAATTAAATCAGTAACAACATTAATATGAGTAATTAAATTCTTAAAGAGATGTATTCAAATTCGTAAAATGATGAGATTGCAATCTTTTTAAAAATATATAAAATTAAGTTAAATATGATAAGAATCTAGAGTAAAATTAATCCAATAAATTAGTTAGTTTAAGAATCAATGCCTTTGCATAAGCTTAATATTAAGTTACAATTGATCATGCTGTTTAAAAATATAAAAATCATACAAATTGCAAAAGACTTGTTATTAGAGGAAATATTTAGTTAAACAGTAAATGAATTAGTTATAAATACTATAGGTTGAGATGCGTTTGTTCAGAGCGATGAATCTGGTCCCTGTTGTGTTGAGCCAATTCAATCAATTGCAGCCCTAGAATTTCTCCACTGAGAAAGGGAAATATTAAACCCAATTGGTTTAATATTAATGATAAATGATCTTCTGAGGGAGCTAATATAGATTCAACTAAATCACAGTTAGCGTTAGTAAGAGCAATGTGTACAGGGAGAAGGTTGAAGCAAGAATGAATGAAAAAAAAAGTTTGTTTGTTTTTCTAATTAATTATTAATAATAGAAAATAAATTTTAATTAGCATTGTTTTAGGTCACGTGATTAATGTCATAGAGATAGTAATTAAGAGTCGAACTGATAATTACCTAGAGTACCTCCGACATTTCATAGGAGCGCTTTTGGCGCAACTAGTACTAAAAAAATGAAGGAATTTTTTAAACCATTCGATTTAGAGTGTAATGCCCCATATATAATTCTATCTTAAATCAATTTATGTTCAACTATATGGATGACTTTTTAAAATCCCTACTTATCCAAAGGACTAAATACTAAACACTGCGGTGCAAAAAAATCGTTCCACCAATAAAAACCTTATTAAATAGCAAATTATATTTAAAATTTTTACAAATAACGATATAATTTGTTCTATTAACTCTTAAACTAACATATTCATTACATATTGTTAATAATTTTTAATTTTATTAAAAAAAAATTAAATTAAATTAAAAGATACAATTACAAATTATCATACTTTCTAAATAAAGCTTTAATAAAAGATCAAATTCCATTTGAAATATGAATAAAATGAATCATATCATTGATAGAAATATAAAATATACAAAATGGATATTTCTGAAGTTAAATCACTTCAATTTATGTGCCTAATTAATCATGGGCTAAGTCAACGACAAGTGGTAAGTACACTTGCAATAAGCAATAATTTCAATAATGTATGGTTACTTATAAAAAAATTAAAAATGATATATTATTTAATAAAGTTTTTATTGGTGGATCGATTTTTTGCACTTCAGTATAGTTTATTTCTATTGTAAGTTTTGTATGCCCTGCGGGTTGGGCGTAGAATAGACGCGCAGTAGTTCCTGCTTGTCGTAAGAGGCGACTAAATAGGGAAGGGTAGATGGGACTCTTCAGCCTTGGGGGGAAAAATCCCTAAACAAATTACAATTTTGTAAACATTTTATGTTTTTTTTTTATTCCTGTTGATGAAATCTCTGCAGATAATCCAACTCAAATTGTCATTATCGTACAACTTCCCGAAATTGTTGAAAAAGTCTACATGGACGTACACAGGCGTCCATGTGGCTCTCCTCTAGGGGTCTCTAGCACAGACTCCTGTCAGGTGGTTGTCGAGGAACATGTAAATGGTGAAGTCGAACAACCTGTGTTCGTACATGCAGACTTCTTCAACGATGATGACTATTTGAGTAATATTCTTCGACGACATCTTTATCGATCGAAACGCCAGAATTGCCCCAGCAAAGTGCTCTAGTATTCCATGTGACCCTCCCCCAAAGGAACATCCAGGAGACTCCTGGCACGTGGTAGTGGAGGATTCTCCAAAAGGTGAAGGCTAACAACCTGTGTTTGTCCATGCAGATTTCTTCAGCGATGGTGACAATGATCTAGACGTTGGCTATATTATCGTCATCATCGTTGAAAAAATCTGCATGGACGAAAACAGGTTGTTTGCCTTCACCTTTTGCAGAATCCTCCACAACCACCTGCCAGGAATCTATGATCGCTGCTCCTCTAGGGGATGGCCACTTGGAATACAAGGGCATTTTGACGGCGGCGAATCTTGACGGTTTGATTGATTGAAGATGTTGTACAGGCTGCCAGAATCAAATGCTCAAATTGTCATCATCGTTAAAGAAATCTGCATGTACGAACACAGGTTGTTCGCCTTCTCCTTTTGCAGATTCCTCGACAACCACCTTCCAGTAGTCTATGCTAGAGACACGTGGCTGTTCCTCTGGGGAGGAGGGCTCTTATTATATTGCATTATTACCCTTGGTTGTCCTTAATATTACCATAATTTCACTACTTTTGTATTCAATTTATAATAAATAAAATCCATATTATAATATAAACTAAAATACTTTTATTTACTGTAGTTTTTTGTTCCTTTTTATTTTAGAATTTTAATTATGGGTCTTTTGAATATTTAATGGAAAAAATTTTCATTCTTATAATTCGATTGTCAACTACGCGATTGTTGTAAGTGCAAAATTCGGCTAATCTGGCTTAAGTATTATAAAGAAATATTACTTAATAACTAATACACATCCTTTATATATGTTGTTCTTACAAACTCATCTTAAAATCACCATTATTGTTTTGTTTTTTTTTAAGTGAAACTTCTTTAGCCACGTATCTGTTTGAATTTATTAGTTACAATAAAGCGGATATAAGAGACAAGCCCTGATTTTAAATTAATAATTTAAATTTCCTAATTTTATTTGCCATTAACAATTAGTGGGTTTTAAAATTATTTGAATTTATTAGTTACAATAAAGGGGAAATATGAGACAACAATTAGTGGGTTTTAAAATTATTTGAATTTATTAGTTACAATAAAGGGGAAATAAGAGACACCCCCAGATTTTAAATTAATAATTTAAATTTTCTCAATTTATTTATCATGAACAATTACTTAGTGGGTTTTAAGATTTTAATTTTAATTTTCTAATTTAAATAAATTTTATTTTCCATTAACAATTAGTGGGTTTTATAATTATTTGAATATATTAGTTACAATAAAGGGGAAATAAGAGACAAGCCCTGATTTAAAATTAATAATTTAAATTTCCTAAATTTATTTGTCATGAACAATTAGTGGGTTTTATAATTATTTGAATTTATTAGTTACAATAAAGTGGAAATAAGAGACAAGCACTGATTTTAAATTAATAATTTAAATTTCCTAATTTTATTTGTCATGAACAATTAGTGGGTTTTAAAATTAAATTTTCACTTCCCCTGTGAGGTTATGTGGATGGGATGAAACTCACACATTTTTTTTTAGATCTAATCTAGTTTTTCATTATTTGCACTTACAACATCTCCGTGGTTGACCATCGATATATAAAGCGCTCAGAACTAAAGTGGATGAAGTCCATAAATGATTATTTCGAGATAATCAAGGTTGAAGTTTATTAACTCTAGATCAGGGCTGTCCAACCGCATGCGGCCCGACATAAAATTATAAATTTCTTTAAAACATTAAGATTTTTATACACTTCCTGGAAAACATAAGTGGTGCCGCTCAAAGCAGCGTGGAATATTAATTTAAATATTAAGAAAATAAAAAAATTAATTATAGAAAATAAATGGACTGTAAGTAGGTTTAATGGAATTTAATATAAATTTTTGATTATAAAAATATGAATTTTTAAAATTGAATACAAGTGATGTTAGGAGTAACTTAAAACTATATGAATACAGATAAAAGGTTTGAAAATTGAATGTTAAAATTCAGCTATTTGAAAAAATACAAATATTCACAAAATAAAGTAAAGTTTATATATAAATCAATTATATACAAATTAACATAAGAATATTATAATTAATTAATTAACGCCAATCGCGTTTTTAGCACAAATTGCTAAACATATATAGCCAGATGATAGAAGCGTGCATCACAATTTAATCTATTTTCTAGTTGGTTGTAAATCAACTAACTAAACAAATAGAAAAACTCAATATCAATCTCAATTGATGAAAAAATAAATAAATATATGCTTACGATCTATCTGCTATTAACATGAATTTTGAGCACTCTCAATAATTCATATTAGACGCTCTCTGCGTAGGTTCAAAATAAAAGGGGTTTTTGTTGATTCATGGTAAAACATATGTGTAAATTGAGGTTAAAGAAGATTTTCCTGATTCTGGTCATCTGGTCTGGTCGGGAGAAACAAAATAAACTGATTAATAAATTCAATTAATTAAGGATATGCAAATATCTAGAAACATAATTCAGAGATGAAGATAAAAAAAACTTTTACCTGGTCGGGAGAGAAACAAGCGGCGATTTCAGTAAAATTTAACAATTTTCCACTTTGGGAGGTCTATTTGTAAGGCAGACAGAATAGATAAGAAAAGGGATCATTAATTGATTTGTATAATTAAAATTTTACTCACGCTATCATAAGAGCCAGGTGACCATTCCTAGTGAACGACATCAAAATAAGAAGTGAGTTTAACATTTTTTATCATAAGCTTAGAAGAAAGGCAAGGAAATAGAAAGAAGGCGGTGAATTTTGAAAACGAGTTTTTTGGTGGTCAATTTGCTAGGACCAATAAGTATACGATAAATTGTTTTAAATAAATAAATAAATAAAATTCGACCTAATATTTTTTGTTTTGAAAATTGGACAACCTCTTCAAAAATTTCACATTAATAGATAAGTACATAAATACATACAAGTGAAGCTAATATAAAGCATATAATAATATAATACAATTTATTAGACATTTAATCGTAGTGTGAGCAATATCTTTTGATATCCCTCACACTACATGAAAAGAAGTCTAATTGTGAGGAGTTTGCCTTTAGCATCACTCATTCAGCCCTGTATTTTTTGAATAAGATGTTCACTTGGCGAAAGATACGCTAATTTTCGATTTTGAATGTGAAAAAACATATAGGTATCAAGATTTCCGAAAAAATAATCACAATTTTGTCATATTTTAAATATTATTATTATTAATATTATATTATATTTAAATCATTCATATCCATAGTAAATTTATAACAGGAATAGTAAGGAATTGGATAAAATTAATACCATTTAATTTCAAAACCATTTAGTTTTTTTTAAATGAGCCAGACGTTTTGTCAATTTTATATCCACTGAGGAAGTCAAAATAAATTGACGAAACGACTGCCCATTAAAAAAAAAAATGTTAATTTTATCAAATTCCCTACTATTCCTGTTAGTACCTGGAGCCTCCGAACGATGCACGGTAACCAAATTAAAAAAAATACAAATATATGGTAAACGCCCCCTGGACCCCCCCCCCCCCGAAACCACGAACCTCGTCCCCACCACTGCACCTCGACTCCGCTCCATCCCACCCAAACCCCGAACCTCGCCCCACCACCGGATCCCCCACAACTGCACCCTCACCTCCTGCACTCCCCACATGTATCCCCACCCCACACCCAGTTTTGCATTTCTAGATTTCTAATGGTCAACAGATTGTTTATATAAAAGTATATAAATAAATTCCGTATAATTATTTTTTTAAATTAAATAACAATTTATCGAATTTTTTAATCAATTAAATAAATAATAATTTTATTGAAGCAATTTTTTCACAGGAAATAGGCTTCGATTTCGGAGATTACTTCCCCCCACCATCGACTGTACTTGATCTTCTAGCTTGCGATAATATTTTTAGTCCGTGTTTTTTAATAAGAGGAATTTTAATCAATTAAATTGGCAAATTCTAATATATTTGCTATAACCTATTAGTGGGCTTTAAAATTAAAAAAACAATTAATAAATAAAAGATAATTGAAAAAAATGTAAACAAACTTTTTTATTGATATTTCCATCGATAAATAATTACTTTAATTAAGAAAAGATCAATTAAGATGAAATTTGTCGAGGTCCAGACCTAGCCAGATCGTTTTCTCTTCATCAAAACTTGTTAATAGAGTTGGTTTCATCAAAATCGGTAGAGCCGTTTTCAAAATAGAACTAAGATACAAATAAATATACAAACAAATATATAAACAATTTTTGGTCGTTTAATAAGAGTAGATAGATATATTACTTTACCATACAGGGTATGGTCAAGTAATGTAATCGTGCATGAAAAAAGTGGTTTTTTCCTTCTTTTTTTGAAAATATCTAAAAAACGGCTGAAACTATTTCGATTAAAAAAATTGAGCGAAACCATGGCATTTTGGTCTACAAAAAAGCTCTAATAAGTGAACATCGAAAAAATTATATTTTTCGAGATAATAATTGTTTTGTCAAAATGTCTGTCAGTCTGTTAGTTAGTCTGTGCGTTACCAAATTTTTGTGGACGAGCTAGCTCAAAAACTAGTGTGAATACCGAAATCAAATTTCCCACGTAATTTTGGTTCATTGAGATTAAGATCTGATTAGATTTTTGTGCATATCGACCCAAAATTAAGGGGGGGGGGGGGGGTTAAAAATTAAAAATCTAGGCCATTTGAGCAAACTCAACCAAATTTTGTATACATAATCAGTGGGACCCAGGAGTCTAAAAATGCCCCCCTCCCCTACATGATTATAAATAATTTTATTAAATATTAAATATAAGTGAGGGGCCAGGTTGTATGGTAAAGTCAAGTGGATGGCCACATCAGAACACGTCAGCTTATTTTATTTTAAATTCCACTAATAGATCATTACATATATTATTATATATTAGAATTTGCCAATTTAATTAACTAAAGGTATTTTTCTATAAAATAATTTATTAGAATATCAATACCATTCTCTTAAAAAATCCGACAATTCGAAGAATTGTGCCTCATTCTTCAGGATTTAAAAGGGTCAACGAAAGAACTTCAGTGTATATTAATATTATTTTTAATTGCAATTACATTCAAAACTTTGTGGCCAGTCACAAGTCTTTTAAATTAAAAATAATATTAATATATCGATTTTAACTGAATCAAAAAATTTCCGAGCATCGCTCGGTGTTCCAGGTACTTATTATTTATTTGTTTAATTTACCAGACAGTTTCGGCTATTTATTTATGACCAAAAAATCCTTTAATTTATGATATTTAAATTCTACATAGTCACTTGAAATTTGAAAGAATCTTAAAAAAACCTACTCTATACTACCGTACTTTACTAAAAATTACTTGGTACGCTCGACGGGAGGGTCTTGAAAAGACTTTCTCCGCTATTTAAACATTTCTTAATCACAAATAAGAAAAACAAAAAATGAATTTTTGAATTAATCCACCAAATGTCGAATTTCGCTCGCCGAGCGAATCGAGTAATTTATAGTTTAGTACAAATTCTAAAGTACGTCTGCAAAAGATGTTTTCGTCTCACTGAGAATGTGACTTGAGAAATTAGTTTCCTAAGATAATTTAGTTTGAATGGTAGAAATATATATTTTTCATTAATTAATAATATTTATTTAATATTTGGTTTTACTTTCATTATTGTAAAATTGATACACTGATTAAAAACTACTTATCCCCTTTGAAATGGTCTCGCGCCCCCGAGCTGGATACGCTGGCTTATGGAGTTGACACCAAGTTGGTTGGTTCCTTCCCGATTGCGAGCACTCATCAAGGCGGGTTGCCTATCTCCACAACAAAATTTATTCGACCTTCTGATTTTTAAAGAAATGATTTTTTTTTATTTAAAGTCATTTCAATGGCACATTACTTGAGATTAAGATTGTAAAAAAATAAAAAATTAAATTATTTAAAAAATAGTACCTATAATATACACCAAATGAAAAAGATTATATTGTATGACTTAAAGAGTGAGTTAATTATTCTTAAAAATTGATTTTATTGAAATTTTTTGGTCCATTACTAATTAGATTAAAAATGGATGTTTGAAAGTTCGCCTTACATTTATTTTTATTTATCTTTCCACGATTCATGGAAATCTCCATTTATCATTTACTGAAAATTTTCCTTTTTTTCAAAAAAATATATTATTTTTTCTTTTTTTTTTCTTTTGTTTTATAGAGAATCGAGCCCATCCAGAGGAATGAATTGATAGATAAATTGAACGAAAAACGGGATTTTATTCATTTGTGTGGCGGATATCTACCAGAGCAGTCATTCTTCCAAGGTAAGAACAAATTCTAATTAGAAATTTCACTAAATCATTAATATCTTAAATATTAATAATTTTTAAGGATTTAGGTGTCGGTTCTAGGTGAAACATTATAAGTAACTTATGAGGAGAATTTTCTTAAATATTAGTATAAGTTATATGAATATTTATTTCAATATCAAATTATACTCAAAACAGCTAATTCTCAGCTTGGAAAATTTATCTTTTATAGAAAATAGTTTAATATAAGATAGCATGCAAATCTTTTTAATAATTATCAACAACCTAATTAATTATGGCTCTTAATTGCATCAATGTTCTTGTATTAATGACTCCATTCAAACATTGGCATATATTTTTATAAGATATAAAACTCATGGTATCTCTCATCCAATAAATTTCTATACCAAATCTATAGGTAGTATATAGTGTACAATCCTTAAATTTTCACTTACCACATCCCTGTTGTTTTTAGATTAAAACATTTAACTTTTCAAATGAAAATTGAAGGAAAAGTGAAATTTTTTAAACAACTTTTCTGCCCAAATTTGGATTGTATTGAGATCTTTTTTTTTTCGCGAACTTGTCGAGTTTAACGCAAAGGTTTATTTATACAAACTTCAATGTTATATGCCAATTTAATAAGGTTTTCGTTCAAAAGTAAAATGGATCCGTTTTAGTGTAGATGTAGAGTATTAAATCTCGTAAACAAATAAGATATAAGCTTGAAATGTACAAATTATAAGAATTTGTTTTCCCCGAAATCAAAAATCTTATCAATAGAGTGAAACCCCTCAAATCCGAACCCCGGAAATCTGAAATCCCGGGAAATCCGAACGCAAAAAAGAGAAACTTATTTATTTTGTCATAAAACAATTATGTATATATTCTACATTATAACCTTTTACATAATTAGTTGAAAATTAACAAAGAAGTACAGTTAGTATACCTAACAAAGTGAATTATTCCAGCAGAAGACACACTCTTTTATTGTCTCCTTCAATATATAAAAATTCTGCTACTCTCGGCAAAAACTTTCAATTTAAAGTGTAAATATGTTTACATACTTATGTCATCCAGGATTGAAAAACATTAAAAGTTGGTTATTGAAATTCTTTAGCTTAACCACTTTACAAAAACAATGAAATAATAATAGAATTGATTGTCGAAGCTGCTTTCGGCTAATCCGAACAAATTGAAATCCGAACAGCCTACAGTTCCAATTAGTTCGGGTTGGGGTTTCACTGTATTTTAATCAGGTGAATATTTTGAGACGAATTTGATATCTCAGGTATTTTGGAAGATATTAGATACAGAACCTTATGAATTTTCGAGCCCGATTTGAACTTATATACCAATATTGGCAAGAAAATATTATCTTGTACAGAATATTAAAAATAATAAGAAAATCACAAGAGGCAAGAGGGTGATATCGATTAGATCCGAGATGGAATAGATAATTTTTAATTAAATGTCAAAAAATTTGTTTTTACCTCCTCTGGAATCGAACCCGAGGGCTAAAATTAGCAATACATGATTGGCTACCCTGTGAAGCGAACTTCTCTGACATATCACATCAATCTTTTTAATTAAAAATATTCTATTTGTTATTCTCATTGGCTCAAATACCTGATTATATGTGTTGTAATAGAAATCTGGTCACGTAACAAATGTTTCGTTTGTTAAACCTTAGAAATTATAGTCTCTAACAAATAAATTATATATACATATTTATATTCGTTATATACCAATATGTTGCAGAAAAAACCCCGTTTTTAGTACGATCGGGTTCTTACTAGTTAAAACGCGTTTCAGTGAATACCTTTGTGCCAACTAGAGTTTACTGTTGTTGGTTGAGTTTGGTTCAAAGATCTAGAATCTTCATTTTTGACCTTCCGTCTCATTTTGGATGTTTAATTTCAAAATTTTTAAACGAAAATGTCAAAAATTAGAAGCAAAGTTGTAGAGGATGTAATTTTTGACATTTTCGTTTAAAACCACCCAAAATGAGGCGGGAGGACAAAAATGGATTCTAGACCTTTGAAGCAAACTCAACTAACATCCGTAAATTCTAGTTGCCACACAGGTATTCAGTGAAACGCGTTTTAACTAGTAAGAACCCGTTCTTACTAAAAACGGGTTTTTACTGCAACATATATATATGTATATGTTTATTTGCATGAAGCATTGATTTCTCATTATGGAAATTATTCAGTGGTCAGTTCTTTGGGCTCACAGTTGGGCATCACAGACCGATCTTTCTGCCACCAATCAAAAGGTACAGTGGATTGATTCACATTTAAAGATTATACAAGGTCTTAGACTTTGAGTTGCTTCTATAAGAAATTTAAGAGTGAAAAAGATTCTTTCTACAATTATCAAAGTGAAATGATAAAAATTGCGCTTTAATATGAAATATTTATATAGAGGTCAAATTAAGATCACATAAAAAAATATAAGGAAAAAACTAAATAAAATAACAGGGTATTGAATAGTTATTGATGGGCGAGTATAACTCGGTTCACATTTGTCTCTCCTTTCAGTGATAGCAACAATTTTACAATATTTTTCAACATTATATCATAAGTATATTTAGTTTTCACCCATCATTAACTATTCAATACCCTGAAGAAGGAGAGAAAAAAATCCCCGAAACGTCGGAATTTGAATAAAATTTAAAATTTAAATAATTTATCGACCGCCTTTCATTATAACTTACTTATTTCGCTTACCAGTCCGTCTTTCTAAGAAAATAAAGAAAATTAAATACATATATATATATATATATTTGATATGTATTTATGTATGTTTATTTGCATCAAGCAGAGGACAACCTCTTTGTTTCTCTCTATGAACAATTGGGGTTATTTATTTTTTCATCAAAATTGTTGTATAATAAATTAGTGTAGATAAGAGTCCTTCAAACTGTAGGTCGCGACCCCCAGGGGGTCGCGAAGCCTCAGTAAAAAAGAAAATAAAAAGTTTAAAAATATATTTTTATTAAGAAAATGTTAATTAAAAGACATTTGTAGGTTAACACAAATTCTGAATATTCTGATTTTCTTTTCAACCAAAAGGTATCCAAATTGACAGACTTGAATAAATTCTAAGTGCAACATTCCATCGGCAGATAATTATAGCAGATTTTCTTTTAGGTTGATTCCCAAACTTGCCTCATCCTCTGCATTTAAAAACAGATTTATGATCCTCCTTTGACCAGTGTTCTCTGATAGTTCTTACACAGACAAATAATGACACAATTCTTTCAAATTCTACAAGACAATTTCCATATGAGGTAGGACGGTTTGAAAAATTTTAATTTCAATTTTTTGACATTTTTTTATCCATCAAAAAACTCTTCATAGCAAATTTTGAAATTTTTTTGATCACCAGCTTAAAAGATATCGAATTTCGTTTTTTTGTTCATAACTTGTTCAGAATGGTCCAAATAATTTTTTTTTTTGAAATTTTTGTTTTTTTACATACTAACCTACTTTTTACAAAAAATACAAAATAATTATTTAAAGTGTTTTTATATGCAATTTTTAAGTTTGCTAATTTTAATCTTGTTTTTGAAATTGTATGTACTCTTCGATTTTTTTGATAATTTTCTATTTTAACTTCTATTCATTCTACAAATTTTAAGACTAGGTTGATTGACATTTTTTTTTCAATTTTCGATTTTTGATTTCGATTTTCTTTCAACAAAATAAAATACTAATTATTTATTTTAAACACCTGTTTACGACAAAAATCAATTCAAAATAACTAAAAAAAAAGAGAACTCAATACCAAAAAGTGCTTTTAATAATTAATGGTTAATAACGAATAAAATAATTTTTTCGAAATTTTCAAAAATCGAAAAAAATAGTAATTATCATACGACCACTCTCAACCTGGTCTTAAAATTTGTAGAATGAATAGAAGTTTAAAATAAAAAATTATTAATTTTGAATTTAGACCATTTTTGACGAAATTATGAGCAAAAAACCGAAATTCGATATCTTTTAAATCTGACCACGTTATTGTGGCTAATGAGATGAAATTCGGAAACCAAATTTATATTTATGAACTATATATTTGTGCCAAGTTCCAAATTTCTTTCCCAAGCGATTTGAAACAAAAATTGTTAAACCACAAAAATTTCCTGAGACCATATCGACCTTTGATAAATTTTCACATTTTCCTCTAATTCTATTTTAATTTAGTCCTTGTTGGACTATACAAGGGACATTCAAATAGAACTAAAATTTTTGTGCTACAAACTTCTCGCTACGGGGGATCCTGTTTCTAAATTTAAAATTCAAAGAAGCAGTGTCCTATTCGATAGAAGCGTGTTAGATAGAATAGCTTGCATTCTTCTGGGCATTTATATTTTAAGAGGACAACCTATTTTTCTCTCAAATTCATAGATTTTCTTTATTCTTGAATTTTAATAATGCCGAGAATAGCGGATTTTTCTCATTCAAGTTCAAGTTCAGAGAATTTCGTATTTTCGATATGACAGATTACTTAAGTTCTTCATGTTATAGAATTAGAAATTTTAAAATATACTCGTATTTATATGTTTATAAGAAATAAATTCAAATAAAGATTCAGTCTAATAATAAAACTTGAGCAAGATGCGAGGTAGGTTTCACAAAAAAAGAAATAAAACAAAATTGAGTTTTGAATTCGATATATTTCGGGGGTGAGCACATTGAATATATTAGGGTAATTGTACCCTCTCAGGTACTTTTCCAGGTGTACCCTTTCAAGTACTTTCCCATTCCTTCTTATAATAGCAGGTATAGTTTCCCTTCAGCTGATTAATAACTCAATTTTCCATCTGTTGAAAATATTAATTCTTAGAATAACTTCTCCTCTTCCCCCTACTTTCCTCTCACCACATACATTTCAAAAAATTAAAAAAAAAATTGTTATTTGTAAAATTATTTTTTAACAGACTTCAAAAAAGGAGGAGGTTCTATTCGACTGATTTTTTTTTTTTTTTTTTTTCTGTCTATGTTACCTCATATCTCCGCCAATTGTGAACCGATTTTGAAAAAAAAAATTGCATTGGGTTCAGTGTCTACCTTCCGATTGGTCCCATTTTTTTCATAGGTATTAGACCTTTTTTTGTTAGGTTTGTTCAGGCCTAACTTCTTTGTTTATCAACCGATTTCGATTATTCTTTTTTTATTGGAAAGGAGGTATCTTAGGGATGGTGTCATATTAATTTGGTCAAGTTTTGATGATATTGGGGTAACTGTCACAAACATTATTTGGAAAAATTTAGAGGCTAAGATTTGCTAACTCACTTACTTAATTTTCATAGAGTTATTTTTAATTAAGTACTTACTTATTTTGCTTAATTATAAAGTAAATCTGTTGGCAATTTTATAATTTAGTGCTTACAGCTCAAAACTCATTTTTGACAAAAAAAAGTCAGTTACCTCCTTTGTGCTTAGAACGGAAGTATAAAATGTGTTTTTATAGAAAGAAAAGACTCAATCTTTAACCTTTAAGGAGGTAGGTGTCGGTTCTAGGTGAAACATTTTAATATAATAATAAAACTTGAGCAAGATGCAAGGTAGGTTTCACAAAAAAAGAAATAAAACAAAATTGAGTTTTGAATTCGATATATTTCGGGGCTGAGCCCATCAGAAATCAAAGAAAACTGATTATACATTGAAAAAATAATTTTTAAGAAAAAAATAATACCGACTTCAAAAAAATTAAATGCAACAAATAAAATACACTAAAAGGTATAAAATAATTATTAACTTATTTAGTTACAACTAAACTTCGAAATATTAACATGAAATTAATTTTGAAATTTTCGCTATGCACCCTCATTGCATTCCATAGTTTATTGCCCTCCTTTATAACACATACATAATTTTCGGCAACTTCCAAGTATAAATATCTTTTCTTTATTCCAGCCCTTTGTCCCCTACATCTGTTCTTTCGGCTCTAAGGCCATCCCATCCCTATGATAATTCTTTCATATTTACACTAAGTCATAAATAACTGTCCATCATATTAAAATTAAAATAAATTCTGTTCAAAATATCATGTTATCTTTAGTCAATGTCGATGAGTTAATAGCTCGAAATATATAGAGTAAACTAAAAAAATCTTTGTATTTTAATTTTTCTCCTTGTGAAACACCACCAACTTCAACCTAATTTAATTTTAACAATGTTTCACTATAAACCAACACCGCGTTCCCTAAATTTGATTAAATTACTTTTTGTAGTCGGTGCCAAACAAACTATACCTATAAGCGAGCATACCCTCCAAACGTACTAAGTAAGATCCGTCGAGTGCGATTCATAAAAGGTATATGTTTGACACCGGCTTCAAAAAGTAATTTCATGTTAATATTTCGTAGTTTAGTTGTAACTAAATAAGTTAATAATTATTTTATACCTTTTAGTTAATTTTATTTGTTGCATTTAATTTTTTTGAAGTCGGTATTATTTTTTTCTTAAAAATTATTTTTTCAATGTATAATCAGTTTTCTTTGACTCCTGATGGGCTCACCCCCGAAATATATCGAATTCAAAACTCAATTTTGTTTTATTTCTTTTTTTGTGAAACCTACCTTGCATCTTACTCAAGTTTTATTATTATATTAAAATGTTTCACCTAGAACCAACACCTAACTCCTTAAAAGTTAAAGATTGAGTCTTTTCTTTCTATAAAAACACATTTATTCGAGACTATACTTCCGTTCTAAGCACAAAGGGGATAACTGACTTTTTTGTCAAAAATGAGTTTTGAGCTGTAGGCACTAAATCATAAAATTGCCAACAGATTTACTTCATAATTAAGCAAAATAAGTAAGTACTTAATTAAAAAAACTCTATGAAAATTAAATAAGTGAGTTAGCAAATCTTAACCTCTAAATTTTTCCAAATAATGTTTGTGACAGTTACCCCCTTTGTGCTTAGAACGGAAGTACCGTTTGGAAGGACTTTCTAACTCCCTTCAAACTCCCTCAAAAATATATCTATATATTTATTAAGAAAAAAAAAATATAAAATGTCTCAATAGAAATTAGAGAAAGCAGGCATTATCAACCCACTAGATTAATTGAAATAGTAAGAATGTTTCGAGTTTAGACTTTAAACAATTGATTCTAGGTCAAGAGAAAGTCATAAGAAAAGTCATGAAAACGAATGGTTTGATTTATCAGTGCGATTTTTCTCAGTTTAACTTTTAAGAATTCTCGACAATATCTAAGTGTAAAATAAACTGGAGATGTGCCAGGTGTTATATTATTTTTTCTATTAATGAAATTTAATAAGTTGGATAAATAGTTTTTACTTTAGATAGTATGGTCAAGTATTGGTTAATGGTAAGTACAGTGTTGCCGCCATATGGTAGAAATTGAAACTAACCCAAGCTGTGACAAATGTCATATGCATAATAAAAGAATATTATTTAATAAATAGCTTTGGTTTTTGTTTATATGTCATTTAAACACTGATCAATCACCTGTCAGATGACCCAATTGAGAGAGTTCAAGCTTTCACCACCAGCTGTCGTATCTGCAATTTCCAGTTACCAATTTTAATAGTGCTTTGGTTTTAAGAAAAAATTAAAACTAAAAGTTTAAAAGTTAATTTGTCTAAAATTTTAATAGTATTTTTTCGCTTTGTTTTTTCGAAATATCTCAAAAGCGCCTCAAACTATTTTGATTCAAAAAATTCAGCGATACAATGACGTTTTGCTCTACAAAAAAGCTCTAATGACTGAACATAGAAAAAATTATTTTTACGAAATATTAAAAATGTCTATTAATACGTTACCAAATATTGTGTACGCTCTAGGTTAAAAACTAGTCTGAATATCAAAATGAAATTTCCCATCCTAGATCTAAATAAGAGGCATTATTTTTTCGGGGACCAAAATTATGGTCTGGTGTTTAAAAAATGTAACTTTCAATATAAATTCTAAGACCCTTTGATCGATTTCTACAACACCTTATATGACTTCATAAAAGTTAGTGACCCAAAAGAGGGGGGGTTCTTTCGTTAATAATTATAAATTATTTTATTAAATATAAGAGAGGGTACAGGTGTATGGTAAAGTCTTATGGATAGATGGCCACCTCGCTTTATTTATTTATTTATATTGATTTAGTAAACACTTTCAAACAAAAACTGCTATGTGCTGTGAATTGCTATAGATGAAAATTTATTGGTAGGTAGTGTGTATTTTGTTGGCTAAAAGCTAGTAATAATTTAATGCGTTAGTAACAATGTCTTGAAGAATCAAGAAGCGGTTTGTGGCGATTGAAACGTTGAGGGAACGTTCTGATTGGAATAATCTCGGAATGTTGGAATGGATATTTGCGGCCTCTTGGGCCCTGTCTTGACCCTCCATTCATCGTCAGGTTGGTTCGTTCATTGGCTCTTATTAATTGTACAAAGGCCAAGCCAGGAACGTTGCCAAAGATTATTTGGCTTGGTCGGGGCGGATCCGAAACGCATGTTCTCGAAAAGAGCCGGTGTCAATTTGTCTGCAAGGTGAATGCAGGGCCTCCAAGGATCCGCCCCTCGACCAAGAAAGGGTGGCATATGACCAACTAATTGTGCTCACTGTCCCGGAAGACTTGCATCGTCACTTCTAACAAATGGTCCACTTCCGGAAAGATCATTTCGAAAATCAAATCGGAAATACTCTGTTGGTAGGAGACAAACACCTTGCCTGGAATCGAACCTTCCTTCCGGCAAGCCAACCGAGGAAACGAACAAGAAGCCCAGAACAACAGAAGACCTCTTAATTAGCAATTATTTAGTTAATCATATTTAAATAAAAATAATTATAAAGATCTTGGCGTTCAATTTTGGTTTTTTTTATTCGGTATTACTTTCCTTGAAGTTTTATGTCCTAGCTATGGATCTACATCTTCAAGGGATTTATTTTGAATTGAATTTCCTCCTATATTTAGATATTATAAAAAATAAACACACCCAATATATATAATTGAAAAAAATTTCTTGATTGTTTTGAGTAAAAATAAGTACAAATCTTCTATAAATAAATTGATGTAGCCACCCACATGACTTTATCATACACCCTTACCTCTCTCTTATATTTAATATTTAAGTGGGAGATAAATTTAACCTAATTTATCGAACGGAGAATTTACCAATGCTCGAAGCCCCTAAAAACTTAGTAAATTGGATAGATTAGATTGTATCTAACTTTCTGAGATTTGGCTCGTGATCCCGGCTTCTTTCCTTCTACTCTGTTCTTTTCACGATGGAGGGGCTATTCCATACAGGCCTTTTAGGGGATGCATCTCCTTCTCACATCAATATCATTAAAAAAAAAATTATAAAATTATTTATTGAAGGAGACAATAAATGAGTGTGTCTTCTGCTGGAATAATAAAATTTAATAAGTTAATGGAGACTCGTGGAATAGTACACAGTGATCTTGTAGCCAAGGTTTCCGTTTGTATATATTATTATTGCTGTAGAATATTGAGGTATTTCTGAAAAATATGATATTTTTCCGAAATACCTCAATATTCTACACCAATAATAATAATGGAATTATAAATTTTATTTATAACGAGACTATAGATTCGAGGGCTTTGCCCTCTTCATCAGTCTATTACAATTG
>JALMQS010000128.1:33941149-34085548 GCA_024734495.1 Forficula auricularia | reverse complement strand
ATGCGTGTAGAATTTTTCAAGGGATTGCAAGATGAACAAAGTAAAATAAATCTATTAACGAAAACAAGTAATAAATAGTCGGTGTTTAGACCAGCTGACACCGAACAATTATAAATGATTCTATTATTATTTTTTTTTTTAATAATTTTTTTTTTTTATTTATTTTTTGGAAAAACAAATCTCTACATATAATCACAAATTTATTTATTTATGTATTTTTTTAAATTTTTGCTTTCAAGCTTTTTAATATTATTTTCAAAAATAATAAAAATGGCACCCATTTTTTTTTTTTTATTAAAGCCTTGACAACATTATTGTATATTGGAATAATATTAGTGTTTTTAAATACGACTTGAAATCCCCTAAACATTGGCTGGTCTCTTGTAAGCAAAATAATTTAAGAAACTTGAGCAATAGTTCTAAAGCCCTTTTCATAATATATTAAATAACAAAACTTTTTTTTTTAATCTAGTAGATTGAATTTCGTTTATATAAATCAACCAATATATATTTATATGTATATATATTTAAATAATATATATATATATTCATATGGTATATACATACATACATACATACATACATGTATATATATACATATAAATTATAATGAAAAATGTGTGCTTAGTGGAACAATCCATTTGTTTTCTTATGTGAGACTGTGAATGGGTGAAGACGCGTGGCTCGAAATGGTCTGAACCTAGCCAATAGCCGTGGGTGGGTGGTAGAGTCGAGTACGTACTGAATTTCGATCCAGCAAACAGAGATCCAAGAAAAATTGAATCCTTCAGGCGCACTCTTGTCGGTACCCCAGCCCGTTGTCACAAGAACAAATTCATTAGTATGTATTTTTAGCAACAAAAGAATATAGAAAAAAATGAATTGAAATATTAAAAAAAATAATAATAATAGTAATAATAATAATAATAAAAAAAAAAAATAAAAAACAATATAATAATTTTAAAAATTCATTTATGGTTAGGAAGAAAATTTCAATTAATCAATTTAGCTAGACAAAATTGTTTTAATTTTTTTTTTTTTTTTAAATTAATTGTTTTTATTTTAAAGAGAAAAATTATTTATTAGAGTGAAAAAAGAGACGCGGGACTGAGAGCGCTGATCCCACGGGGAATTTGGGGTCAGGGTTCCCGCAAATGCCACTATTGCGTCTCATGTCTCCTTTGCCGTTTAAGGATCTTAAACAGCACAATAATTATCGTTCAGGCTGTAAATTCCTGGCAGTTATTTTAAGTCTTTGTTAAGTTTCTATTTTTTTATTTTTTTTTTTTATTTTTTATTTTTTTTTAATGTTTTTAACTCTAGATCTTATAATGTATTTCGAGCTTGGGCGTCACAGTCACACGGACAATTTTGCCCGGATATAAAATTTTAACAGGTGAGCTCAATTCTTCTTATAAGAAAAGCAGCAATAAAAAAATAACATAACCTTAATATATAAATAGCAAAATTTGTAATCTTCCTCATATGAGTTCAATGTTTAGCAAGAAAAATGTATTTTATAATTAGAATTACAAAAATAATGCATTAATGTTCACTCGTTTAATATGCATAGTAAAGCTTGTAATTAATGCTCAGATATAAACAGAGAGAGTAGAACATTAGCACTTGCAATAAAATCAAACTGTGGTACCACTCTTTTTTGTAGTCCCATTAGAAGTGAGCGAGCTGCCTCAAAGATTTTACATATTTATTTATCATTTCAAAGCTTTCATTTTTTAAATGCAGATAATATAAAAATTTGTATATAGATGCACTAGTCCCTCCCCTCGATACGAAACTTTCTCCTTTTTAAAAGATGAGGAGACCCGTTTAATTTGAATATCGGATAATTATTAATATTTTTTAACATTAATTGGTTATCACACGCAGAACGCAATGAAAGCGTTTTCAATATGGCACATTCAAAATATCCAAAGGTCATCTGTAACCAAGGCAGAACAAAGCTTTATGATTAATATTCTGTTGTTTTGGTGAGAACTAGGAGTGGAGTGTCGGCCCTATGCAAGTCCTTGTCCCTTCGTCTCTTCACCTGGTGCCCTAGGCTCAGTTGCGTTTTGCTCCCGCCCTTCTGACCACTCTGGATTGCCTTCTAGCACCATGCCCGCATCATGCTAGCCAGATTTAAGCCATTTTACCGAATTTCAGCAGGGAGCCTTAACCATTCTGTCGCCGCCGACAAGTGTCCTTCGCCACTCCCACAGATTTTTTATATTTGAACCGTTTTGAATTTCGTTGAACTTCAAATAGAAATAGAAATTATTCATAAGAAGGATTCTCTATGGGTGGGTACCAATTAAATTTGCTATATTTGTATGTATATATATGTGTATATTTATACATATATATGCATATAAATCTAGTAAAATGAATTTGTAATAAGCTGAATTTTTAAAAGGACTCACTTCACTTGAGCGATGTCTAATGGCAAATAACTAAATTATTCTATAATATTGCATCTTAGTTGCTTCGAGCTTTGGCTAATGGATATTGACTATATAGTGATTAAAATATCAAAGCCGACGACTAGCGGTGACTAAAGAAAGAGCCAATGCTTGAAGCTCCTTAGAATTATAAAGAAGACATTGGTCAAGAAAAGGAGTCCCGATGGTTAAAAGAAGCCAACCTCGAGATGGTCCCCGCCCAGGAATTCCTCGAGCTTTAAAAAGAGGTGAAACTTTTTCGGGCTTAGGTGATGGACACTTGGCGGGCCTGGGCCCCGATAGCTGCGCTGAGGGGGAAGTGGCTGCTCTCGGAGCGAGTGCGGCGGCTTTCAGCGCGTTTCAGCGCGTTTCAGGACGGATCGAGACGGGGGCAGTCGGCGGACCAGCGTGGACCGACTCGGGACGGCTATTCGCGTGCGAGGGAGGGACCTGGCCTTACTCAGACATCTGTCGACCGCGACGTCACACTTGGCGACCGGGAATGAATGACCACACGGTGGCCGTTTTTCGTCACATAACCATCACTTTCAACGAGGACAGCTGTTTGCCTCCGCCGCACATCATCGTCCTCATCGTCGTCGTCTGGCTCGCCGCCAGGCTCGTCGCTGTCATCCGGTCCTCCTTGACGCTGTTGTTTGTGCTTTCGCCAGGCGTTTTGAATAAGTCTAGCACAGTATTCTTCACGCTGGCGCCAGAGAGTTGAGGAGACCGGTTCGTAGCCAACTTCATCTGGTCTAGCTTGGACTTCACCAAGCTCAGCTGTTTCCTCAATTGGATTGCCCTTACGTGCAAAAAAGTCTTTAGTTAGGGCATCCAGAATATCTACACAAAACATGAGATCGCCTTTACAGATAGGAATATCCATAGAGACGATTTTGTATTTATTTGGTTTATGTATTTGCAAAGGCGGTTCTAGCACATCAAGGAAATCACTAAGTTGATCATATCGGATGTACTGAGTGCCGTCTGGATCGAAGTTTTGCCAAATTTCATAATACATATCGTAGTCATCATCTGTGAGACCTTCTTGAACATCTTCAGTAGCCTACAATTAAAGCAATATATAAGAATTATGAACCTTAAATAAAAACAGAAAAAAAATTATGTCATACTTGAGAATAGTTTTCTAGAATAACAGCAATGTACATGTTTATGACAATAAGAAAACTAATGACGAGGTAAGAGAGAAGAAAAGCAATTCCAATGGTCGCGGATCCACAATTTCCAGGAAAGCCTAGTTCGTTGTTTGGCGGTTCACAGTTCTCTTCATTGATGATTCCGTCTAATACACTGTCCCAACCAGCAGAAGTAGACATCTAAAATATTGAAAAAAAAAATATATTAGAAAAATAAACATAATTGAAAATATAATACATTCGAGTGTTTTTACTCACTTGAAACAATAGAATCATAGATTGTCCAAATGTCTTAAAATTGTATACGTCATCAAGCCCGCTTTTCTCTTTGACATTCATGAAAAATGACATGCCGAAGATTGCGAAAATAAACATGACGAGAAAAAGCAATAAGCAGATATTGAAAAGCGCCGGTAGAGACATGGCCAAAGCAAAAAGGAGAGTTCGGATTCCTTTGGCGCCTTTGACGAGTCGAAGAACACGTCCAACTTTAGCCACTCGAACCACTCGAAGAAGAGTTGGAGAGACGAAATATTTCTCAATAATATCAGAAAGGACGAGACCTGTTTCATAATAGAAATCAAAATTAATATTTCAGTAATAATAAGATGCAAGATGCAATTCATCCACACATGCACATGCAACTAGATAAGAAATAAACGAGAAATCAAATAAAAAAGAAAGTTAATTGAAGGAGTCTATTATTAAATTAATGTTTTTAATGTATATTAACGGTAAAAGACATTAAAAACATGGTGACAAATGTTTTTGCATAGTCATGCCACTGTGTCTTCCATATATTATAGTAGGTTTTTTTAAAAATAATGTATTTTTGTAGTCCTATACTTTTTATTCATTCATAAGCGAGATCTATCACTAAAATGCCAATTGGTTAAGATCTGTGCATTTGTATACATTTCCTGCCAAATTCAGAAATCTGTTTAGCATCTGTTTCTATTTTTTCGTTTTTTGGAAATTACTACTAATTTTTGAAATTTGCAAAATACAATAAAAAATTGGTGAAAATTAAATTTCATGCTAATCTATTTTTTTTTTTCTTAGAAAAATTTGTGTAAACAAAAGAAATTCAAATGAACTAAACAAAGTGTAAGTAAAAAATTTTTAATCAAAGATTGTTGATAAAAAAAAGGCATTTGCATAGATTTTTCTAAAAGTGCCTTAAATAAATTCTATTTTTTTTAACTGTGGTTAAAAAAATCACTAAAATGCAACTTTGGCTATTTATGGTTTTTATTTATTTTCATTTTGAAAATATTCAGAAATCTAAATAAAAACCCAGCCCTATATATATAATAATAAAAACGGAAAATTTTAGAAATTTTCCATAAAAACTAGTCTAATATAATCATGAAATTGTATGAAATTGCACTTATATTCATTATATCTTAGCTAAACTAAACATGCTCTACCATGCATAGCCAAGACATGGAACATGAATATAAAATTGCAATGCATAAAATTTCTGATTCCAAACCTGTCCTATTATTCCCTAATATATGTTTGTGTAAATGTATCCTAATTTTTTACACTTAAAGCACATGAACACAGAAACACAAAACATCAACGACAACACTTAGATACGACGGCAAAAGTTCTTGTCCGAATAATAAACACCTATTAAACACGAAAGAATATTGTGTGGATGATAAAGTAGTCGTCAAACCGGCCAAATCTAAGCGAGTTCCATGGATTATATGGTAAATGAACTCCCATATACACATGCAAATTATATGGGATAATCCATTTAATATGAATCGTTTATTGGAACTTACCCAATATGGAAAGGATGACGACTACGAAATCGAAAAGGTTCCAAGGCTCCTTAAAATAATGGTATCGCAAGGCGAATATCTTCATGAGACATTCGGTGCTAAATATCACAATGAAAATCATGTTCAAATAGTCCAAAACGTTGCTGAAATTAGCAGATTGTTGATAATGGTCCAAAGTCATTGTTAGCATATTGAATCCAATGAATAACATAATAATCATATCAAACTTCTTGTTGGTGACGATCTCGAAGACAATAGCTTGCGGCTTCCACTGGACAAGTCAAAATATTTTAAAATTTCTATTCTAATTTAAAAGCTAAAAATTCAATTATGTCTTTGAACATAAATAAAAATTGATTTGGTACGATATATAATTTTGTAGAAAAGGAAATATATGAGATTGCTTATATAAATGAATTATTTTCCAAAAACTTTTATTTTTATTTATCTTGTACGATAAACAAAAAAAATAAAAAAAAGTCTTACCCGAGGTCTCGGAATAGCTTTCAAAGGCTTCTTTGAACCCATCTTTTTCATCGCGTTATAGTATTTCTTCTGATCTTCAGTCATGAACATTTCCAAAGATCCTCCTGCGTGCAGAAATAATTCCAAGATTATTTAAACATGTTCATTTCTTAATATTAATACAATTTTAAGTATATAATTGAATTGAAAAATTATTAAATATTTTTTTCAAGATACTTATCTTTTTCTTTTGTTCGTTGAAATTATCAATAATCACACCAATGAATAGGTTCAAAGTGAAAAATGATCCAAAAATAATGAAAAACACAAAATATAGATACATATAAATGTTTGTCTCACGAATCGGTTGTTTATCAATCTGTTAAAAAAATAAAACCATAAATTAAATAAAATAAATGATAAGCTGATTTTAAAACATATATACTACAAAATCGAGGGGTGAACCGCGATCTAATATCGTGTACACCTACTTCCACTTTCATTTTCAAGTAGAAGACAATATATGAAGGGACATTATCTAATGAATTCCAAAATAATTTCACATAATTTCAAAGACGTGTACACCTAATTCCAATCGCTGTTCACCCCTCGTACAAAACAATATCGTATATAGATTATTAAACCAATTTGGCACGATAAAGTTCATTAACATGGGGAAGCTCGTCTTCCGAACCCTGAATTTACTCTTATATCAGCCCCCATTATTCATTCTTCTAAATTATTATTCATCCTCACTCTTGAAATCACGTGTATATTAAATATTGATTTCTTTCTACTCCGCGGTTTCTATGAAAATCTATTAGTCTGTTCTAGGTTATAGTACTTTACTGTAATTTTTGCTATCATATTAATTGATATTAGTGAAAATACATATAGTTTAATTGATAAAATATTTTTTTTTTTAAGTGAAAATTATCTTTTAATAGCCTGTGTTCATAAAAATTTTAACATTAATAAATTGTTTAATTGAAATTATTTAATGGGTATTTTTTATTTTGAAAAAATATTGAAAAATAAAAAACTCAGAGTCGATTAAAAATCGAAAATGCTACCACAACCGGAAGCAGATGTGCGTTGGTCACGAGTCTCGTCAGTTCACACTTTTATTTCCTATATGAGAATCTACTTAGGAGAATTTCAAATGTACAAGAATAATTATAAATTGTGTTTTGTTTTATATTGGGAGAATACATCTTTTAAATCTACTGATCCAATTTTTTTTAGGTTTTAAAATATGTTAAAAGCCGAAAAGCATAGATTCCAGCCGTTAGAAGAGATAGGCCTAACTGAAACCATCTTTTATTATTCTGGTGCAGATAAAACGTAAGTAATTTATTTAAAACACTTTACTTTTACAGAATTCAGTGTATTTAATAAAGTATACTATAAGTTCATCGCAACGACCTAGTTCCTAAAAAGTTTGTTTAATTTTTTTTATATTGATTATATTTTAGGCCTATGGCGATGCTGAAAATTTTATTACTAGCTTATTGATATTAATGGTCTCGCAGCCGACACGCCCTTCAACTTATTTTAATAATAATAAAATAATGGGCAGTTCAAAAAATGTATATAAAGAGTAGAATAGCAAATTTTTCATTTCTTCAGGCTCAATTTCCTTTTCCAACCATTCTTTCTTACTTTCAGTTAGGAATTTTCCGTGGATATTTTTCTTAATTTATTCATCTATTTGATTCAAAACAGACTTCCCTATAAGATTATTATAATTAACAAATTTAATTATTTAGATCTTGTTTGATCCCATTTTGGGTCTTACATAAACCATTTTAGTAAATACCTACTTCTTACCCCATTGCTAAATTTAAGCTCTCTAATTTTTTTTTATGCTTGAAAATTTAATAATTTAAAATTTTTTCCATTACATTTATAAATTTCGGATTTTTCTCTTATTTTGATGGCATTATCTATAAGCATGTAAAATTTCTAGACATCACACGAATTCCTTGCTTTCATACACGGCTGGCCGGCTTGAACTTTTGCGGGACCGAGTTCGAAAATTGCACAGGGCCAAAATAAGCTTTTATATGTGGGTACTGCCACTTTAAATAGATTATTTATTATAAACACAAGATCGAATTACATATTAAAGGATTATAGATTTATTATTCTTTCATAAAGCAACTCATTTTGATAAAGGGAGAATATCTACAAAAACGTTTGGATAATTAATAAACGTTTTAAAATTGGCTTTTCACAAAGAAATGAATATTCGAGTATAGAGTAATATATAATTTTTCTTGTCTTTTTCGTAACAAAATCTATAAAAACGTAACATTTAATATTGGATTCTCTATTAATATTACAATTTTTATGCACACAGCTTATTGATAAAGTAATTTTAGTTATGATAGTTGAAATCAGCCAGTAAAATTATATGAAAGAATATTTTTTCTTATATGCTTATTAAAATATTTATATGTTCTGATATAACATTGGTATTAATTTATTATACTTCTCGTGAATCGATTGCGTCATTCATAATTTGGATCCATCCTTTAAATGTCGCCACTTGGAAAAGGCATAAGTAAGCCTTTCCAACGTGATCAAAGTTCATTGCTGAATTTTCCCAAGTATAATTCTCCGCTTTGCATGAATTCTTGTCCGGTATTATTTGGTGACTAAGAAGTGTTTTATTGTGATCGACGCACTTAAAAATAAATTATAATATATTTTCAAAATCACTTAATTATTTGAATAAATTGAGGCGATCCTTACCTTAAAATATTTTCCAGCAAATAATTGTACACCCATAATGGCAAAAATAAGCCAAAAAATGAGACACACAAGGAGTACATTGAAAATACTAGGTATAGCTTGGACGAGCGCATTCACGACCACCTATAGAAATAAACGATTTGAAATACACGTTTGGATAGAATTTTATCCAACATAATTAATTCCAAAGGTGAAATATCTAATTTTACTCAAACATATTATTTTGTTACTAGAGGACCAAGTTATTGTATTTCAAGACAATTTTTATATGATAGTTTATAATATTTCCGTCAATTTCTTAGTAATTCGCAACTGTAGATGCATTACTTAAAAGTTGTGAATAAAATATTAATAGCTAAATAGGTGTGTTTGAGAATTCATCGATTGGTCCTTTAATATTTATATTAATATCATGTCCAGGGGTGTCAAAATAACTGCATATATATATGATATGCATCTAGAAAATATATTTAAAAAGTTGTGTAAGAAAATTATAAAGTAAAACATTTCGATCCAGCGGTAGATTCCTTCTGCAACTATCAATAAGATAGGTGATTATAGGTGGCAAGGTTTTTTTCATAAGACATATTTCTAAGGAAAAAAGTCCATTGAATTTGACACCCCTGATTAAGTAGTTTTGAACAGCATGGTCTTAGTTTACACCGAGAATACGCGACTAAAGAATGCGAGTCAAATTTAAAACGGTAGAGTTTATATCAGCCAGTGGAGGTCTAAACACTAAGCGTATTTTGAGTCTAATCTACGAATAAGTTTCCGATTTAATCAGAGCCGGATTAAAGTCTTTAGAGGCCATATGCACCCGAAAGAACTTGTTGGCCACATATACCTATATACAATTCAAATTATTATAATCAATAATGTAAAATAAAATTTGTATTATTCGAAATGAAACAAAACTTACAATTAGTTGGAAATAATGTTCATTTTTGTATTGTTCTATTTTATTCATATTTGGAAAGTTTTCTATTACTTTTTCTAAAATTTTTGATCAGATCTTCAAATTAATCTTACATAACACATCTGTTTCTATACCTAATAGAAATAAGTCATCGTCTGTATTGTATTATAATGTTGATATTTTTATTGTAATTCAATGAACTTATAGATGAAAAATTCGTGACCAGTAATGTTAAAAATATATGAAACCAAAAGTCAACATTTGGGAAGGCCCATACTCAATATTATTTTTTTACGATCCTATTATAAAGTTCAGTATGAATTAATCTTGTTGAACTTATGACCGAAATATTAGAGACCTAATTTTATACCGCTTGATACGAGAACAATTTTAGTAAGATACGAAGGTTGTTTGTTAAATCAGACACATTAAAAAGGGGAATATGATACTAACTTTTATTAGTTTGGACCACGTACTAAATCTACGGCGTAAACTAAACCATTATTCAGACAGATAGAAACATTCATATTTTATTGTAAAATAAACTTAAAAGAATCACAGAGAGCGTGAAAGAAATGAGAGCTGAGGCAGGCAGCTTAGGCGAGATAGCAAATCCAGTACCTACCCTCATGCCCTGCATCCGAGACATTGCTCGGAGAGGTCGAAGAGCACGAAGAGTTCGCATGGTTTTGAATGCTTGGATACCTCCAGCGCCGGCCAGCGAAGCCAGGAAGTTAATGAGAGACACCTAAAGCGGACAGAGAGATGCAATACACACACCAAAAGAATACATAAAATCCAACCCAAACGAACAATCAGTAGGCAATTTTTTTTTTCATTTGAAATTAATAATACCATTGAAAACTGATTTTTAACTTTAATTTCAAATGAATATTGGAAGCTTGATCGACGATTACAAGCTGCGACGAATCTTACATAATGCGAGAGAGAGAGAGCACAGAAGAAGACCAGTATAAGAATGCAAGAGAACTCACACAAATGATGAATAGAGTATAGAATAGACATAGATATAGATGAATAGATTAGCGTTGCTGAGGCAGGAAATAAAAGAGACCATTTGCTTCCTTGTCATTTACTTACTCTCATGCCCTCCCAACGAGAGACGGCGCGAAGAGGTCGAAGAGCTCTTAACGTACCCACAGTACGGAAGGCAGGGACAGCACCTCGACCAGCCCAAGGTGCAGCCAGGTTGATGATCGAGAGCTATCCGAACCCGAGGTCAGTACCAACATTCAACCCCAAATACCCACAAACCAACCTTACCATAGTAGAAACAATAGAGACCAAGAGAAAAGAAAGAAAGAGAAATCTTGTGCCGAGAGTTGTTGATTTTATAAGAGTGTATCAAAGAGAGTGTTCTCGGTTAGATTAAAATAAATATATACATATTTATAAATAAATACTCATATACATATTGTTATTTGTTTGAGACTATAGTTTTGAAGACTTGGGCTTTATCTTCAGTTTTTTTTATAAATAATATTTTATTAATAATATATTTTCTCTTGTTAGAATAAATGCACATCCGAGGTAGATACTGGTGGATGGCATATCTGCCCTGGATGTGATATACGACTATATGCTAAAAAGAAAAAAACAAATAGGTACAATATTATTATAAAAAAGACTGAAGATGAAAGCCAAGCGTTCGAAATGATAGTCTCAAAGAGAACCCTCTATGAATTTTTCTTATAAAAATAAAAGTTAAAATGAATAAAAGTAAATGTTTTTAGAAAATAAAAATCAAGAAAAATGAAAATTTTTCATTAGATTATTCGAAAATAAATACATTTTTCACACATTAGGAAATCAAAAGCAGAGTGGACCATCCCACATTTGGTTTTTTTATGAGACATCCAGCAAAATAGAGGTCAAGGTTCGAGGCAAAAGAGGTACCTGTGCTGTAATCTAGAAGGATGTTTAAAAACTAAGTTTGGACCACTCTGTCTATTTAGTTTTATCAAAAACCTACTTGATTATAGAGGTTTATCAGCGAAAATGAGATTTGTGTGTTGGTCCACTCTGGTTTTGAACGCCTCAAATAAACATTAAAATTAAAAAAAAATCTTGAAATTTGAAATAAATAATATTATTTCAAGTGTATGGAATTTAGCTTCCTTATAATTTTTCAAATTTTTCACATCTGATTAATATTTCAAATATAGATAATCTGATTAAACATTTATTCAAATACTTGAATATATTTTAAAAATATTTCTGCAATACAAATATTAATTAACACCAAGATAAAAATAAATAGCAAATAAATAAATAATATAACTTTAAGACAGGAGCACCATTAAGTGGAGAGATGAAAGAAAGAACCAAAGAAGAGATGGAGAAGAATTATTTATGGAGATTGGGAGGGAAATCATCAATCATCATAAAGAGAAGCTTTCATGGTTCTTAAAAAACATAATAAATATTTTTTGAATAAGGCAAAAAAATATCTGTAAAACAAAATAGACGCTTTAGGGCCGGTTCATTAAATAAGTACGCAAAAAGTGGGAGCGGACAAACCTGACGTCACATATGGACATTAATTTTATTTAAAAAAAATATCATTTCGATGAATATACTTGTATCATATTACTTAAATTTACACAAATTATTTATCAAACATTTTTCTTTTAACGAAAAGAGGGCAGGGGTAGCGTGATGTAATTATATCAAAGGAGGTCTACGAAAATGTGAAGAACTATGACAATGGGGGGGGGCCCCCCCAATAGAAATTCCTAAATTTAGCCGGTGACTTATTTTATGGACGGCTCCTTATTTGAAAATAAATAATATCCTCATATATATTCATCCTTACTTGTGTTGATTGATTTTTAAAAAATACAAATTAAATAAAAAATTAGTTAAAATTTATTTATAATATACCCCGTAAGTATTTTCTAAAAACTGTCTAGCGATTTTGGCTCAATTTTTTTCATTTTTCTAAAAAATTTAAAGCTAACCCGTTTTATTGCAAACTAAATGCAAAGAGAAGAAATAAATTTTAATATTATTTCTATATTCAATCTGAATAGTTTTGCTTAACATGTTATATGAATAATCGATATGAGCTGTTATAATATCGGTTGCCTTTGCTGCAGGTAACCATTTGCAAAACGATTCCGATATGGTGTGTTTACATTTTAACCTGTATTTATATATTTTGTTTGTATATAGGAGTATATTATGAGAGTATTGATTATAGCATCTAGATTAAAGCTCATTAAATTTTACGGGTGCGCGTAACTTAATCACAAGTAGGCCGTAGCTACAAACCTAGTTTTTAATCATTTATGAGTTCTTCTGTTATGTAAATTCTCTGTTTTCACACCTCCTTCATTTATATTTTCTATTCTTGGAAATATTCAATAGATTTTATTTTTAAAACATCTACACTAAGTCGAACAAGAGTGTCTTAATTTGTTAATAACACATACAAAAAAATAACCGAAAAAAGCTTCAACTTGTTAAACTTTGAGTTTTGGAGGGTGTACTAACTTTGTAGCAAAAGTAACTAAAGCCTAGTTTTTCTACTTTTCCTGGGTAACAAATTCTATTAGCGATAGTGTATTAAAAGTACATTTTTCACTAATTAATTTATGTAAAAAATAAAAAAGAGAAAGTTTTACTATTTTTTAACTAAGCTATTCTTCTAGTACTTTGATTTTATTAAATATTTATCTCAGTCCAAATCACTTACCATGACAATAACGAAATCGAGCCAACACCAAGCGTTTGTGAAATACTTTTTGAATCCAAGGGCCAACCATTTTATTAACATTTCAATAAAGAAGATAACCGTAAAAATTTTGTCCATATAGTAAAGAATATCTTGCAAAATGGGTCGGTTTTGAAGATGAACATCCTCAAGCGCCTGTTGAATAATAATAATACAAATCAGAATTAAAAAAATCAATTATAAAATGATAGATATAAAGAGTAATTTTTACCAGAGCTAAGGAACTTAAAAGAATCATCGTAATTACAGCAGTTTCAAAATATTTGTTCTCAATCAATTGGAAAGTTTTTAAGCGCAAATGAGCCCAGCCTTGCCAGAAGGGAGCCTCATCGTCGCCGGCAAGAAAAGGGAATCGCTTATAGCAAGGATCAGGGCAGCAATCGGACGGGTAGTCCTGCATAAGCACATCTTCAGTTCCGGCATCTATTATCTCTTCTTCAAGCTCTTCGCCTTCTTCTTCTTCGAGATCTGAAATCACAACTTAATGTCAAAAGAATTTAATTAATTTATTTTAATATTGGTTCAATTGGTATACATACACATATGCACACATTCAGACATTTTGTAAAAACTAATTTTTGGAATTCGAAATATCTGCACAAATCTTAACTTTGAATGAATTCACGAGAGCAAAATTTTCATTACTTCATAATAGAAATCTGTGTTTCTTTTTGTGGCAGAGCCGGTGACAGGCTTTTCTTATTGGAATAAAAATTGTTTGAGAGCGGAGAACTCTGAATTACAAATTGTCAACAAATATTAAGCCCTTGCGGAAGATGCGAGGTAGGTTTCACAAAAAAAAACTTTGTGAAACCTATCTTACGAAATTTTTATTATTATATTAAAATGTTTCACAAAGAGAAACAAATAGGTTGTCCTCTGCTTGAAGCAAATAAACATACATACATATATATCGAAATTATATAACTGTATATATATATTATTTATCCGTTTGAGACTATAGTTTCGAAGACTTCATCATCAGTCTTTTTTTAATTATAAATATTCAATACCGTATGGATATTGATTCCATGAATAATATTTATATTTAAAAAAGCCTGATGATGAAGACTAAGTCTTCGAAACTATAGTCTCAAATAAATAAATAAATAAATAAATAAATAAATAAATATATATATATATGTTTATTTGCATCAAGCAGAGGACAACTTCTTTGTTTCTCTTTGTGAATCAATAACTCTGCTACTCTCGGCAAAACAAAAACTTTTCAATTAAAATGTTTCACCTAGAACCAACACCTATCTCTTAAAAGTAATTTTAAGCTCCCCTAACACTTTCCGAACATTGCAACAAAGCTGTTGTTTCATAGCAAAGGAAAAAATAAATGGCAAAATCTCTTGATAAGTGTAATTTTTAGGTCATTGAGGATTAACCCTTCACCCCTTCCCTCGTATCACAGGCTATGATTTGTTGTTTAGTGAAGGAAATAAAAAAAGAGTTGTTGATACAAACATAAAAATAAGAGTAAATAAATATTATTTTTAATATTGATTTACTATGAGTTAAGGTCTCTTGGTCACTTGTTTCACATTAAAATTTCTCTTGGTCACTTGTTTCACATTAAAATTAAAAAATTAAAAGATGTAAAAAAAATTATTTTTCAATATATATATTTCGGGCTATCAACCCATCTTCAGGAAGTACAGAAAATAACTAATTCAACTTATTGAATAACAGGTTATATATATGTTTAGTGAACAAGTGGGCTAATGTTAGTGCTAGTGTTGGTGGGCTAATGTTAAGTGAAAATTTCAGGTTGGGTAAGGGTTTATTGACATAAGTGTGGATAAATAAAAGAAAAGTTAGAAGTTCATTGACTTATGTCTCTAAGCTGGGAATAAATTTTTGGCTTTGTTATTAATAGGTCAACTATTATGTTTTGTTTTACATCAAGTTGATTATTGATAATATTTTCATCGTTCGACAAGGCATATTTTATTTCCGTGGATTTAAGAAGATCCATCTTAATCCTTTTCTTTCGAAATGAATAGGGTAGGGATTAGTAGGTGAAGGTGAGTGATCTAAAGAATATAGATGATTAGCAAATGCGGAAGTGGAATCTGGATTTGTGGGTTGATTTCTTATTAATTGTCTGTGGGAAGCTACGTGTTCTTTATGCCGTTTTTTGAAAGATCGTCCAGTTTGTCCAATATAAATTGCATCGCAATCGTTGCAATTTAATTTGTATACACCAGATCTATTTATTTTATCAATTTTGTCTAGTTTGTTATTTATTAATTGAGAGGATAAATTGTTTATATTATAAAGGGCTGGAGTGATTCCATGTTTTCGGAGAATATTTGTTAATAAATATGTTATATGTTTAGAAATAAAGGGGATTCTTTTATAGATTTTTTCAGATTCAATTGTGAGTGAATGTAATTGCGAAAGCGTGTTTTTTATTAATTTTGATAAATATTTTTTTAATAATTTCCTTACTATATCCATTATTATATGCTATATAACAAATAAAATTATATATACATATACTCGTATACATTCATTTATCTATTTATATATATTTGAATATTTATTTGCATCAAACATATACAGTTTTTGATTTGCTCATAAAGAACTAGAAATGATAAATGACTCTCTCAAAAGCCAATGCGGTTAAGTCCATAAAACAAAAATCGCTAAAAATGTATGTTTTTAATTACCATCTAAATTAGAAAACATAATCATAAAAAATCAAATGAAGGTGCTACTGAGGAAAAACGAAGCATGGATTAAAACCTTTTGTACTAAAATTAATAAACCTAATTTGTTTGATAATAATTTATTGAAACTTAGAAACGTTCCAAAAATGGATTTGTTCGCATTGGCTTCTGAAAGACTCAATTATACAAAGATATCAATCTAGTGGAAGGATTCTTGATGTGCTCACCTCCTTCTTGGTCCAAATCTTCTTTACTAGCGTCTTTCTTTTCTTCGCCATCCATGGATTCTACGCTCCCTTTATGGCTCTCGTCTTTAAAAGGTTGATTGTTGTGACTACCGAATGTTTTAATGCTGTGAAAATGAAATTATAATTAAATACATATTTGTTTATTAGTATTTAAGGGTATGTCAAACATACATTTTTATCTCTCACCCTGAAAAAGTTAGTTTTGGGGTTATTTCCAAGAAAAAAAACTTATGACTATGATCTGATGTACAGGTTAGTCAAACCTTCCAAAACTAATACACGTTTAAATTGCTTTGGGCATGTAACATTGTGTTGTTAATATGTTCCCGGTCTTTCACTCGGGGTGGAACTTTTCAGTGTAGCCATATTTTAAACTAGGCTATAGCGACGGCTTACCATCTCCTTCCTTACACTATCAGACTCCTCTAATTTTCATCTGATCTTTCTTCATCCATCCCTCCGGGCTCTCTT
This sequence comes from Forficula auricularia, assembly GCA_024734495.1. Lineage (NCBI taxonomy): Eukaryota > Metazoa > Arthropoda > Insecta > Dermaptera > Forficulidae > Forficula > Forficula auricularia. The sequence goes on along the minus strand of JALMQS010000128.1, from coordinate 34,068,859 downwards.
CAAACACCACAACACCAACAACAGCTTTAAATTACTAAAGTGATTTTTAAATTTCTTTACAGAGTAAATAAAATATCAAATCAGAAGTCAAATAATTTTTAGATTACCATTCGAATTTGTGTAAAAATATTTTCAAGATAGAAAACGACAGTAATTTTTCAAAGTTAATTAAATGGGAAATTCTTTACAAGCGAGCATTAAAATAAATGCATGTTAAATAGGGTATAGGCCTGAATAGAAAGCAAATCTTAAAAGCAGCAACATTTGCTACTGAGATAATGTGTTAATTCCAAGAGAGGTCAGACCCCAGAGTAAAATCTAACATGGATATTTTATTGAGAAATTCAAACGAGTTCGAAAAAAAAAGATTCTTATCAACACCTAAGGGTATTAATCAGGATTGTGCTTTGCCTGCATTATATCTGTAGTTAGTTATGTTATGAGATTCCCGACTTTTAAAAACATTAGAAGCATTATCTACGCTATTGTTTTGTAAGGATGGTCGTTATGAAGGATAACCTTCTGCTTAACAATCACTTGGATTGGAAGGCAAATTTAATAGGTAACCCAAGAACTCATCCCAGGATGAGAGCTAAGAAATATTACATTTATTTGACACACGTTATAAATAAAAATTTGAGAATATTACCTAATACAATCCTCTTTTAAGTAGTTTCCGCTTTCAATTCGATTATCTTGATGGTTGCCTTGAATTGAATTTCCCATTGCTTTCGTATTATTAGGGAACAATTTACCCTTCTTTATTTTAGATTTCAGGTCTCCTAAAATAAAAACGAAAAAGTTTTATTGTTAGCCGTTTTATATTTTAATAATATATAGTTGATTAATATGTATTTTGATAATTATGGAGATTTATTAAACAGCTTATGAATTATTAATAGTAATATTCAATTTGAAAAATAATAAACACAGAGAAAATGTTTTCTTTTTACACAAAGCGATTATTTGGGATGGAATATTTTATCATATCAAAATGTCGAGAATATGGCATGTAAATATAAGGAATAATATTACAAATTGAGAATAAACTCTTAAAAAATGATTTAATTTTATTTAAATTAATGGTCAAAGATATAACTAAGACTCTAGAAAACACAAGAAATTGTCAACTACTGAATCCAAAATGAAAGGGATGGTTTTTATTATACGTCCGAAGGATTGGGAATTGAATCGAGGTGCCATAAAGCTATCCGGACTATTGGTCTAAGGCAGAGGTTTTTAAGTATCTAATATTTACCTTATGAGGAAGCTGAGGTTTTTTGGCAGTTTTTAAAATTTTTGAAATCTGTACTCAGATTAATTTTCTCCTTGAAATAATATACTCAAATTCACAAGGGGGAATTCCACCCCGATTGAGAACCCCTGGTCTAGGGGTTCAAATCAACCCTTCTGACATAATTATAATAATAATCATCTCTAACGCCTCAATTTAGTTGAAACGACAATTAAGAAATCTTTTGGTCAAATTTTTACTCCGAAAATAAGGTAAATGGCGAAACTTTGAATAAGTGGTTGTGATTTGAAATTTTAGAAAAGACACTTACCATGGATGGTGAACTCCATGCCATCGCCAATGGCCACTTCGAGCTGCGTCTGTTCTTTGGGGCTTTTCTTGTCCCGGAAGACAATACCGTCAGCAAGGATTTCGTCTGCAGTAAGTTCGAGTTCAGTCTCCCGCTCGTGGCCATCTACGGCAAAAGCCCCGCGGCCCGCCCCCCGAGGCCCTGTCAAAGCCCGCGGCCCCTTTATAGCCGCGCCATCCCAGACTTTGCTTCCCTCCCAACCCAGTGAGCACAAGTCATCCAGGATGCATTCATTCCTTTTGCTTATGACTTGCACTCACGGGTTAACCCCAGGGTCAATTTCGAAAATGAAATCTCTGTGAAATTCCGAAATAAACGGGAATTCTCGTTTATAATTGTTTCCGAAAAGATTCAAGCTTCTTACTGTGTTCTGTAACTCTTAAATAATTCAGTAAAAAGACAAATATTTTAATATGAACAAATTTTCAGAAAAAATAAATGAGAAAATATGTTTTAAAAAGAAAGAGATCAAGCATAGTAGAGTAGACTGGTTATCTCATAATTCCTGTTAATAAAAGGTCGGTGGGAAATGACGTAGGTATTACCATCAAGTCCCATAATGAACCATTCTTAAAATTAATAGGTATATATGAACCGTTCACAGGCTAAGGTGATTAACTCCACTTTTTGATTTTTTTTTTAATTTTGGTGTCAAAATACTTAATAGATTTTTAAATTTTTTTATTTAAGATTAATTTTCTTAATAATTAGGTTAACACCACTGATGGTCATCAAAATATTCAATTACAATGTAAATTATTTTTCTACTTTTTGATTTGTGAAGTTAATCGATTTGGCAAAGCAGCTCATATAGGAGTATTTTAGCGTTTGACATGGTAGATTGTGGTTTGAACATAGCTTATGATTGGTTCAACCAAAATATGAATGTTCTGTGTTACCAAATAAAATGAGGAAACAACTCTAAAACGTTTTGTTTTAAACTACTGTTGCCAAAATCGATCAAGCCAATCGCTGAAACAAGCCTTACACGATTAATGAAGTAGAGGAAAGTCCCCTATCGACGAATTATGAGACAACCTGTCTACCCTCGTAATCTTGGTTTGAGAACACTTCATTTGTGTTTTTACTGAAGAAAAATCAATCTTTTTTATACAGCAAGAAGTTAATAAGATTTATAATTTTGGTATCGTTATACTAGTGAAACATGCAATCAGATCAATTTAGCTCAAAGCTTGAGGTATGTGGCAAAGCTTGGTTGGATTCAAGAAGAAAATATCGAAATGATAAAAAAAGTTACATTTTAAAATTGGATTCATTTTCAATTTATGATATAATAATAATGAATTAAATATATCATATCTTTTTTATGTTATTTGAGCAATTTCGCATTATATTTAAAACAGAATGTCGGTGAGAAAAATATCAACGTTTTTTCACATTAGACAATTTCATCTAAAAATCTAATAGCTTGATACATTGTTAGTTTTTTGTAGAATAACTAATGGCTAGGCATAATATAGCGATGGTTTGTTTACGTTTATTAAATTCTAGTCGCATATAACATAACATAATCTCGAACTTTACATTTGTGTTTAAAAATAAAGAAAGTCCCTTTTGTAAGTCAAAACCAATAAATGAGTTGGTTCTAGGTAAGCAATGAAATCGAAAGACTTAAAATGACCGAATGAGTCACAAGAAAAAAAAATGAGAGTCTGAAAATAATTAGGTATATTAAATATTAAAAGAAAAATCCTGAACGATTTTGAAATTAAGTTTGAGGAATTCTGATAGTTTTTTAATATATTTTGTAATTTCAAATCCTTTAATAATAAAAAGAGGACATTACTAGGTTCATGTATCTAAGAAAAATCTAATTAAATTATTTCTAATGCTTTTTAGTATTTCATGAAATATATCTTATTAATGTTTCAATATTTAAAATTAATTTGGTCAATGTCCTTTTTTGTGATTTTTTTTTTTAATTGATAGGCAAAAATAAGTTGGACGGTCGGTTGGAAATTTTTTTTCAGAAATTTATTAAAAATTTTATCAATTCGAATGTTTTAAGCCTCTCAGACCATTATTTACGGAGATAGAGACGTTTAAAGATTTTAAAGAGAACATTTTTTTTTTCTTAAATTATTTAAAAATTTTATAAATTCGATTGTTTTAAGACTCTCGGACCATTATTTACGGAGATAGAGACGTTTAAAGATTTTAAAGACAAAATTATTTTTCGGAAATTTTTAAAAATTCTATTGTTTTTTATTTACAGATATAAATAGATTAACCGAAATTACTCAAAATACATGGATAATAAAGTTTTTGAAAAAAAAAAAAAATATATAAAAACAAACAAATATTTTTTTAGATAAATATGTAGTTGAACAATCATCATACGATAAGAAGCCCTCTTAGAGATTTAAATAATCAATTCACAAGACTCTAAGAGTAAGCTAAAATAAAATAATCTAATCAAATTTGATAAAAATTGAAAAAAAATATATAAATATATGTTATATAAATCTTCTTGTTTCCTTCTTTACCTGCTGGTGGTGTTTTTTACTAATTCTAGATCAGACCTGGTGTTTAAAAGCAAAAGAATTAAGGATTTTATGAATAGGAAAAATGTTTTTTTTATCACTTGCTTGGCTATTAATGCTATTTTACTTATGTTAATTATTTTTAGTAATTCAATTTTTCATGAAATAAGTCATAAAATAAAAATAATAATCATAAAATGAAAAACAAAACAAAAACAAACAATACTTTTAATTGCATGTAAGGTATTCATTGAGAAGTGTATGTGATGACCCCTTTAAACTGAATAAAAACTTGAGCGCTTTGAATTAAACATTGCTAGAGTTGGTTGGTAGTTATGTTGTGTTCTGGCCAAATTTCTTTGGTGTTCTTAGAATCTTAAAGATTCTAATGCCTCTTAAAATCATCTCTTCTGGTATCTGTGCATATAGAACAATCGATTGAGAGTATCGCGAACAATTTAAACAGATACAATAATTTGCTGTTAAGATTACATTTTACTTTAAAATACTAAAACTATGGTGGTTTCCCTGTTTTTATAATTTACAATTTTAATAATTTATTTTCATTTTATCATACTTAGTGTGGGAAAGTATTGTAATAGTGTAGAAAAAACTATTGTTTTTGATTATTTTTTTCGAAATAAATTTAAAATAATATTGATAATAAAATCAATCCAAATCATAGAGCAAATTCCGATAAAAAAAAGACTTATATTGTAAACAACGAAGGTAACTTAACCAGTTCTAGGGCCAAGCAGCTTTAGAGACTGCTTGGGGTACCATGATAAGAGGGGCGCCGTAAAGTTTATAGATAAGCATATTTTGTTTATTTAAATATTACAATATTAGGATAAAAAAATGATATTTTCATATTTCTATCTATTTTTCGAGTTTAATCTATTATTATTATATATAGGGCGCCTAAGTGCAAGGCCGTTTGGCATTAAGTTACGGGTTGGACGGTCTCTGAGCTTGACCACTCCAGCGTTCAATCACGATAATTCCGTGCTTTCTCTAGATCAGGGGTTCCCAACCTTTTTATAGTACCGTACCTGTACGTTGTAATCAATTTGATAACGTACCTGTAGAGCAAAAATTTTAAAATTGGGAATAAAATGCAATGGAGAACATTTGTAATAAAGACATGGGATATATTTTTATTGCTAAACATATACATAAAATATAATAATCACTTGAAAAATATATAATTCGTCAGAAAGTTGGACCTGTTTATCCTATACTACTAAAGCGCAGTTGTGTGTGCCTCTGTATGTATCAATGAATCTATGTATGTCCGTCCCCCAACAAAAACAGTCGTCATGGTTACCAATTTAAATGAAATTATCTATATATATATATAAAATTAAGGTTTTGTCTGTACATTGGGGTGATGGTGTGGGTGGGGGTCCAGGGGGTGAGCCCCCTGGCTAGCAAGAGGGCCGCCGAAAGCGGGCCTTGCAGCTAGTTATTAACTAAAGAAGAAATATCGGGCTCAAAGTGTGTCAGTTTAAGGCGAAGATCCGATTCAATGTCCAGCAAAGCTCTATATTTGGTTTTCATCGCAGTCATTGCTTTAATGCTGAATTCATATCTAATTTTGTTTTTCAATAATTCTATTTGATAACAAAGTTATATTAATAATCGCTTCAAATTTACATTGGAATCTCTATGTATCAATTTAAAAAAGACACCCAATTTCTATACATATATAATTTAAAATAATTTTTGTAAAATGTAATGAAAAATATGGAATTTGATTTATGATTGGGTGTAATCTACATGTAAGTAATTTCAAGATTTTGTAACTAAACTAACCATGACTAATCATACACTTTGTAATTTTTTAGTGTTCTTAACAACGAATAAGTTTATTTGTATATGGTCGGAAGACGAATACGAGATGTACACATTCGAAACATGTAGCCAAGCATTTATTAAAATAAATTAGGATATACGAAAAATCATTTTAATTAAATCTCCTTAAACTTAGCTTAACAGATTCTTAATATTTATGATTTATGAATAATACAATTACTATTTATTAATAATATGCAATTAATTTAAAGATGTTGAAACACAAAACACAATTTTTAGTATAACTCAGACACATTTATAATTCGCAGTATATAATTTCTGGGAAACTAACTATGAATTTTAGGCCCTTTCTTTATATAACGCTAATTTTTGTGGTGGGAGCACTTCGCTTTTTTTTTGGAAATTCCAGGGTCCTGACAAGCGGATGGTCTAGTTCTAGTAATCTGCATCAGAGCAGGCGAGTGGCAAATTTTTATGCGACGGTCATAGATAACACATTCAGGTGTAGACAACATCTTTTGAGATTAGGTAAATCCCAACAAAGTATTACAACACAACAATGGATAAGAAATTCCAAACTAAAATATTAACATGTATCTACCTATGGATTATTAGTTATTATAGTCAGTTCTTTTCTTTTTTCGTAATACAAATTTTTAATAGATTTTTGTTTTAAATTGTACACTCATTCGCGTACCGGTAGCTGCTTGTCCGGGTACCAGTACTGGTACGAGTACCCAAGGTTGGAAACCACTGTTCTAGATGATTTCAAAAGTTTAAAATGACAATCGATCCTCATGACTTTTTTCTTAGCCTAAAATCTTGTTTTTAATCAAATATTCATGTGAAAAAAATTCAGTCCATTCTAAGACATTTTGAAAAAAATACTCAAACCAAGTAATGTTCGAAAATACAATATAAAAATATATTTTAAGATTTTATATAATATTTCTTTTATTTCATTATTTTTATTCTAATAAATACCTATATATTTTTTACAGAAATCTGTTTTTTTTTATTTTTTTATTTTTTAAATTATGACTCTACTTTAAAGAATCTTGATATTTGGACCCCATTTTCTAAATTCTTCTAATTTGTCGCTCCACACATCTTGCATTTACTGCGTAGTGGTGACAAGAGCCCGGTTTACAAGCCACTCTAGCTTGAGCTTCTAAGTTAATAGTGTTGAGAAAATTCTCATTATATTTACATTTGTTAAATGCAAATAAGCTAAGCATTTCTACAAAGAAAAATTGTTTAGTTCAATATAATTTTTTTGAAACATATAAATTAAACTAAAAAATATAAAAATAATAATTTTCATAGCAAGCATAAAAAATAAATTTATAAATAATTTAGAATTTTTTTTTCTTGTATACAAATAATAAAAAAATATTGTTTTTTTTTTAATTAAATTAAAATTACTGAATACGTGAAATCTAGGACTATAAGTACAATGTAGTTATATTTATTTCTGGTGAACTTTCGAAAGTGGCATCCAAGCTCTGAGCAAGTGAGTGAAAATAAAAATTAACCAAGCTCAAACTATTTTTTAAAAACTTTTAATCTAATCTTTGAGTTTAAATAAAATAATAATCATTAATTACAATAGGGTATAGGTGTAAGACTGTGCTACAATTATTATGAGAATAAATTGATATTTAATTCTTCGTTTGCAAAAATGTATCATGTTGGGAAAATAATTTTTCAAATAGCCTGAGCATGGTAAAATAGGCTGGTGGTAACTTAAAAGCAAACAAAATCAAGAGCATAGAGGAACAAGGTGGAGCGATCTGATTGGATATAAACCTTCTTTCCAACTGGAGGAGGGTCCCTCACCTGGCGTCTGATCGGAAATCTGATTAGTCAGCTTGGCACGCATCAGTTTAGCCAGATTCAACATGTTTCTTTTGATCCAGTTGGAGGCCTTCGAGAAGCGTTCAAATGCCTCTGCGATCTTGTTTGTTTCATTATCCGCAGACGGTGCTGAAAGGTTCGATGAGCCAAAATTGCTCAGCAGCAAGGCCAAGAAAAGATTCAAAACCTTGTCAAAAAGAAAAAATGAAAATTAATGATGAAACGTTTTGAATTTTTTCTAAATCCCTTTGAACAATTTTGGGTTTTGGATACATACAACCAAATTTCCAATAACTACAGTTGCTAGGAAGAACGGAATGCAGGACCAATCGCCAACAAGCATACAGTCCCACATAGATTCGATCCATTCACCACACAGTACACGAAATACAATCATAAATGAGTGCATGAAATCCGTGAAGTTCCATCGCGGAAGATCGCCATCCGGAAATCGATCAACATTATCTAGAAAAGAAAACATAATTAGATTGAATAGTGTATTATTTTAAAAGTTACATTTACGTGTTTTTAATATGCTCAACAACATGGGGGGTAAGTTATAAAGCTAGGGAAAGGGGCACCCCTGGTTCCACGTCTGGGATACACGCGTCAAGATATCTCCTGTACTAGTTTATTACAAGTCTTAAAACTAATTTTTAATATAAATAACTGAGTAATATTGTGATATTTAAATTTTAAATAAAAAATCTGCTTAATTATAATATGTAGAAAATATGTACAAAATAAACTAGATAAAACATTAAACTTAATATGACTTGTATTTTAATAAATAAAATAAGCATGTGGGCCTGACAATGTTTTCTCGTTTTAGAAGGATAAACAATGACACTACTGTGCTATAAGTATAATAAAAATATTAATAAATAATTATTTTAATTCATTTTATTTTAAAATTATTGAGTGTCCTTTTTTGCGGTTGAATACATAATAAACAGATATCACTCGATGAATGTAACTAGAAAGTTCTTATTGCCGAGTGTAGCAGAAAATGATGTTATCCTGTCCATAAATCAAGTCTCCCCATGGTCGTAGCCAGCGGGAGTTTAGAGTGATAATCCCCCCCCCCCCACCTAAATGTTGAGGTAAACATCAAAATTTTACAGGATATATAAACGTTTAATAAAAATTAAAGAAAAAATATTCTGATAAAACAACGAATCTGGCATCAGGGAGGTCATGTCTTCTACTACTAGGAGTATATCCACTCTTCTAACCCCTCGCTGGGTAACTAACCCCCGAAAATTAACTAACCACCCCTTGAAAAAATGTTCAGTCTACGGCCTTGAGTCTTCTACCTAATCTAAGATGTTATAGATAAGTTTGTTTACATGTCAGATAGGTTGTGGCCTCTTCAGGAATCAAACTCAAGAACCAAAAAAGCTATCCGGGTTATTATCCTTTGAGACGAACCAGCTCCGACATAATTATACAAATAGCTAATAAATTTCAGGGAAAGGTCTAAATATCTTAACCTTAAAAAGAATGAAATTTATTAATTGATTATATATGTCAGAGAAGATTCGTGTTATTGAAGATTGTCAGTGGTCAGTGGCCCGGATAGATCTTTTGGCTTTGGGTCCCATTCCGGAGATTAAGTCAACGCTTTCAACACACAACAACCTTACCTATAGCACTTTAGATTAAGCAGTATACAATTCATTTCCTGCAGCAACATCTTAATTTAAAATGTGTGAATTTTTAGGAAACACATTTGAATATTCAAATCTTGGTGGTTTCTCTATTATACAACTATAAAGACAACCTACTGTAAATGAACGATCTTTATTTTATTCTAAGCCTATTTAATAGATTGAAAAATGAATGTAAAAAATGATTATCTGTATAGTTTTTACCGAAGAGCTGCATACCCATCACAGCAAAAATGAAAATGATAATACACAAGACGAAGGTCAAATTTCCAAGAGCACCCATCGTCCTGCCCATAATGGAAATAAGTAAATTTAATGTAGGCCATGATTTGGCCAATTTGAACACTCTCAGCTAAAAACCATAAATCAGACATTTTTATTTAATTATTAATCATAATTATGTATGTTTATAAAATGTATTTATGCTAAACTCACCAGTCGAAATGATCTTAACACAGACAAACCCTGAACACCCTCCAAGCCGAGTTCAAGCAATGACAAAGCAACAATAATAAAATCGAAGATATTCCATCCTTCTTGGAAGTAATATTTAGGGCTCATGGCAACAAGTTTGAGCGTAGCCTCAATGGCAAACGTAGCTGTGAAAAACTAGAAAAAAAATGTTTACTTTATTAATATTTTCTATTTACTGGACTCAAAATTTTTTTTATTTTTATAATATTTTATATCTAATAAAATAGCTAAATCAATCGTCTTAAATGTAAAGATTAATGTTTGAGGTTATATGTGATATTTGCAGTAATTAGTCTAAGTTGGCCTACATCACAGCCGTTTTGCTTTTTTTTTTTTTTTTGAAAAATATGTTTTCGAGGAAAATGGTGTATTGAGAACACTCTCTCTCCTACACTGCAGTTGGTTTTAATTATTCTCTCGCCATATTGGTCAATGCACAATGCATGTTTAATTACTTTGGAAAGTGATTGTGGAACTATCTTCTTATGCATTAATATTTTTTTCAAATACAACTTATCGACATAACTAAGATGAAAAGAGAAAACATTATGAGGGTGATATTGGTCTGTTATTATCTGAGTTTCGCGGTTGAATGTGATTTTTATTATTTTGTGAATATGCTTCAGATTAATCAATTTGTTTGAATGAAAAATATTAATCTTGTAGCCTTTTATTATTTTAATTATTTTTTTGAATTTTCGATAACTATATATATTGCTAGCTGATAAGTTTTTTGTTGTTTTTTTTTGAATTTTATATTCTCTATTTAATTGAATAATTGTCTTACTATAAAGAAATTTCAAAGAGAGTGTCCACTTCTGAAGGTTCTTTAAAATGTAGTTAGGTGAATTTGTCCAAAAATAATTATTGATCTTCGAACCGGCTTAGTGGGCATCCCTAAATTACGTGAGGCGTTTAGGGGTGGGGGAGGGTCTCGGCAAATATCAAGTATTTTTCGAAAGAAACAGTGTAAAATTGCTAGAAAATTGGGTTAAATTAAGTAAAACATTTTTCTTTACATAAATATAGTTAGGAATTTTATTAGTTTCTATTTAAGGAGGTCCTTTCGCTCCAGTTGAGTCAAAAGAAGTGCAGTATCTAATATTTAATAAAATATTGTTAATATACAAATGAAAAATAATAGAATTAAAAAATAAATAGTATGAAAGCCATAAATGTTTCAAATAAAAACAATTATAAAAAAAAATTAAATACATAAGTTAATTTGATTTATTCAAATCAGCTGATAATAAGTCTTGTATGATTTGGCAATGCGTTGTATTAATACTGTTTATGTTTACAACCAAATATAGCATTTATGTGATTTTTTAAAGTAAATATCTTAAGTAAATTCGTCGGTCAATGATATATTTTATTGCAAAAAAAGAAACCTGCATGTTTCAAAAAGCTAATTTTTAATTTAAGTTTTTTTTTTAACTTTATCTATTCAACTAATAGTAGTATAATTGCAAGAAGTGTCAAGATCTTAATTTTCCATAAGACTTATAAGTACTGTTTACATTTAAAAAATTTGCACCTTCTTTGATTGAAATTTAAACTTCACCAAAGCATAGATAGAGACTTAAACTATTATAACAAATTGCTTATAGTTAGTTATAATCTAATATTTTTTATTTAACATTGGCGGCGAAAGGATCCCCTTAAGTATTTTATTGTTCGATTTTCTCACTGTGATTCTAGAGTACGTTCTTAGTAGTCTTAAATACTAGTCTTAAATTAAAAATAATTAAGAAAATTATGTTTTTTAAATAAATCCAACGCAATCAAGCACAGATTAACGTATTTGCACTAAAAATACTCATTTTGAAAAATATCACTTGAGATTAGGGGGGGGGGGGGTCGAGTCAAATCTCATGACATCTCACCAAGGGGGGAGGGGGTCGAAAAATGGCCAAAATCGCCTCATGTAATTTAGGGACTTCCCCTTAATGGTTTATTTATAAATAAGTTTTACTACTACTACATACTAATAATTCTGAAGCTCTGATGTAAAATTTCTTTCTGATTTTTCTTAAAAAGCTAAAGATCAAGTACTTTATTTTCCGATACTTACATAATTTCCACTTTTGAGCGCTTTTTCCATATCTTTATTCATATCATGGTGATCGAGTGCCATGAAGAGCGTATTGACCACGATGCACAAAGTAATGAAGAGTTCGACGAAAGGATCGAAGACAATCATAGCAACATATTCTTGGATTTTTAGCCAAAGCCAACAACAGTCCCATACACAAAACATGTCGATCCCTTTAAGGCACAGGGCGAGGGCTCTCTCTTTAAGCGTGGGGCCCTCTTCATCTTCCTCTGTTGGAAAATAATAAATAGACACTACCCAATGCATTAGTATTTTAGTCATTGATTGACAGTCTTTTATGGAGAAAGAATTATTACAAGTATTAAATTCAAAATTGTATTTTATTAATTCCTAAAACATAATACTTATTATTTATAATTATCATGCTAAATAAGTAAATTTGAAAAAAATTCAAACAAGGATAAATGTTAGCCAGGAAAATGTAAAAGATATATATATATATATATATATTATATATATGCAAGGTTGAGGATTACTAATTATGCAAACGAATTTTACTTTTGATTACATTTTATCAAGGCTAAATTAAAAAATGAGATTTAATGCTTCAATTTCAATTTCAGATTTGAAATTATTGTGAATATATTGATAATGTTTTTATTGTATCTATTTTGTTTGTGTGATCATGCATTGAAGAGTTGAGCTGTTTTCAAGTCTTGTTGTGCGATGTAGATAAAGCAAACAGATATCGCACTAATGATTGAAAATTCTGAAATTTTATGGCCACCGCGTAAAGGTAAACTCAAAACATCAAGTGTTACTAGAAGATATCATTTGATCAGAATCATTGATTTATTTATAAACAAAAACAAAAAAAAAAATACTTTCGAATCGATTCGAACGAAGAGTGTTTAGAAGTTAGAAGCTTTATATTTATAAAATATACTTAGAATGTTTCAGAAATTTATTTATGTAGGAAGAGAGTGCCGTATCTAACCAAGTGCAACAGGTGCTTAGTCACAGGGCCCATTACGAATAGGTACCCTGAAATGGAATTAACAAAAATATGGTCAAATATATTTAATAATATTTACAAATTGCTGCTCTGCTGTGCTTTATAAACAATCATATTTGCTTAAATATTTTTTATAAGAGAAAATCAATGATGTTGTCTTCTTTTGATTCAAACAAATATATATACCTTCCTCTATGTAATTTTGTTTGAGTATTTGGTTTCAAAGGCTTGGTCATTATCTTAAGTTTTTTTATCTTATCTTTTTTTTTTACTTTATTATAAATATTATATTTTTTCTTTTTATATAAAAAGAAAATATTAGACATAAATGTTTAAAACACATTTATTTTAATACTACATTCCACCCCCCCCCCCCCAATAAATAAAAAGCTATTATTATTATTATTAGTGGTAAAAAAAAAATCGGGGGGGGAGTTGGGACGCGAATCCGTAATTTAATTTATTGTTTACATAATGGGATTCACGGGACTAAAAAGTTTGAAAATTTAAAAAGTCAGTATCAAAGTTGTTGTTAAACATGTTTAATTTAGATCTCAGAACGGTTCAGGTTTAAGATGAAATCAAAAACGGGCACCCCTTGAAATTATGCAACCGAACTGAAATATTAGATCACTTTTAGTTTATTCCAAGGCGTCAAGATCTAATATAATTAATAAATAAAATCAGTTGGACTAAACCAACAATACAAAATGTCTTGTCACATCTAAGAACTAACTACACACTTTATATCATAAAGTCTCAATTGAATGTATTTCTGAGATAGATGGGTCATCTAACAACTACTCTTTTACTTATCAACTATCCTGGATGTACAATGTACATTCAATTGAGATATTATGCCAAAAATAAAAAAATGAAATATAATATTTATAAAAAAAGTCTGAAGATGATGACCGAGCCGTTGTAACTTAAGTCTGAAACAAATAAAATTACATAGATACATACTTATACATATGTATCTAAGTGTAGTATTTTTATATATACATATGTGTAAGTATATTTCTTTGAATCAAGCAGAGAACACTCTCTTTGATTTCTCTTTAACTCTGGAATGCTACCCGGGGTACACCTGTGTCCCAGAACGGAATAAGATTTGACCATTTGCCGCTAAGTAGCGCCACAGGTTTGTCCATCACAGTAGTTTTATATGACTGGTAGCCAGCCTTGATTGCTAGGATTTATGTCTTTTATTCCACATGCAGATTGTTGGGGTACACCTGAACCCCAGGATAGCTGAATGGCTTTGTTATTTTAAGGTAATTTTAAGGTAATTCCTATCACATTATAATTATGTTTTAATGAAATGGACCTGTTTAGTTTCCAGATATTTACAACGTTAATTTTCCGTTAAATTTAACTTTTGATTAACGTTAACTTTTTGATTTTCTAGTTTATTTTTTGTCTCATTTTGAACGGAAACATAAGAGATTTTGAATTTGACGAAGGAAGAAAACATTGCTGAAATTCATAAAATACTTTTCAATTCAGATTCTGAAGGAGGTGATGTTGAATAAAAATAAGAAAATGCAATTAATCCTGATTTTAGAGAGAGGATAAAGTGGATTCACAAAAACCACCCGATACTTCGTTTATTTCTTTTCAACTTCATATTAAGTCATTTCGAGCTTCGAATTCTAGTGATGAAGAGAGCCACACTGTAGACGAAGATGATCCACACATCTCAAAAGAGGATAAGCCACATGATTTAGACGAAGATAATAGTAGTTGTAAATGGACCTCTGAAACTCTTTGGTAAGCATCGCTTATAATAGAGTGTCAAGAAAAGAAAACGATAGAATATCGAAGAAAAATTTATCGTTCATTTACCAGGCAACAGGAAAAGTGTATAAAATGGAAAATCCCCTTAAAAAATAGAAATTATGTTTTACTGAAGAAAATTTAAACTTAATTACTCAATTCAGAGACAAAAAAATACTTGTAGAGCGGCTGGAATATAAAAACAAGTGGAAAATGGGGAAGCTGAAAATGCAAGCGTCAAGGCATCGTTTGCCAAGGATACTAATGATACACAAATTTTAGCCTTAATTGGGTTATTATATTATGCAGGTATTATGAAAATGCAAGGATAGTTCACTAAGGAATTATTTGATAAGGACTCGGAGATATCAATATTTCGATCAGCGATATACCTATGAGTCTAGCTTCTGATTTTTACTAAATTGTCTCAGGTTTGACAATAAAGACAATAGAAACATAAACATCACAACAATTGTTAGAGAAAAAAATAAAGGTGGTTGGAACCTTGAGAAAAAATAAAAAAGAGATTTCGCCACAGTTTCTGCAAGTAAAAAATACCACTTCCAGAAGAACTAGATGTTGGCCATTATGCTTGTTTTAAAACTTGATAGACAATATTAAAATTAACTGTATGATCCTCTCAAGAAGAGGTTTTCAATTTTGAAGAATCTTGCCGTGTTCTTAGTAAGACCGCAAATGATGAGCTTTTTGGATATTCCAACTTTGCCTCGCTAATTTCGTGGGACCATATGTAATGATCTGAAAATAAACAACGTATAATAATTCAAACACCTGATAGACAAGAACCATCAAAAGGAAGATGTGCCTTCTGTTCTAGGTCCAAAGACATAAAATCGAGGGTTAAGTGAAAAATTTATCTGTTTGGCGCATTAAAAGGAAATATCCCCTATCTCTAGATGAATCAATTTATTTTTTTTCTATCAACTGTCGTTTTATATAAAAGTAATGTATTTTAATTTTTTGGTGTTAAATTACTTATTAAAAAAAAAAAAAGTCATCTTTTTCTTTTGGGGTAAACGTTTATCCCAGGATACTATGTTTGTAGTGTAAAATATGGGTAGCATTCCAGGATTAACATAAACAACTCTGCAACTCCTGGCAAGCAATTTTTTTAACTTAATTATTTTTCCCAGCGAAAAAAAAGGGGGGCGGGGGTCCTAAACTAAAATGTTTCATAGAGCACATGAAAAGTTAGGTCACCGAATATATTATATAATTTGTATTGAATGAATGGAAATGAATGAGATAATAAAAATAATTAGTTGCATTATCATGCAGAAAAAGCAAAAAATCTTTTATGGTTCTGCCTGAGCCTAAACTTCTTGGTTCTCTGTAGACTAATAAATAATTTTTGGGAGTCAAAGGAGAAAGAGGTTGGTCCTAAAATTTTTCAGTATATTTCATTGTCATGCGAACTTTACTGACTGAGATTGAATATTTAAATGATTCACGAGCAAAAAACAGAGGCTGACTTGCTCAATTATGCAGATCTTATGAGTTTCATTTATTAAAAATAGTTTACCAGATGCATTTTAGACTAATTGTCACCAAGCTATAAAATTATTCCAAGTTTGATTCTGAAATATAGTAATTATTCGAAATTTTGTTTGATTCCAGTCAAAATATAAATATAAAGAATCTATACTAATCTGACATTTTATGAATCAATGGAACTAAAGGAACTTTTATTTAATGCTATTATCAAAAATAACATACATTTTTAGAGAGAGAAATCAATGAGATTATCTTCTACCTAAGATGTTATAAATAAATTTGATTACAGGTCAGAACGGCTGTAATCTCCTTCGGGTAGCGAGCCCAAACGCCATTAAGCCAGACAAGTGTACCTTAAATCTTTCGAAATACTTCAGATATCAAATTCGATCTTATTTGTCGTTTATAATGAGAAAATAGCACAATTCGAGGAATTTTTAAATAATTTGAAGTTATACTATTTCTAAACGCCGGCAAATAGAAAAATTAGTACTTTGGAGCTCTTTCACCCATCATTTTCTAACGAATTAAATTTAAAAAAATTTAGCCTAATTATACTTAATAAGGTCTTTTGCAGGGATTCCTCCCAGAAACATGTTTATATTTTTAACCCTCCCCCTCCCCGAAATAATCAATAGATTAAAATTTAAATAATATTTTTGATTTTGGGGGAAATAAGTTCTTAAGTTCAAATTTCTATCTTATTTAGTTTACTATCTACAATGATTTGAAAGACAGACGGACAGACAGAGAGACAGACAGATATTGTAGGGATACTAATAAGATGGTCCCGTTTAACTTTTTAAACTAAACTCTTAAAAAGATATCCGAGTCATTGACAATAATCGCCTGAGACGAATTGCCTTAATGCTAGTAGGGACGACAATCCTTTAGATATATAATAAAATTTACCTATAACATCCTAGATTAAACGGAGGATAAGCTGAATGATTTTTCTTATAAAATTAACTCTGCTACTACTATCGATAATTATAACTTTTTAATACATTTTAAGTCTTGCAACTACCCACTAGTAATAGATATATATCATTTGTCCCAACATTTTAAATAAGTATATCTATTAATTTTTTTTTTAAACATTAATTAAAAAAGTCGTCATCTTAAGAAATAAGGCAGGTTTTTTTTTCGTTTTTTTTTTTAATAGCCATAGACTTTTTGATTTTTCTTTTTATTAGATTGGCTTCTCGATGTTATCAATGTCTGTTTTGAGAAGTCATTATTGTGCTGTGCTTAAGAACATACTCGTTAATTCATTTAATTTGTTAGTTTTAAATATTTAATTAAATAAACAAGAGACTTTTTTAATAACTGAGATTTTCCCCAGAAAATCAACAATTATAAAATAATTATAAAAAATAAAAAACTGATTAAATGCATTAAAAATTAATTTAATTTCTGTGGCAACATTTAAGTATGAAAATTGTATAAGCTATTAAGCAAATTTAATAACATTAATTAAGATAAAGTAATTAAAAATATAATGAAAGAAAAATAATAGGTGAAAATATAAAATGAATTAAGGAGCTTGCAGCCATGCGAATTCATAGCATGCGTTTGAGAAAACTTACTTTGAAGATGGAATCGTAAAAAAGATCTTTTAAGAAAATAATATTTATTTTTTTGAGAAATTTAAAAATTCAATTATTATCTTTCCCCACAGAAAAGAACTTTCAATCAATAATATATAAAAATATATATTAAATAATTGTAAGATATGATTTAAATAATGAAATGAAACTAAATAGGCAAGTAAAAAACAATAAAAAAAATAATAAAAAAAAATAAGAGCAATCATGAGTATTGTTGCATTATGAGTCTGTTATTTTTAGCACATTATAACACTATCACATTGTAATTGTAATACACATATATGGTATATACTATATTTGTATTATAAACGATTATTTGCTCCAAATAAATTGTTAATTCATTATGTACCCATAAACTATATATTGGAATTTCCTTATACGTCTATAATGTTTCATCGGATGTATTGTATTCAAGTTATTCACGATTCTTAAAAATTACATTTATTTATATTAAAATTTAAAAAATTAAAATTATGGTTTATTAAATTCACTAAATTATATAGGTACTATGTTTAATAATTATTGTGTCCGGTTCCATGATGTAAATTGAAATATTCGTTCTCGGGAATCGGAAACAAATAAAGTTTTTCCTAAATAGGTATAATATATTTCTTTAGTGACGTTTCGCCTTCAATCGAGACTTCTTCAAGCTCTAAACTCGATGATATAAAATAATGGATAAGAAAATATGTAATGTTTGTGATTGATTGAGATGATTTAGAAGATGATCATAACATATAAATGCAAAGCAAGTATTGTAGTTTCAATACAATACTTCTAGTTTAGGCCCTGATGAAGACTCGATTGGAGGCGAAATGTCGTTGAATAAACTATAAGTATTTAGAAACTTTTTGTTTCCAATTTCTAAGACAAATATTTCAATAAACTATATATATTCCCGATAAGACTGTTGCAGTCTTAATTTTGATGGCCTTTTCGTTTGAAATCACGATTGATTTGATTGAAAGTTATATAATATTAATTTAAGAACAATAAGAATAAAAAAAAACATCCACATGGGTTTTCAAATATACACATATATGTTATATACTATATTTGTATTATAAACGATTATTTGCTCCAAATAAATTGTTCTTTTATAATAATTATTTCATAAACATTTTAAGTTTAACGTGGGTCTTTGTGTGGGCAAAAAGTCATACTATTCTAAAACCAAAAAACTTCTAGTCTAAATAGGTATTTTCGGATTTTCGATTTCAAGCAAAAGCTTGCTATACTCTTTCTGACCAATATGAATAGTTATTAACAGACAGGCACCGATTATTGAATTTTTGGTCACTTATCGAGTCCTGAGGAGTATTTTTTTTTTTTTTTTTTTTAATTTGATTTCCAGGGGTTACAAAAATTAGAGAGGCTAGAAGGCGAATATTACATTTTGAGTATCCCTATTCATTTAAGCGAAAGTAAAAATCGGAGACTTTTTTAAACTCTTTCTGTACCGGAAATAATACTATTCTTTTCTAATTGGGTCTCCAGAGGTCTATGAGTTTGGAGATTTTAATTGCATCGAATGCAAAAATCGTGTTATTAATATTAGATACACAACTTTTTAAACCGTTTATTTAAAATTTGAGTGAATTAAAGTCATCTAGTACGATTCAGCTAATTTAAAATTATTTTAATAAACTTTCCAGAATATTTGTGCTTTCAACTGAAAATAACCATCAAAATAATCAGCTTGATTATAAAAGATACTATGAATAAATTGTGTAGTTTTATCTGTTGGTCATTTATTAAAAAAATTATGTTACCTATGTTAAAAAGGAAATAAAAACCAATGGACACTTAGTAAGTTTAAAATAAGTGAAACTAAAACAATTTCATAAATAAAGTTCGACTATGGTTCATGAAAATTATATTTTCACGCTTTATTCGCGTGATATAAGCATATAAAGCCATCTTGAATGTAGCCCCCCCCTAATTCAAAACCCTTGAAATTAAAAATCTATGAAGATTTTTGATGAAAATTATTTTGGGTGCTATAAAATAAATGGTTTGGATAACAGACAAGAAAAACTACGGGACCATTGGTTCGTGAATCCCATTTCGATTTGACTGCTTTTTTTATTAAGATGTTGACTAAATATTATAAAATTTGTTATATAATTTTTATAAACATATATTTAAAATAATAACGTATTATTTTTTCTTTTAAAATTGTTTTAATTAATTTTATATTAAAAATGATCCAGTGTCTGTTTTTTCCTTTTTTGTTTATATATGTTAGACTGAAAGATAGAAATCGTTCATTGAGCAAAAAAACAGACAATAAGGCGTTGTGGCAAAAAAAGCCTCAAAATGAAATTTGCTTTGTGGCTCTTTTAATAATCAAGCACAACGCGTAATGTCAATGAATAATGTAGGAGTAGTCGCTTACTAATGTAGCCACTATCCAAATTAGTAGGAAATGCTTCTATGAGAATAATGAATGAATTTTGAGCCCGGGGCTGGGGTTACAGCAATGCCTTTGGGTATATATAGCTATATGTTTATTTGAATCAAGTAGAGAACACTCTCAATGGGTTCCTTAAAAAAAAAAAAAAATAAAAAAAAACTTTCGAAAACAATATCTCATCTTCACTTAAAATATTTATTGGATATTTATTTGATTTATTTATTTTTGTAAGAACTCTCTGGTTTAAGGGGGTTCGTGACTGTTTATCATTTTTATAAGAAAATTCTCAAATTTTTACCATCGAATCATTGATGCATTAAATATTTATTCCCGAAATTTGAAGTTGATCGTCTGTCCCTTTACCGAGAAATAAATTATTGAAAATTGTCCTTTTAACATGGAAGTAAATGAACCGAGCTTTTAAAAGGGCTATAACTTCTAAACAAATTATACCATTTTCAACAAATTTATATAGATCAATAATTCAACTTTTATGAATCGAATGATGCATTTTTCAATAGATTTGACAGTCTAGTTAATTATTTATTCATAAATGTAAAAAATAAAAAGTTATTTGCAGCCAACAGAATATAACAAAAGCACTACTGTAGAATTCCAACTCCATTTTTTGAAATCGTTTTTGTGTAAATAAATGTTTTTATAATGAGAAAAAATTTATCTTAATATTCTTTTTATTAATATTATCAAAACAAAGATTTTTATTTGAAATTAACGTCATTATTAACAATTTTTTTTAATTAAAAAAATTAGCAGGCAGAAGTTGTCACTCTGCAGAAATACAAAAGATTTTTTAGAAGATCAACCAGATAGATAAGCTGTCCCGAACCTCCTTAATTCACACTATACTGCCATGTAGTTAAATTAAGTTTTGTTTGTGATTTTGTTAATTGTTTTGCAAAACTTTCAACAAAATTACTCGTAAGAGACATAAAAAAAGAGATTTGGTTCATATTTGATTTTATCAAACTAGAGTTATGGAATAAAAGCTAAAATCTCCAATAGAAGCAGACTGTGAATTTCTAAAAAAATCACGAGAGTGTCATCTCGGGTTCGAGTCCCAAGAGGGTGAGCACAACACTTCTATTAATAAAGATATATAAATTATCCAGGGCAACTCGGATTTTAGATGGCAATCTAGTGATTTCTTCAGATATGGAATATACAATTTATAAAAGAATTTGTTACTATTTCGGGTCATGGCTATATTAAAAAAACGTTGGGGCACTTGTTCATTGCAGAACGTGTTGTGGTGGATAATCAAAAGAGCCACGGTAAAGATTTTGCTTTGTGACTAATTTAAATATGCGAACACGTAATGTGGACTGTTTTGTACTCATTGAGCGATTTCGGTCTTTGAGGCTAACATATATCTATGTAATATAAAAGATAATGAGGGATGTCTTTCACTTATATTTTATTAGAGACTTAGTTCTTTGAATGATGAGTGTTATTTAATAAATTTTTTCATCAATTCTCATTTCTTAAGGAAACGAGATCATTCTTATGATTAATTGAGATTTCAGAAGAATATATTTACCTCCTTGTTCGCTGGCATGACTTTGACGGCCAGCTGCTTGTTCAATGATATCATTGAGAACCATTACATCTGAAAGAATTAATATCATATATTAAGTTTAATCAAAATTTTAATAATTTTTCATTTAATATAAACTACAATTTAGAAACATTTCTATCGAAGTAAAATGTTTTGTTTAATTATTCTGCAACGGGATCTCGTATCATGAACTTGATTCGTTCCACGATCAGGTTCGCAATACGAAAAGTTCGTTGTACGGAACATGATTTCTTGATGATTTGCAAAGATATTTGATCTAAATGAGAAAGTTTATAATGGGAATTAATGAAAGTTCTTTGAGTAATTTTTTTATTTTTCCACCAACGTTGAGTTTTATTTAAATTTGACATTATATAAGAAAATGGATAAGTAAAATGATTCCGTTTTATTGTTTCAAAACTGTATTGTCTGATTCTGTTTATATTATTTCTAAAACTGTTTATCTTATTTAATTGTTAGTAAAAAAAGAAATTACTCAAAAAACTTGTCATTAATTCCCATTATAAACTTTCTCATTTATTCACATTATAGATGAAAATGATAATAATATTTGATGGAAGTTAACAAGAAAAATATGCAATTGTATAGAAATCCGGTCTTTAGTTATAAATTAGGCATCAAGAAAAAAGTGATAAATTTACGAAATTCTAATTTTAAACTTTAAATGTAAAAATTGCTTTGATGCAAGTCTAGCCTAGTATTCTATGCATCTTGAGCACAAATATTGCAAAAACAAAAAGTTTTTTAAAAATATTCTCACCTTTCATGTCAACAACGGTTTGATGTTGAATGGGTTCAACGAA
Organism: Forficula auricularia; assembly: GCA_024734495.1. Classification (NCBI taxonomy): domain Eukaryota; kingdom Metazoa; phylum Arthropoda; class Insecta; order Dermaptera; family Forficulidae; genus Forficula; species Forficula auricularia. Next base: position 34,046,144 of record JALMQS010000128.1, on the reverse strand, counting down.
AGGATTCTCTTTTATTTTAGTATTACTGTCTTCACTTTCTTTAGGAATACCCTAAAAACAAAACAAAAAAAACATGTTTTTCAGCAAGATAACTTGAGTAAAAGTATGAGCGTTATTTATGGATGTAATATACTTACAAATGGTTTATGATTGACCATTTCGACACCCATCGGTAGTTGTTGCTGATTCTTCCCAATCCGTCCCATGATCCGTGCTTCTTTGGTAATCGCCTTCCCCGCAGCTCCGCCCAAGAGATCTCCATGTGATGTATAGGAGATTCTGGACGCGTGGGATGTGTAGGACGAGTGCCGAGAACCCAAAGAAGCATAGTACATTGGGACGACCATGGCGCCATTTTCTTCGGACATGGGCGTCACTGCATTGGAGTCGTCGGCGTACGGCAGGTGCTCCTGGTGCGAAAACATACTATAGTGGTCCGGTAGCCGGTCCAAGAAGAAGGGCGATGTTGAAGATGAAGTGGCCCGCGTCGGCGGCTGCGGAGGGCGTGTGTTAACAGTGCGTGCGGGTTTTTTTGGCGGGGCCGGGGGTGGGCTCGTCCTTACCTGAGCATCTAAGTAGGTGGAGAGGACGAGGGGCTTCCGGTCGCCGCCTGGTGCACCAACCAATCGACCCCGACCGTTGCGGACTGGAAACTGATGACTGCCTCGTGATCCGCGTCGGATGTTGAACGGAGACCCAGGCAGACTGAGACTCGCTGCGGGGAGATCGAGAGAGAGCGGGCCGTGAGACCGCGGACCGCGGGCGACTGCCCTTCTGGAGTGGGCGTGTGGGGAGGCCAAATTCACTAACGCCTTCTTTAGTTTCTTACTTTTACTTTTGCCTTATGGACATAGAACTACGTCTTTCTCCGATTCTAGGCTACGTGTAAAGATTGTCGATGCCTCAAAAAAATACACTAATTCAAACACTTACTGCACAAATCCTAACGGAAGAACGTCAACGACTTGTAAGATGCAGGAAATATGTCTCTTCCTAGCTTTAAGTACGCTTTAGAATTAAATGCGGTGAAAATGACAGTCTACTTCAAGGACAAAAGCGTCCTTGTTTCTTGAGATACGGAACCGAGTATTATCTGGTTTTGTAGTTTACATTTTAAAGACCATGCTATTGGTAAATAATAATGACATTTTTTTGTTATAAAATGCTTTTGACTTGTGAGAAAAGTTTGCGTATTGAGCAGTGACAATTCCAAAGATGCCTGAAAAATTCGGAGCATAGTACGATCGCGACCGGCGAGGGTGTCGGCACCAGAATGGCAGACGAATGACAACGATAGCAAAGGTCCGATTCAAAGCTGTGAGGCAAAGTGGAAAATACAAGACATAGTTCTATGTTTGAAAGCTTGCAGCAAATCGCAGCTATACGTCAATTTTAGTCAAAAATTAGGTAACTTGATGAATTGAAAATTAATCAAGGAAACCCAATTAGAAACTGGCCGAAGGCATAATTAGTTGGCTTTATTTAGTTATTTATTTATCAAGAGGAAGAGGGCTTCTTAATATATAGATTATGAAATAATAATTGCATTAGTTATTTATTTTGTGAATTTAAATTTATTTAAATCTAATCTTTCAAAGTAGCAAAGAACTACAAATATTATTTAGTCTTAAGGGCATACTAGACTTGGACATTTTACATCACCAATCAGTTAAACATGTATAATATATAATAGGTATGGAACAGTATTAAGCATCAGCATTTGGGGTACACACATAACCCAGTCACTACTAACCCAATGTTGATTTACTCAATGAATGTGGCGTATTTGGAATAGACCGATGGTCTTGAGACTACTAAAAAATACTTGATTTAAGATCAAAATATTCATGTTTGTGAATATTTGCATAAGAAGACTTATAAATATATATATATATATATCTTCTATCTAACCACCTACCTATCTAATGAAAATAGATAGGTAGATATAGATAAATCGATATAGATATATAGAGTGAATGGGTTTGTAATATAATATATGATCAGATTATACCATGGATTAAAAATATAGCTTATATAATAACGGAAGATTCGATTGATGTTGTCCAATTCACTTATGGAAGTGACTTTGACACTGGTGGATTTTCCTCCAGTGATTCAAACAAACAGCACTCAAAATTGTTTATTTTGTCAATTTTTTCTCAACAGATTTAAGTATTAAATATATCACTATATAATAATTAGATACTAATTAATTGAATATTAATTTTAATGTATAAACTTTTAAGAATGGTGCAAATTCTTGCCTGGACCAACATACCTTGGCTATGAGTTCCCGGTAAGCAAAGCATTTAGGACCACTTTTGTACTGAATCGGGACCTTCGAGAGAAAAGAAAAAATTCCTACCAAAATCTAGTCAAAATTTGATTATATATATATGTATAATATATACATATATATATATATATATATATATTAATATATACATATAATATATAAATTGTATTATTCTTTTAACAATAAAAATGAAAAGGGTAAATAGCCACAAAGAATACTAAGCAAGTCGACTATTAGGCATGCCCATAAACAACTCTCTACAAAATAAGAACTGATTATTTGTATTTTTGGCACCCAATATTTAGCAATAATTTCTTTTTTATTAACTGTTTTTAAGAGAAACTTATTGAAATAAACGATATTTACTTACAAAATGAGAATTATAATAATGGACTTTAGTAAATTTTACGTGAGCAGAATGCCATTTATAAATTTATTATGTTCACGTAAACTATATTATGTTTAAGAAGAATATTAAATAATTAAAGATAGAACAGTACTAAGAAATGAAAGTTGAATGGACTGAAAGACATGCTGGCCAGAGGAATGCACCATTCTTAAAACAATATAAAAGAAAAAGAAGATACACTGAGATAATTAAACTACAAACTGTTGAATCAACAATTGAATTAACAACTAAAAAGGGTTCTCATTCATATCCACGGAGTTAGATACATTTGAATATTCAGAGGCAAATGTGCAAATTTATTTTAAATGAAATGAAACCACCATTGAAAATGTACAGAGCGATGCAAAAAGTAACAAAACAATCAACACCATTAGTGCTTAGGAAGGACTGCGTTGATCTGTTATTATTAACGCTGCATTTAATGCGTCGCCTTTAGTATATATTTCCGTTCCGTATAAATTTTGGAACGGCCTCAATGAAATGCGCGGACGCCAAAAATAAAAACAAAAATATTTATATATATATTTTTTTTTTCAAAATAAAGGAGTGACAGGACAACGCAGTCTTTGCTATCGACTACGAACACTAAAGGATGTGTTATTGTGGGCAGGTCAATTTGAGAACACACGGATAGAGAGCAGAGGCCGACGCCTGGTACTTACTGCGCTCACTTTCCGGACCTTATTCGGCCCTGTACCCCGAGATCGGTGCTCGCTGATGGAATCACCACCCTCACTTCTATTCGATAATTTGTCTTCGTTGTTATCGTTATTCCCTTTTTCCTGGCCAACAAAGAGTTCGTAGCTGTGACAGGAGAAGTCTGACGGCGATCTGACGACCTCAACGGTGTTGGCTGCAATAACAGCCGCCTCCCGCGCGGCCGCCCGCGCCGCCAGTTTATTCTCCTTAGCCAGAGCTGCCTCTTCGGCTTCCTATTTACAAACATAGTACATGGTAACAATAGAATCACCGGATATTACAAGAAATATTTTCATTCAAAAGTACCCGGATCGCTTCCTCTTCCGCAAGCTCTTCTTCTTCAGCTTTCTTTTGCAATTCATCGTATGACATAGCGACGATGGCCAAAATCAAATTAACAAGATAAAATGATCCGAGAAAAATAATCACAATGAAAAAGAGCATATGCCAGGGTCCTGCTGATCGTAAAACCTTAAAAATTTCAAAAGAAACTTTTAATAAAATTGTTATTTAAGCATAAGTAATGTAATAATTATACGTTATGAGATACAAACCAGTTGGTACAAATTTTCCCAATAATCTTGAGTCATAAGTCGAAATGCAGATAGTAACGCCCAACCAAAAGTGTCAAAACTTGTATATCCATAATTCGGGTTTTTCCCATAGCCTTGTAGACAGGTATAACCAGGTGCACACATTCTGTTAGAACAGGCAAACATTATTGTAAATATTATCAAGCCAATCAATATTTGGTAAAGATCAAGAAAAATCAAAACAGAATAGCTATTGGAAAAGATGTAATTAAAAATATATGAAATACAAGAACAAACAATTTGTAATGATTAGAAAAAATTATGTAGTAATGGCGACATTCTAAATGGAATATAGAAAATGACGAGGTTTCCTTGAAGACTTTTTTTAGAGCTCGTTACAGGCCAATCTTTAAGAAAATAATACGAAATTGGAGAAAGAATAATTAGTAGGTGCATTTCAAATACAATCATAAATTATTTAGAAATAAATTAAAATAACTTGGGACTGAAGAAATTAGAAAAAACTACTCAAGCTAATAAATGGGATTTAACCAGTTCCAAAAATTGCTTCTTATCAATTAGGCTAGAAAATAAAAAGATATTTGAGAGAAGTTCTGTACCTATTAGACATAGACCATTGGACTGTAAGGATTTGAAATTTGGATTTTATAAGAAGAAGAGGTTCAGTTGTAAAGGGGAATGCTGAAAAATTAAGTGGATGGATAGAATTACTAATGAAGAATTTCTTAAACTAAGGTAATGCAGTTTTATTTTGTAGTGAAACGTTTTGTAAATTAAAGAGGGTTAAAGATTTTTATAGTCTTTAACAGGAAAAATACACATAAAGTTTGTTAAGTCAATATATTTCTGGCTATTCAATCACCCATCTAATATAAACTCTTGAAGTTGAGCGAATAGCCTGAAATATATTAAGTTATTCTTACTTTATGTGTATTTTTACCGCGAAGCTCCAAAAACCTAAAACCTTTAATCCTCTTTATTTGAAGTATATCTTGACAAGTTGAATCTAAAGAGAACATTATAAAAAAATTTGTGAATACAAGGGGTCACAAGAACATTGCTAACGGACATTTTGAAGAAAAGAAGGAGTTGAAGATCAAGACTAAAATATTTGACCCAGATATGAAATGTGAAGCTTTTAAAGAGGTAAAAGCTTAGAAAACAATGAGATGGAGGGAAGAAGTTGCAATAAATCAGTATTTGGACCGATCACATAATGAGGATGAATATTTAGAAATGTATTCGATTATTAAATTTTATATAAAATAATTACCCAGCCCCCGAGGAGTTGCCACAGAGTCGGTATTCGGGCCCTCCTTCGTCATGCCAGTTGGCTGAAAATGAAAATCACAATTAATAAATGTAATTGAAGCATAATTATACAAAGTAAATTATCACATACTCTTATTTTTCATGAATTTTTCCCAGTTTTCATGCGTAAGTTCTCCCCATGATCCATCCGATGGAAAATTTCGAATGCATTTTTGCGTAAGAACACCCATATAAATTTGTAAACCCATCAACGCAAATACAGAGAGTGAGAACATTGTGAGAATTATCACATCCCGCAGATTTTTCACTGATTCGATGACAGCTCCAACGATTGTCTTTAGACCTGAAGAAGTATACAGATTAGATGAAATTTAAATGAAAATAGTTCTAGAGTTAATAATAATTATAAATGGCAATGGTAAAAAAAAGTTAAAATGATAGAGAATATAAATTTATGAAGAAATTGTTTGCATGGATATGAATGAATATTATTTGGTTCTATTCGCGAAAATAAATCTACTATTATATTAGGCCTCGAAAGGAATCCTTGAACTATTCCTTAATAAAGTAATTAATTGTTCTTTTTTTCATTTAACCGTTTAAATATTCTTCTTTGAACACTCATTTTATTGAATAATAGAACAAATCTTGAAAAATAATTAAAAGGATGGGTCAAGTAAAAACAAATTCTAGGAATGAATTAAATATGATTAAATCAAAATATTAAAGAAGAAAACTAAATAAAATACCGCACTTTGAATAACCAAGCTCTCTCTTCTATAGCAAACTAAGTTAAATCTATGAATTCATGAAACATTGATAGATAAATACAGAATAAAAGGATTAAGTCCAAATCAAGAAGGAAATTCAATCGATTTAAGTAAAAGGTCCATTAAGATGGATATATTTATACAAATGATATGAATTATTAATAATAAGACTAAATGACTTTTTTGATGCAATTTTAGATTTCTTGAGCTGCTTATAAATTAGGTGAGCAAAGTCTGTAAGGTAATGCTCACTACTTAGATTAATTGGAAATGAGCCGACAAGCTCTCAAATCGCTCGTGCAGACTTCCTCGCTGTCGGTTTATGAAACCAACATAAAAGGATTCGGCATTCTAGCTAGGACGTTCAGAGAATGGATTTCTATACAGAAATCCTTCTAAGCATTACATTATTCTCGGCTCGCCTAATCTATGCATTGCTTTAGAAAACAGCATGTTATTCGATAATCAAAAGATAAGAAACAAAACATCAAAACTAAAATATGAAACAAGCATGATGATGGAGAAATGATTTATTTAAAGCTGACAAATGAAGACTAACTATAGCAAGGAGAATGTAAGGGTGTTTTACCTGGCACGATTGCGACAGTCTTCAAGGCCCTAAGGACCCTGAACGTTCTCAGGGCAGCCAAATTTCCTAGATCTATCCCCATTGTAACGTAGCTGTGAAACACAAGACATCCTCTAAGCTCTAACCACTTAATCATGCAAGCTAAAAGGTTTATGTTCAGGTGGGTGGGTTTAATTTCAGCTGATCCGAAAATGATAGCATCTCTTTATTTAAATTAGTCGCTTTAAATACTGAGATTATTTCTTTATAATGAATGAATTCAATTTTTTTTATGAAAAGTTATATAAAAATATATATGGTATATATTTTTTTTTAATTACATCGAGAATTATTTGGAAATTATACTTTAGAGGTAGTATAATAAAAATAATACTTATTAGATATAATATGTTTTTAAAATGATTCCACGTGATGACTAATTTTAATTTTGTATCAAACATAAATTTTTATTTTTCATTTAATTTTAAAAAACTTTTTAAAAAGGTTTTGATTAATAATTTGATGAGATTAATGAGGATCGATAATTTTCACCTGAGTATAAACCCCGTTTACTAAAACTTTACTAAAAGAATTTCAATTAAATGAATAATTCTAAAAAGAGAATGTACTTAATTTGGTTACCTATAATGAATTATTTATACTCATCCTTTGATATTTATAAATAGATACAGATATAGAATAGTTAATATTTAAGTTAAACATCCAAATATAAATAATAAATTAGAAACTAATACTATATTAAGTTTCTATTATTACAAGAAACTAATAAGAGAGTTAAGTAACCAATACTAGAGATTTAAAATTCCGAGCAGAGAGATTGAAGAGCTGTAGTTAGTTTAAAATAGTATATTTAGGAGGCCAAAATGAATAGAAAAGCAGTGGCCGCCAAACTTTTTTATCAAGAGAGAATTTAACCAAACAACACTTGAATAGGTGTTCATTAAATACAAGCTTTCGAATAATTTAATTATAAAGCTCTGGCTTAATAAATTTATTATAATCATAATTAAGGCATACAATTTTCCGAATACTAAAAAATTAGTTTGGAGGCCACTAATACATATAACAAACAAAATTGTTCAGTGAATAGATTCTTTTATGCATTTGAATCCCTCTGATCGGGTAGAAATTGAAAAATCATTAAGAGTGTCTTTTTAAATTGATTTCCATAATTACTATTCCAACTAAAATATTTCAAAGATAAGAAGAAGGAACAGAATTTATAATATTCTCAAAAATCTACTTTAATTTTATAATAAAAAAAAGTCATCTGATATACAGAATTTTTCGGAATAATTTCCTCGTACTGTTCTCAAGAATTTCTCTGAAATTTGGAACTTTTATGAATTCAAATCTAAACATTCCATATGGAAGTTCGCTTTTCAAATAAATAATATTTATAATATATAAATATATTTATACTTTTAATAATAAAATAAACACGTTAATAGTTCTAAAAAGAATTCTAACTGAAGTGAATTTTTTTTCAATTAAGACTGGTGGTTTCGATGTTTATCACCTGAAGAAATTCTGCTGAAACCAAGTAATTTTTATGTATTATTTCCATCATACACATTGATCTAGGTGGCTTTAATATAAATTCTAGATCACCCGATCAGGTATTTTTGATCAGATATTCATTCCCATCACAATCTCTCTTGTAAGTAGGTTTGCTTCAATTACTGATCGTCGTAATTCCTTTTAGGAAATGGAGCTAATGGTGAATAATGTAGTGAGGACCCAACTTTACACCAGGGTTTCTTCTTCTTCAGATACAACCCAGAATTAATCGATCACATTTCGATTATTGCGTTTTTAAAAATTGGGTAGTAGACTGCAAATCATTTCCCTGAGGTTGCCTATAATAAGTTCATTATTTTTCTTTTCCAAACAACATTCTCCTTGATGATTTTATGTAGACGGAGCTTGAGATCGTTCCTGGTTTATCATTGTTAAGCAAATCAACCTGGAGATATGAGAATATCTAACCCGGATGGTAGTTAAGCCTTTAACCTCCACGCTAAGGCCACTTAATTAACCTTGGTGAATTCAGCAAAATCTTTTCAGTTGATAAGTTTTAACCAATACCATAAAAAAATAAATCAGAAATGTGTAATTTTTTGAATTCAACTAATCAATTTTATTTTATATTTAGTTCATTTGGCAAGTATATCAAAACTCATAAATTACAATATAATTAGCTTAAAAACACATTAGATTAAAGATCTATTATTATAATCGAATGATGGAAGGTCTACCACTATATTTATCTATTTACATTAAACTAAATTTCTATAATTATACTAAAAGATTATTTTTCTAATTAAAATTTAAAAAAACAACAATATTTTTTTTTATGAAAAAGACTGTATTTAAAAACTCTTTAAAAAATATTTTAGTAAAAAAATCACTTTCGACAAAAATAATCAAAGCTTACAGTATATAAATGTATATTCACTTGTCTACTACCTATGATCTAAATACAAATAATTTTAGAAATGCATCCACCATGTTTTCAACTGTTCTGCTCAATAAAACTTCTATTCTATGAATTTTTAAAAAAAGACCATGACCATTCTTTAAAAAATTCTAAAGACTGCTTTGTTATCGGAATTCATATGATTAGATGAATTCTTCTAAAAGAGGGCGAGGGTGCCATGAGAACAATCGAGGAGAATTCCGATGATGTCGGACCTCAAAATCTACCAAAAATGGACAGAGGACTCTCAGCTACTCACGCTAACGCTATGACTACGAAGTCCAGCCAATTCCATGCATCTCTAAGGTAGGTGAACGGCTGAAGAATGAAGCCACGCGCCATAACTTTTACAGCAGACTCGAAAGTATAGATAGCAGTAAAAATTACTCTGAAAACAACAAAACGCACACACAAAGAGAGGAGCACACGCACACAAACACACAACATAGAAACAACTACTGGATTTATTAAAATGTTTAAAAAAAAATACATACATTTTTTAAACCAATGGAAATAATTAAATTTACCTTTCCAGTGGAATTGATATCCAGAAATTGATCAATAATCTATTTCTACAAAAATCTGATTAACTTTTTATTATGAATCAATTGAATAGCTTGTAGTCAATTTTTAAACGAAGAAGAATATATATTAAGGTATATTTTATCGGTGTGAATTTTATTTTAATTATATAATGTAGACATGGCCAACAGGTTGGCCGCCGCGATTGACTGGTCTTCAATATAAACATTAGTCACAACATTTTCCAAATAAACAAAAAATCCAAATTTTAAATTAATTTTAATAAAATTTGCTGTAGAAATTAAAAACTTTTTTTAAAACTTTGGACGTTAATTCAATGATAAGCTAGAAGAATCTTTAAGATTGTTGTATTCCTCAATGATTGAATTTTTTATTAATTTTCGAATTTTACTGTGGGTGGTCCAATTCAAAAAATTCTTCTAGATCTACAGTCTTAAATATAAAAACACGAAAAAAAGATTCAATGATTTTCGAAGATTTTTACAAGCAGGTTTCTCAGGAATAATTTTAAAAAGGCAATCGCAGCAACATACAAGTTGGCCACCCCTGATATAATGTATAGAAATGTAGAAGAATGTATATTAAAAGCATTTGTTCTTTATGTTTAATTAATACTAAATCCATTGGATGTTATTTGACTTAAAAAAAATGTATATAATATTCACATTCTATAATAATATCTAGAAGAATTTTTTCTACATTCTATTAATAAGAAATTCATGAAAATTATTAAATTATTTTATAATATATATATATTTATATATACATGCAGCCATTTTATTATTTTATCATACATTTCATTTCAATGAATATATATTTTTACTAGAGAGAGGATACGATATTTAAGTATATTTAAGATGTCTAAAAATCCTACTAAAAATCGCCTAAAATAAACGGTTTCTCTATCAAGTATTCAAAGAAATACATTAAAAAACGAAAAGAAAATTATTAAAGGGAAATAAGGAAAGAAGTGTGATAATAATTATTAATAAAAAATATTATTAAATATAACTAAAAAAAAAAAAGTAAAGGATAATTTTTTTTATTTTAGATAAGCAAATTTTAAAATCTATAAATGGAGGCGGGAAAATAGATGGACTATTTTATGGGTTTTTAAATAAATAAATAAAGGGTTTCGGTGGGTGCGTTAATTACCACTTGAAGGACCAGCATTAGGCTTAGATACAGTCTCAGTAACAAATTTAGAATAATTTAGAAATTCTCTTCGCATTCTTCACATTACAGATGAATAATATCCCACAAGATTCAAAAATGTCTTCTATTTGATCAGAGACGTTTTAGATGATTTTTCTCACAAAATAAAATAAATCGATATTTTCATCATCTTCGAGGTTTATCCGGATAAACCTGACATTATCCTAGCTGCTCTGGATAATGCTGTTCATAGATCGAAATTTTAGTAATATTGGCCAGTCAATGCTCAGTCTCTTTCGGGCGGTCAAGGTTTCAGGACTTTTGTGGCAATTGGAATTTCAAAGAATTTCTGATTTTTATTTCCAATGCTAAACAAATAGAATGACTCATTACTTATACTAACGAAAATTTGCTACGATTCGAGTTCAACTGTACAATTGCAATAGTGTAAGAAACTTATAAGAATTTGGTAAAAATTTAGTATGTGATTCTTAGATATTTTTTAATGCATGGAGTGTGAATATAAAAAATAAATAGAAAATTAAAACAAAGAAATAACTAATTTAAATAAATTAAATTTCATCTAATTGAACTGAAATTGACAAGCAACCAAATTTGCCGAGCCCCTAACGGCGTGGTACTACCAGCGCTCCCAAAAGTAACATTGCTAAAGTGATTGTTTTGCTCAAAAATGTATTTTTGGTGTACCTAATTTATGTATATATCTCAAAAAGATAGGGCACTGAAAACCAAGCTGGCCTTGGGGAGTCACATGACCTTCAGGCGGCCCCATATATAGTTTGTCACGTGGTTAGTCTCGTGCTATTTGAAAAATCACTCTTCTATTAAAAGCATTACACAATGTAAAGTATAAGCATATACTTGTCATTAGCTGTAAAAATGTAAATTTTAGTTGTAAATTATGTTAAAAGTCGTTTAATTAAAAAACTCTGAGCTTACAAAAAATTGCATTATTTATTGGCTTAACACGGACTTTATAGATTATTTTCCCTCAACCCCCCCCCTCAAATAAAAAAGATTAAAATTGTAAATTTGTAATTCGTGAAAAGCTTGAATTTTTAATTTAAAAAATAATTTTAACAAAGAGATATTAAATAAAAATCAGCCTAGCTGAAAATATGAACAAAAAACTCATCTTGGTAGTTTCAGTCGATACTCTTCAAATAAAAAAAATAAAAAATATTAATAATAAAAATGAGAATATTAAACTAAAAAGTTTGAGTAAGTCGGTTTTTTACTTCTTAAACTTTAAATTATCCTTTTCCGATTTGAGAAATTGATTTTTGTTTTATCGATTTTTTAATTAAATTTAAAAGTTTAAACTCAAATTAAGAACAAGATAATATCGTCATTTTTCAAAAAATTATTGATTCTACTTCACTAGGTAAAATTATCTTTTAGATTTATTATAAAAAAGTAAACGCCAAGGCAAAACCAACCATTTCTAGCGATTTTGCTACCGGAAGGGCGACCTATTTTTTTTTTTTTTTTTTTTTACTTTAAATCAATATTTTATTTTATTGTAGATTATATTTAAAAAGAAAATATGAATACATTTTATTTTTATATTCATATAAAGTATATAAAGTGCTTTTCTTGAAATGATAGAAAATAATTGTATAGTTTTTTTTATTTTCTTCTTTTACGCCCTTCCATAAAGGACGTCGAGGGCAAACGAAAATAAAGTTTAAGTAGGTAATTAAAAATTATAAAATGCATCAAGATATTACCATCACTGCAAAAGATAGAGATTTAGACATTTGGCCATTTATAGATACTTAAAATTCTTAATAAACTATTTTTTAATTATAAATTTTATTATTTAGAAATTAAAACTTATTAGAATGTTGCCTATCCTACTTAAGTTAATAAAATATAGTGTGGCTTAAAAGTTCATAACTTTTCTATCATAGATTAGCAATCTATATTTGAATAGTAATCAAATTTTAAATATTGATCAAATAATTTTGTCTCCGAGATCCTCTATAAAGTGAACGAGGTGGGTTCACTTCTCAAGTACTTGGAAGGGGTCACGTGGGGTTAGATAGGTCTCATTGGCCTTTAATGCTCTGACTTTGCAGGCTTCGTAGACACGCCTCTAGCGATTCCATCAATGATTTCTAAGCAATTGGAGACAACATGAATAGGAAGAAAGATAGGCCTGCCTGACACTCAGCGGCTCCTCTCAAACTATCGTATTGCAGGTTGCCTAACTCGGATATCTAGGAGAATATGGGCTTTCATCGTGGCTAAAGGTGTCTGTACACTACGCTCTCCGCTCTCGTTAGAGCGAACTGTCCGCTAATCACAATGAATAGGCGTGACTTAAGTTTCACTTATTTCAAAACAGGTGGACGAAGCTGCACTTGTGACCACACACACTTTAATCTGATTAGTGGAGAGCCCTCTCTACCTAGAGTTATTCTGGTAGTGTATTTGTACCCTAATAAGCAGGGAGTGCAAAAAGTCTTTTCCAGAAAAAAATCGCGCAAAAAGTCTTGCTTTTTTGCATAAATAGTCTCTAAAAAGTCTGTAATTTTGTAAATAAATAGTTTCTAGATAGAGTTTGTCAGGAACAAAAGTATCAATAGTATAGATTAGTTGATCTCTAATAGGATTACCGAAATTGAAACCTTGTGGTGGCTAATTAGCCCCCCCCCTCCCCTATAGGAAAATTCCCTAACTACACCAATGCAAAAAATATAATTTTTTTTTATTCAACGAAATTTTTCACACTAAAATCTCAAATGAATTCTTCCATAATGGGATCCACTTTATTAGTGTTTATTATCTTCAAATCCATGAATAGTATTCATAAGAATTGTCTTTACAGAATTCATGAATTTAGATTTATTTGAATTTAAACTCTAATCTAATAAAATTATTTGAAATTTCTGACCTTAAGATGTAATTCATTGGTAATCAATGTTTGTCCCTCTTTTAATTATTATCCTCTATAAATAATATCCACAATCATGATAAAAAATTAAAATTCATTTTCATGTACCTACCTAACACAAATAACTATTTTCAAATTCATAAAATAGCTGTGTGTAAAATTTCGTTTCTCATAGAAATAGCTTCGTTCGTAGTAGACGTTCCTGACAAGTTCGGGATCTCTTTGTGTAGTGATGGTAAAGGTAAAAATAAAATTCTTCAAAAAGATTTAAAAAACAATATAATTATTTTATTTTTTTTTTCATTTTTTGAGGACTTTTTATTTTTACAGTTGGCAACACTCAATAAAAAAAGATCGCGAACACGTTCATAGTCTACCACGAAACTAATTTAGTCTTGCTGAATAAATACAAATGAAATAAATTATAATTAATGTAGGTATTCATTTTGAACAAAAGTATTATTCGACCTTTTTGAATTGTCTCTGAGAGATTCAGTTCAAAGTGTTTGGCTAATAATTTTATTATGGTATGATGAAGATTCAAGGATACTCAACACAGCTACATGAATTCGGGTTGCATTTGAAAAATAAACGGAAAAGATAAAATGATACTTTAAGGGACAGAGTGGTTCTTATAATGACTTGGTAATGTGAGGAATAAAGCAAGCAGCAAGGAATTCCTTTGAGATTTATTCACGAGGATGAGGGGTGTGAAGGAAGCGAACGTCCTAAGTAAACCACAGTCTCAATTTGGTATAAATATCATCATACTCATATTACAAAATAAAATAATTAATTTATCATTTAAAATTATTTTTATATCTATTCTATATCAGTGTTGCGAAAATTAAAATATTTGCATAAGCAAGTTACTCAAATTTTAAAAATTTGCATTTTCCGAAATCCGACTGGAGAGTAAAAAGCCATCGGACTAAATTCAATCTAAAATGAGAATTTACTAAGAATATTAGTACAATTCTATCTTTGATTGAAATTCAGTAGCTGGTTTGGTATGTGAGAGATGGTTCATCTCAAAGCATAGCCATATTTACAGGTAGTATTTTTGGTATATAGGTTATATTATCTCATGGTAACAGCAACTCTTCTGATACGCAATTAAACATTTTTGATGACCTCTCTGATATCATTAATAAATTCTCATTTTCCATAAAAATATTTGCGATTCCCTATCTTAAACATAACGAAGAGTCTAACGCTCGATTTCATCATTTCTACAACCAAATTTAACTAAAGAAACATATGAATTAAACTAAAATCAATTTTTAAGGAGGTCCTTTCGCTCCAGTTGAATCAAAAAAAGTGTAGTATCTAATATTTAATAAAAAAAAGTTAAATGCAAATGAAAAATAATAGAATTAATAAATAAATAGTATGAAACCCGTAAATGTTTGAAATAAAAACAATTATAAAAAAAATAATTAAATTAGTTTGATTTATTCAAATCAGCTGATAATAACTATTGTATGATTTGGCAATGCGTTGTATTTCTACTGTTTATGTTTACATCCAAACATAGCATTTATGTGATTTTTTAAAGTAAATATCTCAGTAAATTTTACGGTCAATGATATATTTTATTGCAAAAAAAGAAAACTACATGTTTCAAAAATCAATTTTTTTTTAACTTTATCTATTCAACTAATAGTAGTATAATTCAAGAGAAAGTGTCAAGATCTTAATTTTCCATAAGACTCTGAGAAAATGTTTAGATTTTAAAAAATTTGCCCGCTAATGTGTGATTTTTTTACCTAGATAGAGACTTAAACAATTATAAAAAATTAAGTTATAGTTATAATCTAATATTTTTTACTTAACATTGGCGGCGAAAGGACCTCCTTAAGTATTTTTTTTTAAGTGATAACTTCTTTAGCAAAGGTAACGACAAAATTTTATGAAACGACATGAAAAGAGAGAGAGGCCATATTGCAGGGAGAGAGAGAGAGAGAGAGTAAAATAGAACCCACCGAGGGGTGAACCGCGACCTAATATGCTGTACACCTACTTTCACTTGTACTTCCAAATATTTCCAAGTACTTCCAAATATTTCCAAGTAATTCCAAATATTTCCAAGTAATTCCAAATATTTCCAAGTATGTTAAATCCAAATATTTCCAAGTACTTCCAAATGTATCCAAGTACTTTCAAATATTTCCAAGTACTTCCAAATATTTCCAACTACTTCCAAATATTTCCAAGGTCTTCCAAAATACTTCCAAAGAGGTGTACACCTACTTCCAATCGCGGATCACCCCTCGGAACCCACTATACAGATTCTTTTATCCTCGGTCTCCTGTTTATGCGTTTCTATTCGCTCCACACTTCCCTGCTTCATATTCTTATGTGCGATAGAAAGGGAAAGAAAGAGACAGAGCACAATCTGGCGACTAGTTACAATGTGGTTGGCGTCGGAAGTGTTTGTCTTTTATTAGTGTTTAAATATTTCCATAAAAAAATTTCAATCCACTTACAGTTATTCACTATCGTGGATATCAGGATTCGGGAGAGATACATAGAGAGACATACATATACAAAAATTCAGAGTTGAAAATAATTTTTATTTAATCTTATCAATGGAAGACTATTTGATGAATAAAAGAACGATAGAATAAGAGAAAGACTTTGGACTAATGCGAGGTCTGGGTATATTTGGATGAGGGTCCGAAATGAAAATGCCGAAGCTCTTACAGAAATTTGGAAACACTGGGATATATAGAGAAAGACATTTATAGACTTTAGAACTAAAATGGGGAAGTTACGAGGAATTAGTGGGAATACCTGAGGGGTGACTTAAACCAAAAAACAATAGATCCATTTAAATGAAACAGGATTTGAAGACTAACAAAAAAAGAAGCTGAAAATTGATTGAATTCATGGGCGCCGACAGTATCATTTTTAGGGTAGTGAACTCAGAAAAATATCCCCCCGAATAATGATTTCCATCAATTTGCAATAAAAAAAGTACAGAAAAAGTACTTAACATTTTCCAGTATTAAATTTAAAGGGTCTTATCAAAAGTCGAGTCAGTAGTAAATAATTTCTGAACGATACTTTCTTTTTATTTCGTCTTTGACATTTGTGAAGTGGACACATGTACAATTTTAACCATGGATAGTTACATGCTAGAACAAGGCATTAAAGTTATTAAAGTTACATTGAGCTATTGCGGTCTAAGTTTCCACGACGATTCATTTCACGTAATGATGACTACTATAAAATCGTTCAATTTAACGTCATTAGATTACTTCCTTTGGGGGTTTTTGAAAAATAAGTCTATGTGAAGAAGCCAACAACAATTAAACAGCTGAACAACAACATTCGGGTCGAAATTGATCAACTTGATGCTGAAATGTGTGAACGCGTCCTTCAAAATTTTGGTGTACGTATGAGAGCCTGTAGACTTGCTCGTGGGGGACATTTAAATGATGTTATTTCTCACATATAATTGATAAGAGCCATATTTTTATAAAAATAAAAAACATCAGAAAAATCAAAATATTTACATGTTTTATTTTTAAAAAACATCTAGGCGCGACTTTTGAAAGACCTTATATTAGTTCATGCATTTTACAATTCATTATTATTTTATATCAGATTCAATTTTCAGATAAAATACAATGAATTAGAGAGAAACATTTCATATTCCAGGGAGGTGCAAGTACACCTCCTTGCACCCCCACACCCTGGCGGCGCCCATGTTTAAATTAATTCATTTGTGTGATCTCGAAACTCGAATAGATTAAGACTTTTCTTTTAAATTAAAATATATTATTAATATTATTATCCTTGATAAATTTTGAAATTTTTAAAGACCTTAATTTTATTTTCAATATTAAATCATGTGTACCCTCGCTCAGAGGCACTGAGAAGGCGGGGCAGGGAGGATGAAGTCCCATGGGGCATGGACTCTGATTTGGGCCCGGGGCTCCAAAAAAAATTGGAAAAGGGTAGTTTTCTGCATGATTTTTAAGATTACTTTATTTTTATAGAGAAATATTTTAAAAATTTAACTACCCATAATAGTATTTCAACAAAAGAGTTTACGCACCAGTGTTCTATATCTTTGATTAAAATTTTTCCACTTTCTAGTGCATAGAGATTCATAGAAAAAACCTACTGCAAAAAGGAATGATGTCTAAAATTATTTAACTGACTTAAGGGGTAAAATGTATTATATTTGTATATATGTTCTAGTTTTATTAATGACCCAAGCAGTAGGGTAAGCAAATAAGCGGCTGCGGGGGGCCCTGTGCTTGTAAGGTGCAAAAAAGGCCGATTGTGTTAAAGTGTTTTCTTAAACATTGTTTTATAACACTTGGATTCAATTTTAGAAACGTAACAACACCTCGATCAATCACTTCTAAATAAGGATTGTTTGTTTCAAAAATTTAACTGAACTAATTTATAATATATTATTTTATGAAAAATTATTTGAAAAAAAATAAATGTTCTGTTAATAAGTACCAAAATTTGGGTAGAATCGTTCATGGTTCAGAATTTTTTTTATTTTTTGTTTAATTGATTTTGAGGGCCCGTTATTTGACCGCTTAGGGCCCCCACTTGACTTGATCGGCCACTGGACCCAAGTTAAAATAAAATAGAACAAAAGCTTTGATCGAGAAACGAGTGATCAGGATTACTCACTCTGTCGATTCGATGGTGGGCGTGGTACGCATGATCATGAAAATGCAGTTGGTCAAGATCGTCGTGATAATGAAGAGCGAGAAGAGTGGATGTACGAGGATATAAATTGCCACACGCCGGATGGGATTGAAGGGGTCCAAGATCCACATTGCGTCCGTCGCTGAGAATCTGAAGATGTCTTTGCCTTTGCTGATCACGACGAATGTCTACGAGCAAGAACACAAATGGAGACGTTAAAAAGAAATTGTATAATATAGACTGTTATTTAATGGATCAGTATTTTTAAATGATACACCAAAGATTGATCGACCTTTTACTAATTGAACGGATTTGTCGATGAACATGTTAAAGATTTATAATTTGAGAAATGAACTTAAAGTTTATCTGTTATATAGGGAATTTACAAGTTATGTGATGGTATGTTGAATGGTAATCAAAATAAAGGAAGTAAATGATCATTTATTAATCTCTATTCACTCAACACCTTCCAGTGAAATTGATGTATCTATGTGACGTCATTTTTGCTCCTATTTCCTCCATTCTCCTTTTTGCATTAGTAACTCTAGGCCAGGGGTGGGCAACACGAGGTCCGCGGGCCGCTGGGATTCACGTTGCAGCTCGCGGAGCTGGGTCAAATGAAAATAAATGTTAATTTTATTGTACATACCACAAAAATAACATTACATAATGAGTGGTTCGTATCATATATTTTGAAATTATAGCTAAGAGAAATTTTGAATATTTCGCATTTTTTGAAAAATCATTGGTTTGAGCCAAGAGAAAGATCAATGAATTAATAAGATCTATGATCATATTTCTGCATTTCAAATGAAACTTGACCTTTGGGAACAACAATTGAGGACAAAAAAACTTTACTCACTTTCCTACATTGTCATTGCAATTAGACGACATACAGGAGGAGGCGAATAAATACACTTCTTTGATATCTGACTTAAACATAGAATTTGAAAATCGATTTCAGGATTTTAAAAAACATAATGTGATTTTTTGAGCATTTGCAACGCCATCCGCGGTAGACGTGAATTTATTACCAGGATGATTACAAAGGGAGCATTATGAAATGTGTTGTGGTACACAGTTAAGGAGAAATTCTAACAAGTTGGTTTGGAAGAGTTTTATAAAACCTATTTGGACCAAGATAAATATCCTGCTTTTTACAAACATGCTCTGTCGAGGGTTTCGCTATTTGGAAACACTTATGCGGCATAAGCCCAGAATTGACACAGGACTGTCAAAGATGATGGGAGAGTATTAAGGGGGCCGAACTCTTTTATAGATAAGGCTAGTAGATAAGAAGAGTTTATTATTAACTCTAACTGGTGGGCATACGGAGTCTTGAAAAAGTTTTAACTTTTTCTTCCATTTTTGTTTGGTTTCACGGCTAACTAAAAGATACACATGTAGGTGTGTTTTGGAGATAATTAAAAAAGCTTTTGATTGAAGTAATTTAGCCCCGCGCCTGTAAAATGAAGTGTATGCATTTAAATAATCGCCCTGTATTTCGGGTTGCGTTGACAGGCGCTGAATATCTGATTAGAGAATATTTTTTCACCAGCTTTGTATGAAGTACATCAAATCAAAAGTGAGAACACAATTTACTGATGTTAATTTAGAAAACTGTTTATGTGTAGCGACAACATCAGTCGAGATCAATTTTGTCACACTTAGCTCTGCAAAACATAGTCAGACGTCTTACTTTTAAATATTTTTAAATTGTCTAATATATACCAATGTTTGATTCTCAGTTATAATTTATTTTCTTCAAAAAAAAAAAAAATCTATTTCTTGATTTTTTTTTTTTTTTACTTTATACCAGGCAAGTGTTTGACCACAATCTTACCTGTTGGGAAGCGACTATTTGGTCGTAACTGTAGCAAGGTTGCTTGTTTGCTTTAATCAACAAAAAAAAAATAGGTACGTGGCCCGACAAGAAATATTATTTCTGAAATTTGGCCCGCTTGCTGAAAATGTTGACCACCTAGGAGCTCTAGGCTATATGCCCCTCTTCCTCTTTCTGCTTTTTATTTTACGGACGTCTTCTAATTTTAAGTGATCTTTGTATTTATCTTTCTAGCTCATAGGTTCCCAACAGGATTTCATGCCAAAATGTGTGCGCTGGAGCTTTCCATGGGGGCGGTAGCGGATCCAGAGGCATGGGGCTAGTTGAGGCAGTCAAGAGGGGCGGTCAAATAAATAAATAAATAAATTGTATTTAATATTTTTTATTTTTATTATTTCAAATAAAATTAACAATTATGGACTAGGGGGGGGGGGGGCGTTGAAATTTTTGTTGTCTTCTAAAGGGGTCGATGGTCCAGAAAAGTTTGGAAATTAGTGGTCTAGCTTGATATTATTAGAATTTATTAATTTGACTTTGAATAACAACAAATGAGCTTCATATATTAAGCGTATCTACAATAATAAATGAATAAATAAATAAATATAGTAATAACAACAAATGAGGAGCCAAATATCTGTAAATTTAGTTTGTGCTAGATTTCTAGAGAGCCTAATAATACAACGAAAAATCAGCATGTATTGTTTTTCATTTACCTTTTTTACTACCATAACTCGAGATTCCTCTCTAATAATCAGAATTTTAAAATTACTTAATCAGTTTTTAAATAAATGGTGAGTGTTTATAATAAAATATCACTACGGATTTTTTTTATGATTAAAATGGTGTACTGAGAAGAGGCAACATCTTCAAGTTGAGAGAAAAGAAGAATGTGATGAAAAGAAAGGATGGAGACGAAGTTCGTTATGAAGAAGGATTGAAAGTAGAATGTAGGAAGAGAGTTTGACTCACTAGAAGTCATAAGGATACGAATATTAGCTAATAAACTAGTTGCGCAGTTCAATTTGACCGCGAAGAGATGTTTACAGTTACTATCACAAATATGTGATGAGAAGGAACAGGGGGACCAGAGCAAACCTGTCGTCACATAAATACATCTATTTTATTTTTATTCTTTTAACAAACATAATTTGATTTTTCACTTTTTTGGCTTGGTGCTCACAAAACTTATTTTCTTTTCAATTAATACAATATGTTCTATGAATATATATAGTATACAAGTATTAGGGAAATTTATATAAATTATTATTCATTTTTAATTTTAAGGAAGGGGAAAATGGGATATCATGACGAAATTATAGCTAGGGCAGTGTTTCTCAATTTGGGTTCCTCGGAACCCCAGGGTTCCACAAAGGGAGGTTTGGGTTTCCCGCGCTTAGAGATCAATAAAAGAAAAAATAGAAAAACAAAAATAGTAGTTAGTAGTATCACCCTTCAAAAAATTTGTCATGTCAAGAAAAAAAATACTAAATTTAGAGTCTTAAGTTTTACAGCTTATAGTCAAATAAAACCATTATACTAAAGAATGCGATGAACATCACTATTATTGTCTCAGTGATACCATTTTTATTGCTCTAAAGTTCGTTAACTTTTTGATAATACAACGATTACGTTACATTAGTAACAAAATGAAAACATCATTTAAATTGTTTTATTATTATTTTGTTATTAATGACGTTTGAAATAATATTGCTTTTCAAATATATGAGAATATTATTTATGAGTAGGTATACATTGAATATGTAAAAAAAGACCTGTCCGATCCGAAAGGGGCATATGGGTATCCCAAAGAAATTTATGAATAATATTATTCATGAAAATAAAAATGTTAGGTATTGTAATTTAAAATGCACGTTTTTTGTATCCAATTTCCCCAAAATCTAGCAAATTTTTAAAATTTAAAAAACCCTCATCGGCGGCGTTATGTGATATTTGGAAGCTATAAAAGTAGCACGATGTTGATATTTTGACGAAATATTAAATATCTCATATTTTAGTGCTAGGGGTTCCTCAGAAATAAATATAAGTGCTTTAGTGTTCCTCGCTCTACAAAAGGTTGGGAAACACTGAGCTAGGGGATCTTCAAACAGAAACGAGAAGGGAATCGAAAATGCCGTAACATATATTATGGAGGGCATCTACCTAAGATCCAAGAACTGTAATGGGTAAGATCTACTTTTGAAGGCCAAATATTTAACATGCATTGTTGACAAAGTTGTTTTGTTATAGCATACCCGCTGGTTATGGTAATAGGTGTCGATGTCTTCCAGAGGGGTGGAGGCCAGTTCAGGAGGGAAACCCCCTTGCAGGCGCACTGGAATAGGTGCACCCTGTTCCAGCGTCGGATCTGGTTGTGGCCCTTCATCCTCGTCTTCATCCTCGTAACGGATCTGCAGAGGGATCGAACATGTCACTTAATGCTGTGAGAAATGCTCAGGCCATTCATCTATCTGATCAGAACACACTCTCTCATTTCCCATACACTCATTCTATTGTTATTTAGATATAATATATTTTAATAATGAAAAGAAACGTATAAAGAGATATTTATATATAGATATTAATATGTGTTTTATATTAAACATATCAATATAACATTTGGATGGATATTAAAAGAAATTTTCAAATTTACTAAGATTAGGAAAAAAACAATGCATGAAAAAGAATAGACTAACAAATTTTCTCAAAATAGTGTTATTTATAATCAGAATCGGTATTATATTATTTGCTTTTCAGACGTTTTAATCACACAAAACTTTTCGTTAGTTTGATATCTTTGGATAGATTAATCTTTGAACTCATCCCTTTGCAAATGCAGAATCTCACTGTGGACCAAGGCTTGCTTGCCTCATAATCTCGATTTCAAAACATGAATATTTCTGTCTCTAGAATGTTATTACAACCTCTCTCTTTTATTTTTAATCATCTTCTCAATCTTAATACTTTCCAGAGCTTTCCTATTTCTTTATTTATGGAGAGAGTTGGATGTGAATCCCAGCTCAATCCAAGAGATAAAATAAAGATAATAAGTCCGACCGAAAACAAAAGAAACCCCTGCCTCTTTACACGAACCAAAACCGCTCCTAGAGCCGCATTCTTTTAACAAAATTAATTTGATTTTCTTAATAAATAAATAATATAATTTAAATTTAATTTGACATTATTAATCGTTAAATTATTTTATCTCATGAAAAAGTCAGCATACATTTTGAACAAAAGCCAGATTATGAGCTCTTTTATTGGAAAAACAGAAGTGGAAGAAGACCAGTATGCCCCTACGCGTGCGAGGGGTCTTTTGTTTTCGGACATAAAATAAGTCGTCTTAATCAAACTATGGTCAATAAGTGTTCAACTCTAACAATAAGTAAATAAAAGAAAGATGGTTTGATCAAGGCACAATTTGTTTTGCTAGTTGTACCGGGGTGCAATTTATTGTGACTCAAGCTGCTGCATATTGATTGGAGATAGATGTTTGATACATGATTAAATTTATCAATATTTGGGACACTTAAATATGATTAATCGTAGATTGACAAGAGTTTCGCTTTAGATTAGAAATTGTTAAGAAATAATAGCAAATAAAGTCGAATTATTTAATTAAACTTTAATGAGAACCGACACTGAAAATATCACTACGAACTTAGGCTGACCCTCTTAAATAGATAAATTTATATCTAAAAATATAGATAGATATCAGAGCTAGTTAACATATTAAATATATTATTTTTACCGTATTATTAGACATTTATTGTTTTGATAAAATGCAATGTTCAAACATATATTTATGATTTAATTTAAAAATTTCTTTTCACAATATCATTACTATAATAAAAAATAAAACTGAAATTTATTCATGTTAGGTTTTTATTGAAAAAAAAGCTGAAAGCCGCGACTCTAGCAGGAAATCAAAACCAACTCTCTGGCCGAGAAAATATAGCTTTCCTGTGTATACGGAAATTATAATACGGACTCCAATTCCGACTTGAGTCGTGGCGAAAAGTTTTAATTATTCAATAATCAGATATCACTTTATACTTATGAAAGCCGATATAAATATAAAATTATTAATAAATATAAAATAAAGACCCATAAACTATTTAGTCTTATTGATATTATATTCCCCAGGAATTCTCAGTCTTGCAGCCTATTTCAAGCAACCATGCTTTCTAACAAATTATTCAATTCCATCGACCCCCTTAGTTATAGTAGCTATTAATATGCCTTAGAACAGATAATATGCATTATGAAATGAATTGTTTTCAAGATGATACATTTTTAACTTTTTAAACTTATTGGATTTTCATTTTTTCTTTTTTTTTTTTAATATTATTTTGAAAAAGCCCATGTCTAAGAAATTATTTCGTAACTACCCTTACTACTGAAATAAACATTAGATTGTTTTAATAATATTAAACAAAAGAGACAATAACAAAATATAAATGTAAACAAGATTTTAGAATATATAAACTCTGTTTCTATGTATTCGTCACATAACAATGAATTTTGTTATTTAAAATTAGATTGTAATAATAGATTTGTTCGTGGTAGACATCACTCTGAGGATGGTCGGGATCTTTTTTTGAAGTGATAAAAATTAAAAAACTATTCCTCAAAAACATTTAAAAAATATCGTAACATTTGAGTTAAATTTTTTGGGCAAATTATTTTTTCCGTTGAAAACAAAAATAAACAATAGTGTAGAATTTTTATTTAAATGAACCCCTTTCAAACATTTATCAAACCAGCCAATCAAAAGCCTTGTTTGATGTTTCTAGCCAACCTTAATTATAAAAATCTCAAATATAGACCACTTGTGGGACATAAGTGGTCTATATTTGAGATTTTTATAATTAAGGTTGGCTAGAAACATCAAACAAGGCTTTTGATTGGTGGTTCTTCTTGTGACGTCAAGTCTGGATATGGATAGAGATTATTGACGTCACATTGAGTTAAAAACTTCAAAATTTGAATGTAAAAAAAAACAAGGAGAGTTCGCTTTGTTGGTCTAAAAAATGACCTTTTTGGGAACTCCGGAGACAATCAAAAAAACTGTTTAAGAAATAATAATTTAATTCGAAAAAGAAAAATGAAAAAATGGGAATGTTTATTGCTGAGTTTCAAATAACCTATAATAACCTAATTATTTTAATCTACATATCTCCAATAATAATGTCTGAAAAGAAATTACTTTATAAATATAACCACAAGTCTTTCCAACTTTCATTTTGCAATTTTGTTCCTTTAATTAATTAATCCTTTATTAATTCCTCAATTTGTTAGAGTATTTTTTCGACAAGGACAAATAATATACTTTACCTGAAAAATTGCATTTAATCATAAAAATAGTTTCGTAATTTGTAATTCGATCAAACCTTTCAAATCTGTTGGATCAATTCACAAACTCGCCTAAGACTAAAATTGAATCTATTTTCTATACTAACTAAAACTAAATGTCTAAAATTCTCATGGTGCTAGCTATTCTATCTTAGAATAATATTTTTATGATTTAATTAAGATTAATCACAAAATTTTTGTTGTTACTTATTAATATTTTTTTCTTTAAGTTAACCCATCCAAATTTGATTTTATCTTAATAATTAGAAAGTAATATTATTATTTTTTTCATGCAAGTTTTGTGTGACATGTTAAGTCCTATATTTTTCAAAGTGAATATTTGAAAATTGTGTTGGTGGTTAAATGTGGTTAGATTTTGCATTTATTGGGGATTGCTCAGATTGGCATATTTTTCAAATTAGACATCTGGATCAAAATCTTAGATTATGGCCTAGTGTCACCTTGTATAATAATACTATTCAATGTGGATCTGGTGATGTATTGTAGTCTGTGAGTTCTTGTGTTGAAAGAAAGTAATGAAAGGAGCCTAAAGAAACTAAGAGCTAAAGCAATCAGGCAATTTCGCAGCCAAGGCCAAAATGAAGAAAAACAATCAAAAATTATTTATCTCTATGCGGATAGATCTATCCACATAGATATAAATAATGGGATACAAATAAAACAAATTAATGAAGCAAAGCAGGGTACAGAGGTAGCAAAATCTTACTTCTTTTTTCTTTTTCCTCCGTCCAAATACCTCCTGGAATGTGAAGAATTTGACAAACATCAAAAAGATACATTGAATAAGATAAAAAAAAAAAATTGAAAAAAATGGAATAAAAAATGATAGATACGACATTGAGGCATATCTAAAACAAAGAGTTTTCTAAAAGAGTTACAACACAGACTACCTCGATTATACAAGGACAAAGTTGAGGTAAAGAAGTAGATAGAGAGTGTAGAAAGTATTTTGTCATTTAAATAAATAAATAAGTATTTTATTTATTTATTTTTTAAGGTATGATTATAGCAGTAGAAAAAAGAGAAAATTTTTAGGTGAATGATAGAACTATTAGAAAACTATTGTGTTATTGACTGAAACTTTTTGTTTATTATTGTTGTTAAAGAGTGTTTGAAAGTTTTTCAAATGAAATTATATTAATTTAATATTCAGTTATAATTTATAAAAATTATTTCAATGTGACGTCTGAATGTGCTTATTTTTGAATTTAGTTATTATGGTTTCATTTCAGTCATCTGTCTGAAGACTGATTTGTTCATTTGTTTACTACGACAAGACAAATATTTTAACATAATTAATGTGTCCAATATAGTTTATTATTTAGGTAAAATATTCTAACCTTCCTAATGCGGAATGTATCCAGATATCCAGGTAGATTGTATCCAGAGGCTATTAAGCTAAAATGGTCTTGATTTATTAACATAAATTGAAAAAACCATTTTGACAAAATTTGTAAAATGAAAGATAAAAGATCTTAACCAAATTTATAAACATAAGTCTTAGAGGAACACAAAATGTAGATAAATATTCAATGCTATAAAGACAATTAAAGTTGGTCGCATTTTTCATATTTTTACTTTCATAGCTCATTGCTGAATTGTGGGAATGGGGGTGGGGGCACAATAAACGGAATTGGCGCCCTCTCAGTAAAGATCAAAGCGCCTATCGAAATTTTTACAACATGCATAAAATCATTTCATATTTCATGTTTTCATTAAGTAAATTATTGCAGGATTATAATTTTTTGATTGAATCTAAAACAACTTTTAAATTTACCAAAATTATAACTAACAAATTTACTATAAATTTATTTTACAAAACAATACAACAGTTCATATTGAATTCTATGAAGAAAATAAACATATAAAATTTGGATGTATATTGTTGTATTATGATTGTTGATAAATGCGCTGGGGGGGGCCCGCCCCGCCAAAATATTTCATTCTTGTAGTAAATTTTCTCTTAATCCGGCCCTGTGTATGTACGTACCTATATGTATCTTATGTTTTTCTTTTTTGTATTTTTGTATTATTATGAATAAAACAAAATTAAAAACTTCTATTTTAAGTTGTAAATATGTGTTTTTATCTGCAAAAAACCGAAACCGGTTTAAACCGGTTTTATAGAAAAATTGAAATTGAAAACCGGTTTTTTAAAAAGTCGGTTTTTGTATAAACCCTACTGAAAGTGTCCTCTACTTAATCCAAGAAGTTATAATATAAATAATTTTTCTTGTATATAAGAAGAGGTGTATTCACCTCCTCGGGAAATGAACCCAAATGCCAAAAAGTAATCAGTTCATCCGTGGTAAAAGCAACCCTTGTTTTAGGTTAACTATTAATTTCAAATGCACATATCTCATCTCAAACAAAAATGTATTAATCAAAATAAAGACCATTGCAATCAATTCACTTGTGGCAACGAGAAACAAGTTTTGTTATTTCGTTTGAATAAAATTCTGGAGTCTTGGAGGCGACAAACTCGTTGAATGCCGTTTCAGCATTTCTCTGGGATTTGAAGCATTTCTCACGCAAGAAGTTGTGGTGCTTGAAAAAGTGGTAATCGGTGGGCGAGAGAAAAACTTCAACGTTTGTGTCCAGCAATGGTCAACAGAAATGGTCTTATCCTTCTCCACAATAAAGCCTGGCCACACGTCGCCCGACCCTTTAAAAGTTAAACGAATTGGGCCACAAAACTCTACCTCATCCACATACTCGGCCACCGATTACCACTTTTTCAAGCATCTCGACAACTTCTTCCCAGACAGATGCTCAAACGGCATTCAACGAGCCTGTCGACTCCAGTACTCCAGAATTCACTCAACCGAAATAACAAAACTTGTTTCTTGTTGGAAAAAGTGTATTGATTGAAATGGTCTTCATTTTGATTAAAAAAGGTTTTTTTGAACTGAGATATGTGCATTTGAAGTTAATAGTTAAAAATCGGAAGTACTTTCTTTCCAACCTAATAATATGTAAGAAAAATTAGCTATAACATCTAAGGAAACATTAAAATAAATAAAAATAAAATAGCTGGAATTATAAATAAACACACGATTTTAATGTTTCCTTCAATTTATAAAAATTCTCCCAGTCTCGGCAAAAACTTTCAATTTAAGCTATAACATCTCTGATTAAGTAAAGGACATACTCAAGAATTTTTTCAATAAAATAAAATTCTGCTAATATCGGCAAAAATAACTTTTTGATATTAATATATATATACAGGGTGGGGCATAAAGATCTACCACATTTTGAAGAGGTATAAAAAAATGAAAAAATTTAACTAAAAAAAACAAAAAAAACAAAATATATTTTTGAAAAGAACATAAAATACCTTTTTAAATGTGTTTTAAACATTATCAGACAAAAAGTGTGTGTGTGGGGGAGGGGGGGGAGGGGCAAAAAATGAAAAATTCTAGCGATTCGTCCAAACTCAACCAAATTTTTGTATACATATCAGAAGGCTAGAAATGCAAACTAATCAATCTGAAATGTGTGGGGGGGGTAAAAATGAAAATTCTAGAGCTTTCATACAAACTATGTATACAAAATTTGGTTAGTTTTTCATCTCTAGCCTTCTGGCTGTCCACAGAATATGTATACAAAATGTGGTTGAGTTTGGTCAAAAGAGCTAGAATTTTCATTTTTGACCCATTTCGGGCTGTTATTTTTTGCATTTCTAGTCTTTTTGGGGCCCACAGAATATGTATACAAAATTTGGTTGAGTTTGGCCGAAAGGGTTAAAATTTTAATTTTTGACCCCCCCCCCCCACACACACACATACACTTTCCTTGTCTGATAATGTTTAAAACACATTTAAAATAAAAAATATATTCAGTTTTTTTTCTAGTTAAATTTTTTCATTTTTATTTTACCTCTTCAAAATGTAGTAGATCTTTATAGCCCACCCTGTATTAATTTTTACTACTACTTAACATCTTCGTTCTTTATGTATATTTAATAAATAAAAAATATTCTTTAATTATCGTTTATTATTTAGTTAAATCGTTTTTTCTTAAGGTTTAGTTATTTTCTTTTTCTAAGGAAAATCAAAAAAGTAGTGAAATTTTCATTTAATTTATACTTTTTATTCCCATCACAAATACCCCCACTTGTTAACTGCGAAAATATGTGTTATAGAGAATACCTATGCAAGCAAGATAAGATATAGGTACATTTATATAACTAAAGGAATCTTAAAAAAATACGTATTTATATAGGGGTAAATTGTTTAGAGAGAAGCTCTTTTCGTTATCAAGAGAGGATTTGTAGATTGGAAGTGTAATTTAGCAGTATTCACTAAAGTTAATTATCTATTTCTGCTTGAATTGTTGTTTTCACAATGGAGATGGTTTGAGAATCATTCCAGACGATTCGTATTTCCTTTTCAAAAGAGGAATTAACTCAAAACTGCGAAACCAGAAACCAGAACTGTAAATACACTGTACACATACGGCTGCACCTACTAGATTAACCAATGACCATGTTTGCATTTTGCCGAAAAAGATTAATCATTTGCATTTTATTATTACACATAGCGTCTCAAAGTGGAAGAATGGAAAATAAAATAAATGGCCATGTCCTGTTGTTGACAACTAATAATATCGGCGGACTAATATAATAAATGATTAATGTTTATTTATGTTCAATGTTCGTTATAATTCAGTTTGCGTGACACTATTTAACAATTATTATTCATTTTAATTTCAATTTTTAACAATTCTAATTTAAAGAGGGAGTGATAGTTGTCTAATTGTGGTTCTTTCATTTTGGAAAACCAGCTGTTATCGACGGCTTAAATAACACAGATAAACAGATTAGGTATATAAGTAGATAACTGGATAGCTGTACTACTGTAACTATTTAAAAAAAAGTTAAAAGAATCTAATATATTATATAACGATATAGATATAAGTGTGCAGGGAAAGAAATACTTTTCAGGTATATCTTCTCCTGGTATATTTACAGAATGTTGATATTTATAATGGCAACGCACATCCAAAAAGAACTGGCTAATGGTATTTTCAAATTATAAAAATCTAGAGTTACTTAAATTACGCGATTTCACCATACTTCCAAGTGATTCATCTTGTATATTTATATAATTTTATTCCTATTGCACGACAATATATGAACAATTTCTAATAAACAATATACCCGGTTTATTTTATTTTGTTTTATGGCAATGATAAAATGTTTA
This sequence comes from Forficula auricularia, assembly GCA_024734495.1. Lineage (NCBI taxonomy): Eukaryota > Metazoa > Arthropoda > Insecta > Dermaptera > Forficulidae > Forficula > Forficula auricularia. The sequence continues at coordinate 34,015,358 of JALMQS010000128.1, read as the reverse complement.
TTTGACTATAAATTCTTTTCAATTAATTTTAGAACAATAGTGTAAATAGAAAAGAGGTTCTGAATTAAAAATCACATAAAATTTATTGATACGTTCCCGTGGGCCGTCTATAAATTACGTCACACAGTAAGGGGGGGGGGGGGGGCATCACAGATTTTTGACAAAATGTGACAGGAGGGGATCTTACAAATTGTGTTGTCACAAAATTCAAATTCAAATTTTTTAAAAATATTCAAATATAAAATAAATCTAGACAAAAAATTCTAACGACTGGACACGCCTAGCTCTTACGCAGCTTTCATTCTACGGCGCGCAATTTGTTGCCTAAATACAGGCGCACCAACGTCATGAATAAAGTTTAGACTACACTTTGACGATTTTTATTCGTACAATTATTTACTTATATTTTATAATTCAATATTTTTCTTATACAAAAATTGATTTATTTTTGTCAAAACCACTTTTTTTTTTCAAATTAATGAATCCTTTTTCTTATAATTAAGGATTCATTAGCTGAAGAATAATAGAAATAATAATAGTGAATAATGTGTTAAATGATATTAATAAAAATAAAGTTAAGCTTCAAATATATTAAATACCTTTAGTTGAGTTTAATTTATAAAAAAAAATTATACAATTATTAAATTATAGGGTATAAAAGTGATCTCGTGACGTCACAATACAGAGGGGGCTCAATGACAATGTGTCAGAATATGACACAGGTGGATGGGGGTCCAAAAATCTTGAAATTCGTGTGACGTAACAAAAAGCAGAAAAGAGATAAAAACACAAAAATTGGACAGACTCGATTTTTTATGGTTGTCTGTTACCAGAGGGAGAAATTGTTACAGTATGAGCAATATAATTGTTTTACAAAATTAAACTCTGTACCTCAGAAATTATGACATTGTTGACTGTAAATGGCAATTTGTTTGAACATTTAATTTAAATGATATTGTTTCTTGTTTTCTCAATTTCTCTATTTTATTTATTTTGTATAGGTACATTATTAATAGTTAATTAAATGAGATATTATGACCCTGTGCTTTCATTGTTAGTACAAAATTTATTCTAATTTTAAGTTACAATTTATAATAATTTATTTATTTGCAACGAAATTTTCTCTGGAGATTGACTGACTGGTGAACTTTTATTTGAAAGTAATGGAAGGCAGCCCAAGGATAGTGAGGAAAGAAAAAAATTAACACATATCAAATAAGGTGTAATTTATTGGATTCTTTTCTCCTTTCCTTTCAAACCGCTGTTTCGGAGTATTTTTCTGTCCTTCTTCAGGGTTTCAAGGGGTCAATGAAAAAAACAAATAAAATGCTTCCTTCCTCTGTCCACAGCAGTGTTTAAAGCTGTGGAGAGAGGAAGGAAGCATTTTATTTGTTTCCTTCATTGACCCCTTGAAACCCTGAAGAAGGAGGAAAGAATTCTCCGAAAAGTCGGTTTGAAAGGAAAGGAAGAAGGAATCCAATAAATTACACCTTATATGATATGTGTTAATTTTTTTCTTTCCACAGTACCCCTGGGCTGCCTTCCATTACTTTCAAATAATAATTAATATTTAACTGTCTAATTAATCAGTTTTTAGCCTTCCTCTCTCTTTTCATAATATTACCACAAAAAACAATCAATAAAATTGATGCAGTTTTTAATTCTAAACATTCTCTGTTTTTACAAGTTTGTTCTAAAATAAATAAAAAAAAAATATCGGCAAATGAAAATTTACCATTTTATTTCTTGAAATAAATACAATTATTTATAAAAACAATCGGAAAATCTCTTAATAATAATTCAAAACACTTCGAGATAAAATTCTCCCAATATCAGTTGAAAATTAGAAAAAAAAGTAGTTGCTTTATTAATGAATTTTAAAGTAATAATTATTAGTAAATTCATTCAAAAAGCAATTATTTTTTTAAATTTTCAATTGCCAAAGGAAGAATTAATCCCGAAAAGTTTTGAATTATTATTAAACGTTTTTCGATTTTTTTTTTTAAAGAAATCTATTTATTGTATTTCATAAAACAATCAAGATTTTTTTTTCCTATATAAAAGAAAAAAAACAGCCGGTATAAATGTAATACTATATATATATATATAATTTTAATTTTGGAGAAAAAAATTGTTTTTTTTTTTTTTTTTTTTTTTTAGTTTTTCAAAATATCTCAAGAATTGTTAATCCTATTTTGAATATGAAAAATTGATCAAAATCATTACATTAATGGCTTCAAATCAGAGGAAAAAGTCAAAACTTTTATAGGACTCAATATGCTAGCCATTTAGAGCCGCCTTTGTAATAAAGTATTGGACATTTATTTTCTACCACTTTCCGTTCTTGAGTTATCGTGGGTATCTAAATACAGACATACTCAAAGACACGGACAGAATAAATCAGCGTTGAAAATGACTTTTTCAAACACAATCAGCAATTAAAATAATGACGATAAAAATAAGATTGATTTGACAATTTTTTCTACTAATTATAATATAACTTTTCGAACATATATTCTCAAGAAATGGCCCTGAATTTTTTCTTTTGTAAAAATCTAACACAGGTTATATTATTTAAAAAAAAAATATATTGTCAATAGGGACGTTTTGACCACTTATATTAGTGTAATCATTAGCCTAAATAAATTTCCAATAATTTATTACAAGGCGGGTCCAATTGGCGAGCATACTGAGTCTTAGAAAAGTCCCCCCCCCCGATTTCCAGGCATTAATGTAATGATTTTGATCGAATTTTTCATAATCAACATAGGATTAACCATTTCTGAGATATTTTGATAAAACTAAAGAAAATTACAATTAAAATTACATATATATTACAATTATACCGGCTGTCTTTTTTCTTTTATATAGGAGACAAAACAAATCTTGACAGTTTTATGAAATACAATAAATAGCTTTCTTTATAAAAATGTTTAATAATAATTCAAAACGTTTCGGGAGTAATTCTCCATTTATCAATTGAAAATTTAAAAAAATAGTTGCTGTATGAATGAATGTACTAATTTTGTTAAGGGAGAATGGTGTGTTTATGTGAAACCTTCATAGTATTTTATATTCTAAATTTTAAAAAGTTTCTAAACAAATTTTCAAAAATTTTCTTTACTTTATGAATGTACTAATAATTATTACTTTAAAATTAATTAATAAAGCACCTACTTTTTGGTTTGATTATTTCGATCAATTTGACCTCATCCCTGATGCCTGAGCTAATTAAAAAAAAGGCAGAGAATATAGAAGTAAGAAGGTATCCAGTGAATAAATTTGATTTGTAGTTAATTGTTGACCTTAGCCACGTGTTTTATTGATAGATTAGTCTATAACATGATAACATTCTGACTGATAATAAAAATTGATAGCCCCGCAATATTTCGGTCTCGTTCTTATCAATATTCTCAATTATTTTTTTCGCTCCTCGTTCCTGATTGATCTATTTTCGTTATTTAAAATCCCACAGCACCCGATTTGGTCGACATCTTCTTATCGTCATAAAAACACCAGAAAATCATTCTTAGATCATACTGATTAAACTCAGAATGGCACCCAATAATAATAATCCCGTATGGCTGAGCGTCTTCAGCAAACAGGTTAGACTCTTTTCTTTTTTTTTTTTTAGAAATATGTCTATTTTCTATTTCCTCTTCTCTTCTAGGCCAACTAGTCTTGTTAAACTATCATAATTGACAAAAAGTTCTTTGTAAGAGAAATTAAACACGAAGGTTCAATATTTAGTAATTATCTTAAATAATTTATTTTTCTACTTAAAGTTAATTGATTAATCTTGACCTACGTATAACACGTGAGGAGTGATTCTTGACATTTCAATTATATATCTCTTATTAGTACATTAACAACATACGCAACAAGAATAGAAACAAATTAAAAAATTATCGATTTGAAAAAGAGGTGAAATTGTATCGATTAAATTCTGAGAAAAAAACTTATCAGTTAGCCTGTGTGAGTAGGTATTTATAATTATGTTCTGGGTTAATTTTAAAATGACCCTCACATGTCTACTAAGTATTATTTAATCAATTCAAAAACGTCACATTGAAATTATATTCGACTGTTCATTTAATTGTCATTGATTATAATTGTTTAATAAATTAATATAGTAATATATTTCTAGATTGTAAAAGATATTATTTTTGATTGTATTAATAAAATACATAAATAAAACTATATTAAAAAAAAGCAATCAATAGATCGCTTATTAAGGCCTAGAACATTTCGAGATAAGTTATTCCAGTGTCAATTCTGAAAATTTAAGGCAACGTAAATATAAATATTTTAGTAAATATTGATAATATTGCAAATTGTCTTGAAAATAGGTTATTTCAAAGAAAGGTATATCAAAATAATTTAGCTTATAAAATTAATTGCTTAGAATCTAATATCTAAGCCTTAGATCGTAACGGGACATTTATAGGTCAAACTAAACAATATTTAAAAGGTAGAATTTAAGGCCAATAATATTCTTATAGTAAAAACTCTTAATATATCATGCTTGAAAGTTACTTAGCGAATTTCTACTCCTCTAATCAATAAAATTGGTAAAAGTTTAATTTTAGAATTAAATAAATTTTGGACTAATTTAATCGCTTACAAATATACATATTTTTGAAAATTTTGACAATACTACAAATTGTCTTCCTGATATAGATTACCTTTCAATAATAATAATAATATTTTTGAAAAATTAGAAAATTAAAGAATATAGAACACTATGGAAGAAGAGAAGAGCTCAAATCATAGGGTACACAGTAAAGTCATGGGGAAGTGCAAATGGATATTTTAGAGGGAGAAGTCAGAAAATAAAGGAGAAGGGGAGACCTACAGGGTGCGTGAAAAGTTCCTACAATTTCGTTTCCTACGCGTTTCGACACATTTTCAGGGATTTTCACTCGTGTGTTTCTTTCACATAGTTTTAACAGTGAAATGGAAAATCGTCCACAAATCTGACTTCTGTGGTATGAACCGACTTCTGAGTAACAGGAAATACTCAGATCGTGTTTCTTGAAAGAAACATAAATATAAATGCCATCAGATGCCACCATATTATTTTTAGAGTCTCTTTGAACCAGTGGACGATTCAGCGGGGATATAGTGCCCCGATTCATTCGGTCCGAACCTGAAAAGAGCTGTTTCCCAACTTTTGATATAAGTACTTTTGGACTTCAAACTCGCCGAATTTGAATCTAATGCAAAACTCTGTGTGGTCCATCTTGGAGAAAAAGATCTCTTGAAGTATTACTAGACCTTAGAAATGTTAAAATCGTATGTGATACACCTCTGGAAGAAATTACGCTCAGAGTTTGCGACCATCATTTGGAAATTTCCTAACCGATTTCCCAAATGTATTGCAGACGAAAGGGAATTTTTTTTGAATATTTATTGAAGATTTTGTTGTTTAATATTATTTGGTTTATTTATTTAAATAACAGTTTTATCCTGCTGGAGTATGCAATTTAAAAATGTTGAGGAACTTTTCACGATCTCTTTAGATTGGAGGATTTTCCCAATTTAATTTGAGATATTGGATATGAAACTTACGTTCCCTAGCCAGCAAGATGTCCGCCGAAGGCGGACATCGTAGCTGGTATTAATCTGCTAATATGTACACTGTACATGTAATATATAATTTATTTGTTTGAGACTAAAGTTTCGAAGGTTTGACCTTTATCATCAATTTTTTAATTAAAGATATTTTATCTGTTATTTCTCATGGGTTCAAATACACCATTGGATTTAGGTGAATTTGTTTGTAGTAATAGTAAGCAGGTCACTGAACAAACGAATGTCAACTTTCAGGGCCATCGAACGTTTTTATAAATATCCACTTGTCTGGGGTGTAAGAAAACAAAGAGAAAGCCTTATAGTTTTTCCCACTGTCCCTTTTTCCGGTATTTTAATTTTTGAAGTGAAACTTCTTTAGCGACGTTTTTGCTGGTCGATAGATCTATTTTATTATTTAAACAATGATGTGATAAATATTTTTATTATTATAATTAAACACATTTCAATGAATGACAACATCCAGCAGGTCACTGAACAAATGAGTTCCAGCTATCGGGGAAAATAAGTTTATCTCCAGGCTTTGGAATTATTGTCTGTATCTACATTTTTTCTTTATTTTCTAATTATATTTTACTCTATTTCTCTTAAAATAGAACCTCGTTCTAATTACACTCCATGGATTGAAGAAAAAAAATTTCTAGGCTTGGGTGGTGTCATTAATTGAGAGGTGATCATTTACACTGGTCGAAAGACATTATTTTGCCTAAAATGCTAGATCCATATATGACATTCTCATTTTAAGAATATGACTCGAAATTTTTTTTTATAACCTCTAGTTTTTAAAATAGATTTGGTGAAATCTCTGGAAAAAGGCGATTTTTGCCCATTTTTAGGCTTATTGAACAGCAATACTTGAGATCCAAATATTTAGTTTTATCAATTGAAAATAATCTTCATTTATCATTTCCAATTTACCACTTGATAATATTTTGTTCATAAAAAACAGACGAAAATTGCCTTTTGGGGGGATTTGACCAAATATATCTTAAAAATTAGAGCTGGTGCGGTCTATACAATGCAATTTTCAGAATGATGCTGATGCCCCGAATAGTCTCAGGAAAACGCATAAAAAGCAAAGCATTGCGAATTTTTTTTCTTTTTGTTTGGTTGTGCTATAGTTTAATAGGCAGGCTATTATAGGACCTCGAAAAAAAAAAAAAAAAAAAAAATAATAATAAAAGATAAGAAATGAAAAATTATCTTCTTTCTAGCAGAGCGGTTGGAACTCGGTCTGCTATTTAGTGGTTCGAGTGTCACACCGGATACGTGAAGACTCGAGCTTTTTTCTCTGCACGTCCTAGTGTCTGTCAATCTCTACTGTTTTTTATTTTTTATTTTATTATCATTATTATTTGAAGGTAATTTTATTTCCAAGCCAATTTGTAACATTGTCAAAAATTTTCAAAATATTTTCCTATACAGTAGAACCTCGTTTATCCAGACTAACTAGGACCAAAGACAAGCCGGATAATCGAAAATCAGAATAATCCGGATATATGGGTAATAAAAACAAAACAAACCCTCAAATAAGCGAATTTGAATTTATTACGATAAAAAAAAAACAGGTTTATGGTAGATATATCAAACTTACATAGAATTGTTTAGAAAATACACTTTTGGTGAAATTATAATTACAATCTTGCTGCCAGAGTTAAAAATTATTATCTTTATGAACATTTATTAATATAAAAATGTCAGAAGTCCGGATAAATGAGGGCCGGATAAACGAGGTTTTACTGTAAGTACTTATATTTATTTGATCTCAAATTTTCATAAATGATAAATGGATATTTACGAAAGGTTTTTAATGCTTTTATTAACATTCTATTGATTGTTTAAAACAAATATTTAATTTAATTTTACATTTCTAGATATGTTCTAAAGGAATAACTTGAGTCATTCACTAATATTGAAATAAAATGATAAGAGAGAAAGAATTAAGCTACAGTCTGAAGAAAGTTAACTCGCTTAAGCTAGAGTTCAGCTTGCAAGTTCCTATCATTCAAGATATTACTTAAGAAATGAAAATCTAAAGGGTGAAAGTCTTAGGTTTCATTAGTGTATATATACATTTGTTGTTGTATTAGTATGTGCTAGCCTAATCGAAGTGGTCTAAAACAAGTCAAATTTATATCAAAGAAAGAATTTAACTTCATTTTCAAGGTGGATCCTCAGATGATGGATAGTTGCAGGTTTGTAAACATTCAGTGGAATCAATTTGACAAATAGAGCTAAGTGGTATTCATGTTTTATTGAACACGTGGAAACCCAACGAACTCTTTTTTTATTTGCATCTATCATAAAAAAGATAATCGATAGATAATTTCAAATTCTTAAAATAAATCAAAACAATTATGACAATTTTAATTAACGAACAGATCGATACCAGCGGGATTGTAATATACCTGGCAGGCAATTAGTATGTACCTACTGGGTAGCAAAATTTTAGTAAAAGTTTAAAAATTGTAATAATGAATTTTTCATAAGGAATAAATTAAAGAGTGTGTCTTTGATAAATTACTAAACATAAATATATACAGGGTGTAAAAAACGAGTACCTATAAGGTTATTACCTTAGGATGGTAGTAGTGTGCGTCGGGGTATCTAAGGCATGACATAACAATTTATTATTGTGAATTTGACTTCTAACACGTTGAAATCCAGCTAGTTTTTCATAAATTACTGATTAACTACTTTAATTGATTTTATTTCCACCCTTAGTTCATAAGATTGAAAGAGTAATAGCTAAATTTCACGATGTTTTAATTTTTGATTTTTTTACTTTCGGATAGTGGGACCAATTGCCCTGGTTGACTGGGGTAATTAGAGCAGCTTCCTCGATTTCTTCACGCTCTTTTGAGATGTCTGAGCCCAAAAATTATACATATAAAGAATTTAAAAATATAAGCTCCCATCGCTACAACGTATCGAGAAAGAGGTAATGCAAATAAAAACATTTGTATTTGATAGAAAATCATAAGATGGTGTCATCTATTAAATCCGTTGAAATGGAATATTTTTAATTATATGTCAGAGGGGTTGTTTTTCACCCCCTCGGGAATCGAACCCGAGTGCCAGTAACAGCAATCCGGGCCACCTGGCTCACCTGCGGGATACAAACCACTCTGACATATGCAAACGCGTAAAATATTTTACTCAAAGATCTTAATTTGTAAAATTTCGCGATATAGTGATTCTAAATTTAAACATATAGCCATGCCATATAATTTAAATAAAGGTCGTTGAAAGTTTCGAATTTTGAAGAGATTCAAAATTCGAAGAGCAATGGAATGACTTTTCCTAATTGAATATTAAAGATTTCAATTTGCCGATGGTCCTAATATGACTATCTTTAAAAATACAAATACAATGGAGTTTTTAATGTAGAACTGATCTTTTAAGTAGAGTTCTTTTTTCATTTCTTAATGGTTGTGTGATTGTCATATGCGAATATAAAACATAGAAGTTTGAAGAGCTATAGGTCGGGGGATCCAATATTTGGGCCTGACCAATCCCTAGAACTAAAATATTTTGTATTGTGGAAATACGTGAAAGAATTATTGTAATCTACCCATTAATAAAAACTACAGAAGCGCGTTGTCAATCTTGTGAACAACATATCAGTGAACAACTAGGATTGTTTCAAAGAATGCGTCTAAGACTTCTAAGACATAATGCTAAAGGATGCACTGAATTACTGAATATACAAGGAATGAACAACACAGATCATCTCCACTAGTGATAAGCAAGGATCTATCTCAGAAGGTATTTTGTTTTTTTTATGAAAACTACTTACCCCAAAATATATTACCCATTTTTTGGCACACTGTATTTAAAAATACTATAACATAATGTTCTTTATTATAGTATTTTAAGAAATACAATTTTTTTATAAAAAATAAAAATTATTAATCATTTAATCAATTTTACGAATATTTTATTTAGTGGGACTATAATTTCAAAGACCTTGCCTTCATTTTCAGTAGAATACAAATACTTCACATGTATTTAGACATAAGTTAATTTATTTATTGCAGGAAGAAAATAAATCGATCGTTGTTTTCTTCGAACGAGTGAAAATTAAACCATTTGTTCCTATTTCTAAAAGTTGTTTATTTAAAATTTTGTTTTTCAAACATATATTGAAATTATAGTAACATGTTCAAATATTTGTATTTATATATATTGTCTGGAATAAATATAATATTTACAAACGCTGGTGTTCCCCAAGGCTCTGTAATCTCCTCCACACTCTTCCTAATTTATATAAACGACCTTATCTATCAAACGTCAAACCCCACCCATTGTTACGCCGACGATAGCACTCTGCACAGCAAACCCTCACTCCCGAATAATCGAATCATTGTTGCCTCCTCAATCACTCTCGACCTAGACAAACTGAATAAATGGGGCTCTCAAAATTTAGTTAACTTTAATGCAAACAAGACTCAATGTTTTCTAATTTCTAAGCGTGATAATAAAAATTTCCCTGATATTCACTTCGATTAGAATCCCCTGAAAATGTGTGACAGCCTATCCATGTTGGGCGTCTGTCGCATCTGACCTGTCTTAGAATGAACACATTTCCTCTGTGGCGAAATCTGCAGCAAGGAAGATTGGCTACTTATTTAGGTCCAAACGATATTACAAGCTCCCACACCTTCTCACCATCTACAAGGCCCAAATCCGCCCCTGTCTCGATTACGGCTCTCATCTATGGAGAGGAGCCTCTAAATATTCTGTTGCTATCCTGGATGCAATTCAGAAACGAGCCGTCAGGCTAATTGACGATTATACCCTCACCGACTCCCTCGACTCGCTAGCTCATCGAAGAAATGTCTCTGCCCTTTCCCTTTTCTATAGATACTATCACGGCCGGTGCTCTGATGAGATAAAATCAATAATTCCCCCTAAAGCATGCTTTGCACGTAGCACGCGTTTTGCCGACTACCAACACTCTTTCGCGGTCAAATTAGAAAAGTGCCGGACCACTTCATTCGCCAATACGTATATCCCCATGACTTCAAGGAACTGGAACTCTCTTCCAGCCTCCATCTTTCCCAGCACTTATAATCTTCAAACCTTCAAAACCCGAGTGCATAAACACTTACGTCTACACCCTCTCAATTAATCAAATTTCCCTTCTCTTCGGTAATGCAAGGGTCTTTCAAGATCCATAGGGGCTGCATCTTTACTGGTGGACCCCTTCTTGCAGTCGATTGCATAAAAAAAAAAAAAAAAATCGGTTGTCTGTAAAGTCGGTTTACTGACGATAGTTGAACGTGACAACGTCATAAGAAAATACCATGCCATCAGTATTTTCTTATGACGTTGTCACGTTCAACTATCGTCAGTAAACCGACCTCACAGACAACCGATCTCTTTCATAAAACTCTTCGTTCAGAAAATCATTCCAAATTTACAAAATACTTGAATAAAATTTATTGTTTAAATTTCTACTCGACTGTTAAAATTTAATTTTTGATTTTATCATTTTATAATAATAAATTTTGTATTGACATTATTTCTTTCAGATAGTAAACTGAATAAAAGTTGTTGTTCAATTAGTTACTTAATTATTTTTGCAAATTTAATTGTAATTTGTTGTAAAAAAGTAATAATTTTGAATAATTTATTATAAGAATAAACTGTGATTAAATTATTGTTCATAAATCTTAAATTTAAAATTTAAAATTTGGAAACATCATTGAAATTTTTGTAACTGTAGCTTTTAAAAAGCCCGCCTCAATCTTTGTCGCTCGTTCCGCGCTCTCGCTTGCACTTCAAGCCTTAAATGGAACGCCTCAGAGCGAGGTAACGCCGCATGAGTCATGTTTTTTCGTGCGTGCAGCCGGCTTCATCGAATTATAAGACGTTGTCACGTCAAAAAAAAATTAGGAGCCGATCGAGCGGTGAACCGCGACCTAATATCGTGTACACCTACTTCCACTTCTACTTTTATTTCCAAATATTTCCAAAAAATTCCACTACTTTAAATACTAATACTTTCGTCGACGCTCGGAATCGAGAATGGCGCTTAAAGAAACGTGTATTGAAATATACGTACATTTATTTATATAAACAAATGACACACTTTTCAAATTATTCCTCATAAATTAAACAAATTTTCGATAAAATAGCATCATCATTTCGTCAAGAATATTCTAATTGTAATTAATTTTGATTTAGATTATAGTCTAGTAACTTACGCCCGAAGAGAGAATAATTAATAATAATAAATCAAAAAGAAGGCGAATAAATTTTTAATTAATTTTTAACAATAAATTTGAACAGACTTAGGCGTGGTCATTTTACAACCCAGGGATATAATGGCGAAGCCAATTTGTTTTACGTTTCTTGAACCATTATTTTCCATTCTACAAGCTTGAATTCCTATAAAAATCCTACTTTACTATAAAAAATTTTATTTTATCTCGCCACTAAAATCACAAAAGACTTTTCATAAATGTTAAAAACGCTTTCGTAAAAATTCTAGAGGTATTTAATTAATCAAAATGGTATAGAATGGAATGAAGATTCCAACATACCTATTTTAATTTTTAAAAATATAATGTCTAGTATTTTTTTTAATTATTACATTTATTATCCACTTAATCATATTATAACAAATAGCAGCTATCCACTCATCGAAGATATTAAATCAGACAACAAATACCTAGTTTTCATTTTAACCGCATGAAAGAACAAATATCGTGGAACTCTTAGCTTTTTATAAATTAATAAAAAAATTTTAATACAAAATAATTTAAAAGAGCTTTCTGCACTAAGTTTTATAAAATATAAATGAAAAATTATTAATTGGATATTTTAAAAACCCAAACAAATTTTAATATTTGCTAAATGCAAATTTTAAATTGGTTGTCATTTCGAAGCTGTCAAATCTTCATATTTTAGCATTGTCTTAAAACTATCTTTAGACGTTCTGCATTGGTCTAAAGCTGAATAATTAATCATCATCCCCCCAGAAGCAAATATAAGATAAAGCTGCAGTAGGTTTGATAATTTTGAAAAGGTTAGTCATTTAGAATTCCCAATGGAAAACTAACATACTATTCGAGGATACCCCGAGCTATTCTTTTGACATTTAGAAATTAAAAAACCATTTATTTAGAATTAAAATATCGGTAAGAGCACAAAAGTAATTGATTTAAGATTTTGAAAATTTTGATACTCTTTTAAGAAGAAAATAAATTTAATATTAAATTTTTTTTATTTTAAAGGTGCATTAAAGTTTCTATACGATCTGACATGAACTACATTTGAATTCTCTTCATTGAAATTTTAGAAAAATGAGAACTTTAGCCTTTATGATAAATTATATTATTATTTTTAATATTCAGGAGTCAAGAGTTCAATGCGATTAGAATAAAATCCTAGGCCAATCCTACCTTGAGTAAAGTGGACAGTGTTTGAAGTGTGTCTGTCGTGAGTTGTTGGTCTGATTTATTTCTATCAGTGTGTGTCTGTTCTTAGTTAGTCTGCTGACTTGAAAAAGCAACACTGATTTTATCGCAAAGCCAGTATCAAAGGCCTTACCTCTCCCTCAGCCCGTTTCTTCTCGAGTTCCTTCTGCTTAGCATATTCTTCAGCTATTCTTTGCTCGATTGCCACCAAAGATTCACGGGTGAACGGACGGAAAAGGCTTCTCTCCTCCTCCGAAATGGAGTCTGAATCTTCGGACATGTTGCGTTCAGACCCGCGAGACCGAAACGCCGCGCGGGGCCGGGCTCGACGTCGAAGACGTCAAAGACGGCGGCGGCGGCGGCTGAGGTGACGAAGGGGTTTGTGGGATTATGGGGGGTCGGGAGGGTGCCGAGGCCTTAGGGGCGGGAGCAGGGAACCGGGGGCGGTGAAAAGGGGCCGCGGGTCCAGGAGACAGGAGGGGGCCGCGGGTTAACACCAAGGGGCCGACGGCTTCTCGAATGGTGCCCTGGCTGGCGCGGCTAAGGGCAGGAGCTCGCTCATGTCCCTCCTGCCAACACGCCGCCAACGCTGACAAGACAAATGCCTGCAAACAACACATCACGTCATCATATGTCCACAAAAAAATCACACTAACAACAATTATAATAATAATAAAATTAACATTATTAACCTTTATTAAGGCAATGGTAATGAGCCTCAAGATAAAAGTAAAAAATTAATCAGAATTTAGGTAATTCAGCTTCGGATTCTGAGCAAATTATTTTTATAGCTCAAAAGTTCGAAGTCGCACACTAGCCCTGTTCTTCTGACAAATGAAGACAGAAGAATATAGAGTTATTTCCAGTCTTAGTTCACACGAGAGGAATTCCCACTTTTGTGTACAAGTGCAACAATTTCTTTTAAATGAGACTATAGGGCTACGAATTCCGCTAAGTGTGCGGTCTCGAACGGTGGAAACTATTATTCCGCCCAGTGTGAACAGACGGGCAGAAAGCGGGAAATTTCACTGCGTTTTTCCGCGGTGGAATTTCCTCCCCATAAGATTAACATGAGGTCTCATTCTATTCTCCTTGTATATTTCTTTTATATCTGAGTCCGATGTCAGGGATCCTTGGATTAATAAAGAGCCTCAGATTTAGAGGTCACTAGACAAGATCTCTACATTAACGACGACCAATTTGCATCGTTCTAAAAGTCTCAAACAAGCATTCCATGCAACCCTAAAATATTGCAATAAAACAAAATTTTCAGAAATCACAAGAGATGGCTTATAGCTTCAGAAGAAAAGTGCAAAAAAACGAATATTAAAGGAGACTTCTGCTGGAAAAATAAATTTTTAAATTTATTTTTAACGAGACTATAATTTCACACTACACTTTCAAACATAAATTCCTGTGAATCAATTGTAATAGAGTGATGAATAGGGCAAACCCCTCGAAATTATAGTCTCGATATAAATAAATTTAAAAATTTATTTTCCAACAGAAGACATTCCTTTAATTTATAAAAATTCTACTAACTTTTTTATTGTCTCCTTTAATTTATAAAAATTCTACTATTCTCGGCAAAAATAAACTTTCAATTTAAAAAACGAATAGTTTTATGGTGGAAATCTCATTATACCAAAAGTTTTTAGCCACCTTGTTTCAGATGTCTAGCTAGAAGAAGAAAGAAAGAGAAGCTCTAAGCGTTGACTGACATAAAATTGTCAATTGATCAAAATTTGCTCGGGGATACCGAGTTTTGAAAAGCATTCCCTTTTTCTATTTAAGTTGTCATTGATGAGTAAATAAATTGAAAAAAATAATAATAATAATAATTGGAAATGTTTTATATAATAGTTTTCCAAACCAAATAGTGCTTTCACATAAAAAAAACACCCTGTTTCTCTATAGACACAATGACATATGTTTCCAAAGTAGGCTAAAAGGTGAATGGAGGTGGTCCCCTTCTCAACAGAAGTAGGGTTTGTTTATTCGAGACTGGGCGTGAGGTGAATTATAAGGGGGAAAATTTGGGGTCTGAAGCATATTTGGCTTAAAATCCCACCAAATGCTTTTATATTTCCAATAGTTCGCCTTAATCAGGACGTTCCCTTTAAAATATTCTGCGGTGACTTGTGCAGTGTTCACTGTACTTTTTACTAATTAATAAAAATAAAGCGAAGTCAAGATCCTTAGATTTTTAAATCTTTTCAAAGAAATTTAAGCTAAATTGTAGTCTACGGTCCATGACATCAGATGCAGTTCGGTTCTATCTGGATCTCAGTTCTATTATATAAAAAAATGCGCAAGCCACCTGGCTTCCAAATTTACACTTATAGTTTTCACAGGTTCGATTCTATATAGGTCTAGGTTTGATTAAATAAAAAAAATTTGTTCCATGTTTTTATGTGACGTCACGGACCCTAGACTACATTTTTACTGAAATTTCTAATATCTATATCAAAACAGAATTTTGATAAAATTATAGACAACAAAGAACATGTTGTATGTGAAGTTGGAAATGCCGTTAATTTTTTTATTCTTTATAACATCGATTTATATATATATGTTGATGTAAAAACCCGTTTTTAGTAAGAACGGGTTCTTACTAGTTAAAACGCGTTTCACTGAATAACCTTGTGGCAACCAGAGTTTACCGATGTCGGTTGAGATTGGTTCAAAGGTCTAGGAACGTCCGCCTTATTTTAGGTGTTTATTTTCAAAAAATTTTAAACGAAAATTTCAAAAATTAGAAGCAAAGTTGTAGAGGATGTAATTTTTAACACTTTCGTTTAAAAAATTTTGAAAATAAAAACCCAAAATGAGGCGGAACGTCAAAAATGAAGATTTTAGACCTTTGAACCAAACTCAACTAACATTAGTAAACTCTAGTTGCCATCAAGGTATTCAGTCAAACGAGTTTTAACTAGTAAGAACGCGTTCTTAATAAAAAACGAGTTTTTACTGCAACATATATATAATTAAGGTTTTGTTCGTACATTGCTCCAAATCGCCCCGAATTTTGAATGTACACGTTTCAAGCAAAGTTATGAAAAAAACCCTCAACAAAATTACTGTCTGTCTGTATGTTTGTTTCCATGGAGTCCGCGGAAATTTTGCCCGGAATTGGCATAAAAAAGACTGGATATATTTTTATAAAATTTGGTTTTGGATCAGATGTCTTCTAACTTAAAATGATTGCAATAGAAAATTTTGATATTTTGACTCCAGAGGGGGGTTTGGGAAGGGGGGGGGGCGCACTAATGAAAATGGTCAAATAATTTATAAACTAATAAGTAAGTAAAATTTCAAGGTAGGTTTCACAAAGAAGGCTGAAAAGTGAATGGAGGTGGTCACCCTTCTCAACAGAAGTAGGGTTTGTTTATTCGAGACAGGGGGTGAGGTGAATTATAAGAGAGGAAATTTAGGGTCAAGCATTATTGGTTTAAAATCTCTGGCTCGAAATTTTACTTACTTATTATTTAAAAATGTTTCACCTTGAGCCGACACCTAACTCTTTAAAAATTATTAACTCCTAAACTATTAATTCTAAAGCAAATTCTGTTAGAAGCAAAGTTGAAGAGCATATGAATTCGGACAACTTATGTTTAACCCGTAACTGCTACTATGCTGATTTTGGTATACATCAGGTCAAATTGACCGGCTATATAAATAAAGTATTCTCATCATTCTAAAAAGTACTTATTAATAATTATATCGAAAAAAAAAAATATTTATTAATTATTTTATAATATTAAAAAAATACTAAACTTTTAAAAAAACAATCTTAAAAACGTCTAATTTAAATCCAAACGTTTCGGGACAATTTTTTGTTTTATCAATAAGAATTATTAACGAATTTGATATCTTAAGTATTTTGGAAGTAGGACTTTTCGTTAATCCCTGACAACTATACAATAAAGTTAGCACCCCTGTTTACTGAATGCCTACCCTAAGAATTGCAGGCGTCGATTTATCTCATTAAAAAATTTCACAAAAGATTTAAATAAAATGAAATGGGTGCTGAAGGATCAACTTTACTCGTCGAGATCTACTACTACTAGTAGTATGTGATTCTATTATAAAATGACCTATTAATTCCTGTAATAAATAAATTATAAGATAATATTTAACCCGTAGAAGTTAAAAAATTAAGTATAACGTACTTACTACTTACGGCCAATTGAAATAGTATACTATCTATTACAACTTAGTCGTCTACACTATTGCTGGATACCAGCTGATAGACATTTATGTTATGCGAAAATACAGCAATGGAAAAAAAAGCAACTATTAAATTTACCGTTTAATTTAAATTTTAAAAAGCGAAAAGGTCAAATTGAGCCGATAGTCGTAGAAGTTACAGGTTAAAGAAATTTCCTAAAAAATCACTCAAAGTGGGGGGGGGGGGGTAGCAAAAAGAAAAAATTCTAGCGCTTTGAGCCAAACTAAACCAAAATTGTATACATAATTTGTAGGCCCCCAGAAGACTAGAAATGGAAAAACTAGGCACCCAAAATTAGGAGAGGATCCAAAAATAAAAATTCTAGGCATTTGGACAAGCTAAACCAAATTTTGTATAAACAATCTATGGACCTCCAAAGAACTAGAAACTCAACAACCAACCAATTAAAATGGGTGGAGGTCCAAAAAAATTAATCCTCCACCCGGATTCGTGTGGTTCCAATGATAATTAAAGTAAGGGGGAGAGGAGAGAGTCCAGCGGGAATGTAGACGGCTGGAAGGCTGGATGATGATCGGAGGTGGGTCCAGGGGAGGAGAGAATCGGTGGGATGGAAGGGGATCGACGAGGTGGGCCTCTTGCTAGCCTCCTCTAAACCGCTTCCATTCCGCCGATCCTATCCTTCCCCCCTGGACCCACCTCCGATCATAATCCACCCTGCCAACCCTATAGATGCCCTCTGAACTCTCTCTTCTTTCCCTAAATTTGATCAATCCCCGAAACCCACGAACAGAGGATTAAAATTTTTACACTATCAATAGAAAAAGACTTAATCCTCTTCCGGGCTGGTAGATTTCGGAGGTTGATCAGAGTTAGGGGGTGGGGGGAGAGGAGATAGCCCAGAGTGCATTTATAGGGTTGATTGAATGGAGGGAGAACAAAGGCAGAGGGAAGGGTTCCAAGGCCCGTTGGCTAGCAAGAGGCCCGACGAAGGCTGGCGTCCCAGATAGTGTTCAATAAAATCGTGGCTAAAAATGGAATTTCTTAAATCTGCATTTCTTAAAAAAAAAGTATAAATGAACATTTTAATTTTTAATATTACTTTTATTTAATTATTTTAATGTTGATTTGTTATTAATGTAGAGTAAGCAAAATTCATGTTATGGAAGCAAGAAAATTTTTCTTTTGATCTTATAAAGTGATCCCAATGCAAATAAAAGTTGATAATATAAATTGGATTCATCATAATGCTAAGCAAAGGATTTAAAAATTAACACAAAGTTTACGATACTATTTTTTTAAATCATTAATGATATCAAGTGGATAAATCTTTTGCATATCTACCGAGAGTTTGAGTACCCTCAAACGATCTCATCAGTCTATTCAGTGTGATGGAAGGATCGGAATTGATTAATTGACTGTGTGACCTCTATATTATAGAACCCCTTATTCGCTATTCCCTCAGGAATTTCCCTATCCTACCATCAATTATGTATGGCGCCATCGGTCTGTCTAGTGTATTTGGGAAATTCAAGTTTGATTTCCAGTTCTGTAATTCTAGAAATTGACTTTACAATTTAAAATTTATATTCCAATATCCTAAACGGGGTTTCCAATAATAGAAATATTATTTTATAGTATGCCTTACATTAGATTTAGAGCGTAGTTTCTCAAATTTGTAGAATGTTGTACTACAAAAAAAAGGTGTGTGTCTAGGAATAACACATAATAAAAATGTAAATTTCGAAAGTATATTTAGTTCAATTAATATTAATACAATTATTATTAAAAGTCATCCTTATATATTCTAAGTCTAAGGTAAAAAATTATAAAGTAGATGTATATTTTTTAATCGAATCAATGTCGAGATATCAGAGGTCTACTTGGATTCTTTTTCTTCCATTTGAAATGTTCAGAAGAAATCATCAAAGAACTTTCAAATGTGAATAAAAGCGTCCAAGTATAAATCTGACGTTATGGGATAAATTTAACTTAAAAAAATAGAAGATTATCTTATCTTTTTTAGCAAAACTTTTTTTTTTTACTTTTGATTGTTTATTAATTTTTTGCAAGAATTATTGCTTTTAATAATGAATCACTTCGTGATGGTTGAGAATTCTAAATATTCAAAGCACAAATTCTCATCACAATGAAAATTAGCAAAGCGTCTGTCTCCGTTATGTTCAGCAGAGATCCATATACTACACGGAACTCGATGGTGGTGAGTCACTCTCTCTCATATGCTATCGCTTAGGGCCGGTTGCATGTCGCAAAGTAAATGCTTTTTACCACTAACCAAGGTAGATGGTAAATGGAGTGACTGGGATGGCCAATCAGATGACAGGCACTGAAAGTTCCTGTCATCTGATTGGCCATCCCAGCCCCTCCATTTACCATCTACCTTGGTTAGTGGTAAAAAGCATTTACTTTACGACATGCAACCGGCTCTTAGACTTATGTACTTTTTATTCGACAACCAAGTCACCCTGCTAAAAAATGCTTACACTTCAAAAATCTGCTAATAATAATATAATTATGCGCATACACTGGGATCTCGTACCACGAACTTCATTTGTTCCAAGATCCGGTTGGTGACATGAAAAGTTTGTAGGAATCGCGATTTCTTACAGGACATTTCTTTTTCCAAAAATGCCCCGAAGAGTGCACGGGAAACCGAGGTTCGTGGTACGAAAAATTCGTCGTAAGAGGCCCCACTATATTTCGTTATACATAGAGTATACAAGTCGACGTCAGGGTGGCCATTCCTTCATGTTTCGGAATGAATGTCACGATACAATAACCGTTATTAAGTATAGACCCGCTTGCATTTTTTCCGGTTGATAATATTACCCTAAAATCACCTTCAACTTAGGGATCCAACTAGCCTCGAAACTATTCTAAAACACCATTGTCCCGTTTTATCACTCAAAAAATCCGCCAGCTAAGAAATTACTGATAAATGAAATAAATAAAAATTGGACAATTGATTAATTTATATGTATTTAATATACAGAGTGATTCTTAACGAGTATTAAATACTATGGAAAATTGTTGAAGAGGAAACAAAAAAATGGTACACTTGCATAGGGACTATTTCAATCTCTTACAGAAGAACCACATTCGATTAAAACAGCTTGACACAAAGAAACAAGTAATTTATTATTAAACAATTTGGAAACTGAACTAATGATCAAAGAAAATGATAAATTAACATGAGTGAACATTTTTAAATACCCAAGACGGTTTCTTGTAAAATGATGATGACAAAACTTATAAATAAATAATGTTTTGTAATTTAAATTACTTATACAAATATGTAATTTAAATATTAAAGGAAATATGTATATATGGTATATTTGTACTTATGCCTATATTATGTTCAAAAATTAAAATTTAATTTTATTAATTTGTTGTATTCAAATTTTTTCTGTAATAAATGAATATTATCTCCCGGCCCCCTTCACTCTGTTTTTTTGGCCTTACTATTTACAAAATATTTCCACCCGGGCCGACGTCTATTTTGACTTTCTTTCTGTTCTAATAAACAGCTTGAGACAAATTAAAATTCTGTAATATATTAATTAGTAAAATTATTTATTATATTAGAATTGGTAGGTTTCACCTAAATTATGCATTATTGAAAAACAATTTTTTTAAACGAAGAGGGTTCTATTACTTAATAATTAACAAAAGTGACAACATTCAACGTATATTTCAAGTGAGCTTTTAGAACAGAAAGAAATTTAGTTGATTCAGAGGATCTCGAATTCTTTTTGAGTTATCAAGGAAATCTTAATCTAGACCAGGGCTGCCTAACCCGTGGCCCGCGGACCACATGCGGCCCAGCACTGCAATGAGTGTGGCCCAACATAAAATCATAAATTTCCTTAAAACATTGAGATTTATATGTAGAGATATATTTATTCCCTTTTTCGAAATATGAATGTACATTTGTACAATACGTAAATCTTTTTTCAGGAATAAAATTCAGTAAAAGCAAAATTACTATATAAGATACAAAAATAGTAAAGTTTCGAATATTTAAAAATTCTTCTTCTCATATTTTCATTTTCTAAAATGTTTATTATTTCAGTAATTTATAGAGTAAAACACTAACCAAGTCTATAGAGCAATCATTCTCGTACAAGGAGACAAGGAATTGGGCTTTTCTAGAACAATCGCAATTAATTGATAATTTCTCTACTGGACTAAAACTTGTCAGGACTTGTCTTTTAGATCTCAGGTCAATAGATAATGGATAGTCAGGGATTATTATATCCGTGACCCTTTTAAAAAATAAATTATCATTCCTCATATCCTTCTTTAATCCCATTCGATTTAAACCAGGGCTGTCCAACCCTTGGTCCAATATAAAGTCATAAAATCCCATTAAACATTGAGATTTATATGTATATACCGGAAAACACAACAATTTGGCCTGGTATTTTTTTTTCTCTAAAATAAGAAATCTGAAAACCTACTGTGAAGTTTTCGAAAAATAAAAGTGCTAATTTTAAATTTTGAATCTTTGATTTCAAGATTTCCGAAAAAATAATCATCATTTTAGTCTATTTTCGACTCTATTTTCATTAGAAATAAATTTTCTACTTGCAAACTTTCTGATTGAATGCTCTAGAACAACAATTAGATACCGACCTGAAAGAATAATTGAATATTGTCTCTTTATTAGAATTTAATATTAATTATCTAACCAGGAAAAAATATAAACAAATACTAATTCATAATATCACTTTTTGTAAGTATGTAAGTGTAGGTATGTATTTACATTTACGAGAAGCTTTTTTCAAGTATAAAATTTACGAAAAGTAAAATTAGAAGCTCACTTTGAGCTAAAAAAATAATAAAGTTCTTATTTTTACGTTTTTAACTATCTTTTTTGAATATCAAATATCAATAGAATTATAATATTTTATCGGCCGCCCGAAACATTTATTTTTTCTACAAATGTGCCTCATGTAAGTCAAAAGGTTGGACACCCCTGATCTAGACAAACTATCTCATTAAAACATACCTTAACATGAACCGAAAATTTTTGTTTTTCAAGTTGACATTTTTTTATCATTAATTTCTTATCAGTGATATAGTTATTTGTACAAATTTAAACACTGAAACCTTATTCCTTCTGGATAGGGCAATTACTTTGACAGGGTAGTAAATTTTTATTAATATTATTTTTCGCTACGTTTATTATGTTTTAAGGACTAAAGTATACGCGGAAAGTTAGTACTTCGGTAAAATTACTCGATAAGATTTATTATCAAAGTGATTCAAATAACCATAGCTGTTACTGTATCCGGATTAAATGGTATAGCTATAAAATAAGAAGGGATTGAAAATTGATTATGAAATTTCGCCTTAACTAAACATAACAAAAATACTCAGTAAAGATAAAGAAAGCTTTTTTCAGTTTTCTTGTTCTATTTTTTTGATGATTTAAATAAAATACTTCTTTATTTTTTGAAGTTAGTTCATAGTACATAGTTCAAAGCGCACAGCGTGCGCAGGCCAAGTTAGAGCATTGGCATGGCCGTACACACTGTACACTATTTACACGAACCATTTCGAGCCAATTTCGACCCCCTGCAGCTCGGAACCCAATTGAGTTACTGAGCTGAAATTATACACATGTAATTATGTAATCCATCTTGAAGAGAGTATCAAATTTCAATAATATAGCTTAAATGGATTCTGAGATATGGACCTGAGAAAATAACTAATTTTGGCACTCACCCACTCACTAACAGGTCATCAATACCTATAGGGTACTTCCAATCCCTCCTGCATCATGAAATATCGCCTGCTAGTAGAGTTTGGGACACAAACAAAGGAGAAATTCCAAAAATCAAAATTTTCAATCTTTCAACCCCTTCAAAATAGGGGTGGGGTCAAAAATGAAAATTCTAGCCCGTTAGATCAAACTCAACCAAATTTTGTATACATATTCTGTGGGCCGCTTGAAGGATAGAAATGGAAAAACTAACCACCCAAAATGGGTGGGGGGGGGGTAAAAAATAAAAATTCTATCCCTTTGGACCAACGGGCTTCCTCATAGCTTACAAAAAGCAGAGAAATCTAAACCAAAACATTCTGTGAAAAAACTGGCGAAAAAGTTCGAAAAAGTAGTGAAATCTAGTGTGCTTTGTTTTTTTACAGCAAAATTTTATTTTAGAAGTAAATTTAAGTCTATTCGATCATTAAAGGTATTTGGTTAAAAATATGATATTTTAATATATTAAACAAATAATTACTATCTAATATATATATATATTTAAAATTTTACCATCTAGTTTTCTCGAATTTATTGTTTAAAGTTTGAGGCTTCAAACGTTTTAAGACTAAACAACCCTGTATAATGTCTAAATCTCATTCATATCGTTGATATATACGGACAACATTAATTATAGAAATGTAATTAATTAAACTAATAATTTTTTGAAGAAGAAGAATTCTACAATTTAAATCTCACCACATCTATTTCATGATAAAATCTCCACAATCAAATCATGAAACTATGCTATCATTTATAATTTAATTAAAGAAAATCACTTTATTGGACTCACTGCTATTTATATAAATTAAAGTAAGATTTTATATAATCATGTCATATTGTTTTTATTTGTTTTAATACAGTCGATTTTTTTTGTTTTGTTTTTACTACCCCAGTATAGGCTAATAACCTTAATAGTTTCTTGAATGCAGGCTTATAGGTCATTGGGTTCCTCCAACTTAATGCTGGTTTTCGATATGAAATGCTTCCGCACACCTTGTAGTTCTCAATTTTATCTTCTAAGCTCGTGACCGCCTGAAGGTGTGTTATGAGAATTATTTTTTAAGTAATTTTCCTTCCTTATTCTATTTCCTATCAATGAAGGATATTCTATTTGAAGAGGGACCTTGTCGAATCTCTGCATTCCTGATGAATAAATTAAAGAATTCCCCTATCATATATCTCCCTTGTCAATATTTTATTTAATACCAAATGTCTCCGGAATATCTAAAACATGCTCATATTTTATAGATGCTTGACGATATCAGGACACTTGTATCTTGAGAAGCGAAAAGCAGAGATACTATATATATTAATTATTGGTGAACAAAAAGTTGAGTCCATTATTAAGCTTAGTTGTTGGAAAAGCTTTAAAAATATATATAAATTTCGATTTACCTATTAGTAGACATGAAATGATTGAGTAAATTTTACCGACGATGCCACATGATCCACTTCAACAATACTGAGAGACTTCTTCCTGTAAAAAAAGAAAAAAATATTAATTAATTTGTTTTGATATCAAATGCCTTAATTATTTGCTTATATATATAATAAAAACAATAAGTGAAAAATGGTAAATATAATTTGAGGTTATACCATAAGGATATCACAGGAATCTAAGTAGATGAAACGAGACGTGTAGCGTTACGTTTTACAAATTTCGGGTGTGACAAATTACGAGTATGACCTCATAAAACTTCTAATTTATATTTAGTATTTATTCTATTTCATTATTTATTTTCCTTAAAATTCATATGAAATTGGTATATTAATAAGAATAGGTTAGCCAAACCGATAGATCATAGTATTAAATAGATAAAAATTAAAATATGAATCTTGCTTACATTTAAATTATGTATAGATATACAGAAGAATAATATACATTTGCGGATGACCAGCTGATAATCCAGGATAGTGAAGACAAATTGCAACGATCCGTACATACCATATATTCTCACAAATGACCAGAGAATATAATCTCAAAATATCCTCATCAAAAACGAAAATTATGGATTTTAGAGGCAAACATCTTATACGATCTAAGATTGTTATAGGCGGATCAATAATAAAAAAATCAACCAATTCAATTATCTGGGATGCGAGCTGAGTCTTGTGGAGGAAATAGATCTCGATAAAATGTTAAACCGATTTCAACATGTGTGCGGCACCATAAGGAGATATTAAAGAAAACATCTATGGAGGCTCAAATAAAACTATTTAAAGTCGCCGCCAGACCAACGCTCCTGTACGGAAGTGAAACCTGGATCACGACCAAGAGAGAAGACAGCCGAATTACTGCTGCGGAGATGGGTTTCCTTAGAGCCATCAAAAGATATATGTTAGAAGACTAGATAAAATAAAAAATAGTCAAATAAGAGAAGAACTCCAAATCTCAGGAATAGATAGGGTCAGGGATAAATAGAAACAAAATTTGATTGATCACC
This sequence comes from Forficula auricularia, assembly GCA_024734495.1. NCBI lineage: Eukaryota > Metazoa > Arthropoda > Insecta > Dermaptera > Forficulidae > Forficula > Forficula auricularia. The sequence continues at coordinate 33,989,915 of JALMQS010000128.1, read as the reverse complement.
TCGAAAAGGTGGAAGACTCAAGATTGTCAAAATATGCCCTGAACTATAAACCCAAATGTAAAAGAGATCGCGGACGCCCTAGAGAACGTTTTCGGAATAATGTCTTAGTCGGAACAGGCTTAACAGCCTAAACCTTAACTGCAAATGATAATGATAATATACATATATTATAACAGATTCTTTGATACTGGCCTTTTATTTATTTTTTTTACAAATTAATTAATTTGAGGAATACATCTCTGGGCTGAATTTTTCAAAAAATTTATATTTTTTAAAATTCAAAATCACTCCCTAAATTTCGAACTTAGTATAAAACATGACCATGCACAGAATACTTGATTCAGTTAGAAGCATAATTTTACAACATAGTTTTTGTAAAATTTTTCATTTCTGTGAAATACCACAAAAACTCACCTTAATTTTAATTAACATCTATGAATCTTGTTTTTAATTTCTTAAATAAATAAAAAATGACATATTTTTCAATACAATTTTAATATTTAAATCGATAATGAAACACATCAATTTACTATTCTATTTCGTTATTTTTTCTACAATTTGCTTTAAAATTCATTTATTATATATATTGATTAAACTGGTAGATTATTTTATTAAATGCATTATTTATTATTAATGACTAAAAAAAAACAATGAAAAATTTTTCCAGGCCATTTCCGCATTAAAAACTGGAAATAAACACGCAATACTGAACAGAAAAATATTTTTGTCAACAATCCACTATCTATCTTCAAATATTTATACTAATTACATTGCTTAACAAAAGTTTTCATCAGTAAACCTAAACTCTACTTACCTTTGATTCTCATCGCATGTTTTTTGATTTTTTTTTCAGCGTTTTGAGAAATTTTGGAGCAAAACCCTAAAAAACTCGATTTCAACTATTATTGAGGCATAAAAGATTTAGAACAGCAATATTTTAAATCGAAATATTTTGTTTTCTTAATAGAAATAAGCTCTCTTTTGATTCCCAATTCGCAGCTTGATTTTAGCTCAATTAGAATTTGTTCAAGAGTTAAAAAAATTAAAACTTCATTCTACTATCAATGTTTATTATCATTCAAAAAATATACTGTGTTTTTTTCTCTAAAGTCAATTCTCATTAAGCTAAAAGCAAGCGGTAATTAGAAATCAATTTGCTATTAATGAAGCAAAATATTTTGATTACAAATATTGCTGTTCCATATTTATAGAGCTTCAAAAATAGTCTTTTATCTAGTTTTGACAGGAAATAACTCAAAACCCTGAGCAGTTGTAAGAATTAAAAAAAAAAAATAAAAAGATCTTTACAGGGATATTTTTTGTTCTATAATGTAAAAATATTTTTTTATTTTTGACCTAATATGAAATTTGACCATCTCCAAAATAATCATTCAAATAAAAAATTAAATCATTCTACCTTCTTAGAGCAAGGTCGGTGTTGGTAAATAGGGATAAGGGTAGGATCTGCTTTGCACAGGGGGGGGGGGATGAAATCCACCACTCTAAACTTCTAATGCGCCACGTTTGGCGATTGCGCCATAGGTCCGGCCACCCTTGTTCTACAGTTATAGAAATGCACAGCCTTATTTTATATTATTTACACGAAGCAAGAAGAAAAAACTCTTGAATCTATATTTTAAATATGGTACTATTACTTGTGATAATAAATTGAACACTATTCTTGGCAAAAAAAACTTTTTAGTAATATTAATCTTTTAATTTGGCGAAGTACCAAATATCCCCTCTAGTGTCCATACTCTTGCAATGTTGATATATTTTAATCTCGCTCATATCTGATAAGCTCTAGTGGAATATCTTTGTTACAACGTGTTCCGCCATGCCATCTCCAGTATCTAATATGTATCTTCCAATGCCCATCCAAGCAGATTATAGGCGACAGTTGGAAATTCTTTTATGTGTTTGGCAGGCTAATACAATATATTTTATCCTGGTCTTACAATAGAATTTATTGGAAATGTTTCTAATACGGAGTAAAAATAAAATAAAGTATGCATGTAAAAATTTTCAAATGAAAGTTGCAGTGAAATGTAAATAAACTGCAACGGATCGTTGCTAAACTTTATCCAAAGTCATTTGAAATATCAATATTTTTATTCCTTTATTATTAATCATATATCACTGCCTATTTGCGGTCCATGTTTAAAATAAAATAATAAAGAATTAAAAAAAACGTACTTACTATGTATCTTACTCTTGAGTAAAATACTTTACTAATTTTACTAAAAACTTTATTTAACCTTTTTTCTGGTCCCCGGGGTCCTTAATTAGCATATTAAATTTCATCAAAATTGGTTAAGTCATTTTCAAGATATTTAGAAAAAACTAAAAAAGTCCTGAAATAAAGTACTAATGTTTGCGGGCCGATATGTACCAAAAAATAATCAGCGCTTCATTTTCTTAAAATAATGGTAGGTTTTCAATTTCAATTCAATCGGTTCAACGATGTGGAAAAAATCGTGGACGAAAAAAACGATAACATACATACATCCATCCCCACGCACTTCCAAAAAAAATGCCACTTTTTGGCCTCTCGACGAGACCCCATTTAATTTTTGGTAAAACTGTCACATGCTAAAATTCAACCTAATTGAATACTATAATTTGTGACTTTAATTGAGACCATGGGTTCCGTAGTCTTTACTTGAGGAGCCTTTGAAGTCGCGCTTGCCGCGAAACCGATTACAATACTTTACCCATGCTTCGCATTGGATAAAGTAAAAATGGAATTAATAACAATGGCTCTCAATTAGCTGGTCAGTATTTTAATACGTTTGTGATTAGTATTTTAACCAAATGGTCAGAGCTGTATCTAGATAGTCAGTACCACATTGATCAGTATTTTAATATTGGGAGAACAAGAGATGTATAAAGATACAATAAAAATCTCAAACTCTAGGTCAATAAAAAAAAATTATATTTTGAAATAAATAACAATTTCTACAAATTTGTCATAAATCTCTAATTTTATTCGGGAAATAAATATAAGAACCAGGCTTCAGTTGTACAATAACAATCCACAGACGTACAATGTATTTTTCGCCTAGAGCTGAATAGATCAAAAAATATTAATGAAAATTCATGCCTAGAAGTCACAAAGTGAAATTAACTTGGATTGAAAAGATTTTGTTTTGCCGAGAGTAGCAGAGGTGTTGATAAAGACAAATCAAAGAGGTTCACCACTGCTTGATGCAAATAAGGACACACATATATTTATATCAAATAAAAATATGTATCAGTGGAGGTTGGTGACTTTTCAACCAGCGATGCTGTCCAAAAAAACACTTCCCTTTTGGAAATTTTATTTTAATCTTCGATATTTTTTTGCAAATTGAATCATTTTCGTTATTTTTCAAATTTAATATTAGATTTTTTTTAAATATATTTTGGGACCTTCGTCTCAAACGGATACTGTTTTGCGTGAGTGAGGATAGGAGTCAGAAATGAATTCTTATCACTTAAACTCGACAGTCCCTGAGATGGAAATCGACTCTTCCACAATGAATCAGCCTGTCCTATAAGAAAATCTTAAATTTCTCCTAATTCTTTTTCTATAAGCAAGCTATGACTTGTCTAACGCACTCTTCGTTATTTCCGATCTTATATATTGAGAGTTCTTAGAAATGTATTATTCCAAATGTTCTCGAATCATCTTTATTTATTCCTTTATTGTATTATTTCTATTTTAATAGTTTCCTTAGCGATAACAATTTTTATTCGATTAAAGTTCGTCTGAACCTGTTTTTGACATGCTTGAACTGGAAGATATCCAGATAAGCGGACAGGGACTTGAAACCTTCTATTCGAGCCCTTTTCGAGAAAATCATTCATTTTAATTGCCCTGTGAAACTATGCAACAATTTTATTTCATTTCGAGAACCAATATACTTTTCAAATCAAAAAAATGTTTTTTTTAGAATTATTTGAAATAACGGTTAATAATTTGAAAATTTAAAGATGCTCCTGAAATTTTTAAGTCGAACTATTTATGAAAATACTCTAAAAATAAAGTCTAAATGTTTAAAATTTTAGGAATGCACCGCATCCACAGCGTCCATGGACCGCACTCCACTGATATGTACTATATATATATATATATATATATATGTTGTATATACAATTTATTTGTTTGAGACTATAATTTCGAAGGCCTGGCATTCATCGTCAGTCTTTTTAAATTATAAATATTTTATCTATTATTGCGGTGCTGAAGGTTATAAGTCGCGGGGAAGACGGTGGCAGGGAGCGAGTTCCAGTCTCTGGAGGTCAGAGGGATAAAAGAGTTGGCGAAAGCGCTTGTTCGATTTTTATCCAATTTGACAGCGAAGGGGTGCTGAGTGTTCAAAAACCGCGTGTTTCTCGTAAAGAGGGCTTTAGGGGGGGGGGGGGGTAATTGATTTCAGCTTGACTGAATAGACACCATGATAGTATCTGTGGTGCAGGGAAAGGGCAGAAACGGTTCTTCGGTGAGCCAGGGAGTCGAGTTAGTTAGGGCCGGGTCTCCTATTAGTTTAATTGCTTGCTTCTGAATCGCATCCACATCACATAAACGATCAGCATATAAATATATATTATTACTATTATATATATTATTCGCATTATGCAGAGGACAACCTCTTTGATTTCTCTTTAGAATATTAACTTTTTTCACAATCTCACAAAGCGTTAGGACCCCGGAGGCGACTGCACTTAAATATTTCAAATGATCCCCCTAAAAATGGAAATGTGTAGAAAAACATCCCCGAGTGGGAGATTTAATTTAAACTCAGAAGGAGTTAATTTCTTTTGTTTAATTGGATTGAAACACTCATAATTTTGATTAATAGCAGATTTATGTATTTTTAGTATCAATAAAAATTAATAACTTATCTTCTTTGAACCAAATATTCTATTATGTATCGTAATTAACTTAAATAACAAAGTTTATTAAACACATTTTAAATTCATAAAATATTTGAAAAAAATAAAAATTGATAAGTGTCATGAATTTTTCTGTGAACCGCATATATTTTTCGCGACCCTCACTTTAAGAATCACTGCTCTAATTGACTTAGCCAGATCCTATAAAGTAAAATGCATTTATTAAGGGTTTGTAATGTCAGTACAGGAGCGGAATTATAGCCGGTCAAATGATCTATATTTGTTAATATATGGGTACGTATCTCTTTAATTATCTTTCCCCGAAGTTCAATCGAATAAATCAATCATTTAATTACCAATGAAAATATTTTTTTATTTTCCATTTCCATGAGATGAATTTAATTTTCAATTTCGAAACTATTTGATTCAATTTATTCAATTTAATATGCTCCTTGAATATACACAGTAATAATATTGAAACAATAAACATATTAAATCCAATAAATTTCAACAAATAATTTCAAAATTTAATATACCTATTTATTTTTTTGGAAAAATGAAAAATAACTCACTTGATTATAATAATTATTTTCAAATATAAAAAATCTTTAATCTAAAAACGGTAATCAATTGAGTTTTTTTCACTTTCATAGGGTTTAATTCAAAAATACAATGAATCTCTTTTAGTATCGCTACAATGTCTGTCTGCTTGTAGGTACTTCTGTGAGAGTATTGTAGCTTGTTAGCTAAATAAGATACAATTTGAAATATACAAGTTATTTTATATTTTATTAGAAGTTTTCAATTGATTGCTCGTTGAATATATGTGTTGGCTAATATTATAGTACACTGATTGTTTTCTCGATGGTCTCACCATTTTATAGACGTTCAATGTGTCAACTGATTGAGCACTTGATAAAGTCCGGAAACGGACGAAACGTTGTGCAAAAATTAATAAAATACGTTAATAAAATATAAAATTGTCCAAAAAACCTATTAATTTTTTATTTAAATAAAAAATATACAAGTTATGTGTATTCTATGGCTAAATATTTTAAAAATTTGAAATTTAGAAATTAAGTGTATTCTTTTCCCAGAAATCAAAAATAGTATTAAAAATTTCATCAAATGATTATGTTAGGGAATGTCAAATTTTTGAAATGTCTAAAATAAAAAATATTTTTTTATCATAGGCTGTGAGATATTTCTGTGAAGATCTCTTTGTGTATATTAGGCCTTAATTTTTTTAAATTTATTTTGCTTCAAATGATGGTATGAGAAAGAATCAAATGGTCATTTTTCGGTAATTTTTGTACCTGTCGGTGCACAGAAATACTACAACTTATATTTATGAAAAAACTTCATAAATTCCCTCACTCTCCCCTTATCAACGTCAAATAAGAATGAATTTGATATATCAAGTAATCCTAGGTTTGAGGTCCGACTCGTCTACTGGGCCATTTGTTTATAAAAAGGTTATATTCAATGGCTTTCCCTTATTTTAGTAAAAAAAAAAACACATCAAGTCAAATCTTTGCTATAATGTCTATTTATCATTAAAAAAAATTGCCTTGCAAGAAATCGTAGACTATAATATGGTTTCGCAGAAGCTGGCCAAAGAATTTTCAGAAAATTGAATAATTTTAATCTTAATTTGATATTGAAAAATATCTTATTATAATGTGAACCATTATTTGAGAAAAAAATAAATTCCAATAGCCTTGGCATGTTGAAAGCATTAGTTTAATATCAACAAAGTTAACAACACCTATGATGATTATTTCTTAGAAAAGGTCCCGAATATTTTTTATTAGAAACAAGTAATAAATTCAGATTTATCCTTATCTATAATAACTCCTTAAATTCTTTAGTTTTTCTTAGAATCATCTTAATCTCTTTCCCTTATTATAGATTGTGCCATGTCTTTTGTTCTGACCAGTTAAAATCACTAATTTCTGTTAAAGTCTCATTTTTATAAAACACGAAATTTCCAACATTCGTGATCAAATTACATACAAATCGAACAAATTACTATTTCGTTAATCCCTACGACTTCTGGAGACTGGAACTCCCTTCCAGTCCCCAAAATTGAAGAACTATATTACCAGTCACTGAAAAAACATCTTAATTTGGTTTCTTTTCACATTGCGTGAGTGAATCCTGACTTATAGGTGTTGTTCGTTCTTGCATTAATATTGATCATATAGACATGATAAAGTCTCACTGGTCAGAATATAATGCTTTAAAGTTCTCCTTAAATTTACAGTGCCTTTAATCAAGACGATAATCATTTTGTTCCTTTAAAACTAGTAAATAGAGAAAATTGGTTGCTCTATACCTAATATGTTGTGTAAATTTACTTCAGAGTTCCAAAGTAACAGAGCTAGATCTATCGACTAATTCAAAGTCTCTTACCATGTACTAATTATAGACTATTGACGAATGAGGAAATCTGCTAATCAGATTTCTCTAGGCCTGAACCCTTTGATTGCTCTGGTTAAAGGTTACTGCTTAGTAGTAATTTGTTTGAAATATTCACTTTGGGAATCATAATCTTTAAGGAAACTTTTTAATATAGAGAAAGAAACTATTACGCAGAGTATTCCTGTAAAAAAAAAATAATAAGATTTTTGTATTTTTACTTTTCACAGTACCCTGAGTCTAAATATGAATTTTACTTAATGATTGTGTCTGTTTGTTTGTCATTATTATTCTCCGAAGATTGTTTTGGCGCAACCGCTCAATTTCACCAGAATCTATTCCGTGAAAATTATTTTCTTCTCTAAAAATTCCACATCGAACATCCTTCATTATCTGGAAAATATTCTAATCTTGGACTTAGTCTGCTCCTCTCAACGTATGCCGTATAGTTAGAATCTCAACAATCAATTGAAAAATACTCTTAGTGAATCCACCCCCCTGGAGGGGACATACCATGAAGTCTCATATAATGTTTATATTTTCATAACTAGGAAACTCCAAAAATCAATCATGAATTAAAAATTCGATTAGAAACTCGTACACAAGCAAACCCTAATATGAAATCGAATAACAAATGTTATTTTTATTAAAATAACCTAACATGTTTTTATTTGATCGAAATAAATAAAAGGAATATGTATATCATTTCTATGGATATTCTCTCTTTATCATTTTGAAATGAATAGAACAAAACACACTGAGTTTTAACAGAACCTTGCGCTGGTCAGGACTATTTTTATATATAATTACAATTGATTTCCATTTCTATTTATTTATTTTTTTTTTTATCTTTTTTTTAATTATCTCTTTTTTCATTTTACCCTTTTAATCTTTTCAATATTTTACATTATTATTATTTCAAATATACAAATATACGTATATACTGTTTTAAAATGCGTTATCTTTCAATTTTTCCATATTTTTTTTTCTTTTTTTTTTCATTTATTTAAGTGTTTTGTTTCTAATGTTAAAGGTATATTTAAATAAGTGATTCGTAAAAATTCACCTAATTTAAGCAATATGTGGCACTGTTTGTTCTGGATTAGGTACCTACTGGGTAACAATCCTAAAGCACCATATGTAGTGGAATTTTTCAGTCTTTCTACAATAATTTTAATTAATGTAGTATCTAAACTCTATAGTATGATAATCAATTGCAAATTCAACAAAATTTGGTACCTAGTTAGCAAAAAGTTGTCATTTTTTTAATTTTAAAACCAACTAAGATCTTATTAAAAAACTCTACCTAGCCCATAATCTTTTTCTCTTGTCCTTCTTTTCATGCTGAAGGGACCCATTTAGGCTTTTGGGGACTGGACGCTGCACCTTCTTGGCGTAACTTCTTCTCCCATCAATATCATTAAAAAAATGATATATTAAAATTTATTAAGAAATTGTATTCAAGTTTATTATTTATTACAAGAGCGGTTCTAACTTGAGAGCTTTCTGAGTTTTGAAATTTATTATTTTTTTTTTTTTAATGCAATCGAATTCAAGAAGGGGCGCACCAGTAAGACCTGCCCCTATGGATCTCGAAAAACCCTTGCATTACCGAAGAGAAGGGAAAGTTGATCAAGTGAGAGGGTGGAGGCCTAGGTGTTTGTGCACCCGGGTCTTTAAGGTTAATCTTTTAATGTTGTCATATAATAGTTTTTCATTGTGGGTCCGGGAAGAGATTTAGTTATTATCAACAAAAATATTGACAACCCAACAATTGAAAATTAATTATATGGGAGAAACAATCAATAACAAAATTTTTAATGCGTATAATTCGTGTAAGTAAGCGATTTAGTGAAATCTATTGTTAATATAGGTGCAAAAGTTTTCTTCTCTATGAAGAGTGTGGTTATTAGATTAAAATAATAAACAAGTTTTAAAGCATTCGAAGAGGAGTATGGACTCTATGTGACGTCATTAACACTGAAAGCGAACGTGTCGCCAGCAGCTGAGAACCAAGTGGACATGATTTGCATTGGTTTCTTATCACAAAAGAGAACCAAACAAAGAAAAGCCTCAATCCAAAAATGCTTTGCTTAAATTTTATGTTTCTCGACAATCTTATGGAATTAATCATTCTAATTTTTAAGGTGACACTTTGTTATTATTCCGAGTTCCAAATATAATTAATTTCTATTGATTCCTATTATTATCTTCATACTTCATAAACTGTGTTTGCATTCTTAGGATTCCTTTTAAAAAGTAAAGCGCAACCATATTATTCTCGCTACAAAGTCTGTCTCTCTGTCCGTCCGTCTGACAGACCATCGTACCTTGTAAACCGAGGAGTGAACCGTGATTGGAATTAGGTGTACACCGACTTTGGAATTAGGTGGAATTATTTTGGAATTCATTAGATAATCTATTTTCATCTATTGTTTTCTACTTGGAAATGAAAGTGGAAGTGGAAGTAGGTGTACACGATATTAGGTCGCGGTTCATCCCTCGTTGTAAACCCAAAAAGATACAAACTTGAAATTTACAATGAATTCATTTTCCCCGCAATGAAAAATCTTAGTAAAATTTTAATCAAATTATTATTTTAGAAAAGGTGAAATTTTTATTGGGACCCGAAATAAAAATTATTTTTTTATAACGAATGTAAGATGTCCTCTGTAAAGATATTTTTATGTAGAATTAACTTGATTAAAAAAAGGCCTTAAAATACCAGTGAGAGAGAATCACAAATTGGTAATTTGTAGGTGATATTTATACCTATCTGCGTTTGGAAAGGGCTTAATTTAAAATTATATAAAAATTCCACAAAGGCCATAAGACGATAAGCATATAGTGAATTGGCCCCAGAAGAATATCTGGATCATCATTTGAGGGTATGTTGGTATTAATAAGATACGTTGATTCTGCAAGTTTCAGATCTTTATCTACTTTGGTTTTTGAATAAATCGAAAAAAACAGAAAATCAGAAAATAATTTTTTCTCAAAAATGTTATAATTATTTTTTGAATATTAAAGTATTTTAATAAAAAAAAATTGTTTCCATATTATTGTTTTGAATATTTTATTTTATTTTCTTATAAAGTTACAAATAAGCTTCGTTTCTGTTGTTACAAGCGTAAAAACATTGAAATAAATCAGAAAAAATCAGTTTTATATTATTTCAATATGGCGTACCTTTTCAATCAATTTGTGAATTTGATAGGTTTATTCTACATCAAAAAATATATAAAAAAAAAAAAAAAAAATAGTTTCAAAATTGTAGGAAAACGTTATAATAGAGAAAAATAATAATTTCGAAAAAAATCGCCTGGTTCAAACAGTTATTATGAGGATTGTGAGTTGTTATTTTACCCAATTATAGCCTTTATATAGCTCTATGATGTGACCAAATTTCATTCAACTCGGTTTGCCGTTTTTGAGAGAAAAAAATTATTTTCTGTTTTTTTTTTTTCGATTTATTCAAAAACCAAAGTAGATAAAGATCTGAAACTTGCAGGAACAACGTATCTTATTAATACCAACATACCCTCAAATGATGATCCAGATATCCTTCTGGGGCCGATTCACTATGCTTATCGTCATATGGGCTTTTCTCATTCTCTCCTTTTGAACGACAAATAAGAACGAATTTTTCTAGCATTTTGGGAGACTGCAGCTCTCGGATTGTGAGCCCGACTCGCACTTAGTTAGCTTTTTTCAATTATACCAATCTCTTCTTTTTCCGTTTTCCTTCATAGCTATGCAACGTACATTTAGCATTGATGGAAAATTCGGTATATAATATTGAACATTTGATCTCTCGTACTAAACATATTAATTACAAGTCAGTTTCACGATGTCTATATTTAAAATATTAATCAAAATCATTTCAAAGAAAAGTACCATGTTGTTATAATTATAATATATTTAGAATTTAATTAATTTTCATTATACACCATGAGGGTAAATTAATTTAACATGATGAAATTCTTGGTATATTATAAATATATTCGTATAGTTTTGGGAATATGTTATTTAATGTTGTTCGTTATTTATTTGTTTCAAATTTATCCATAAAATACTAGTATAGGTAGTCTATACAAAGCTTCTAATTTCTACAAAAAGAGAAAGAAACGCAACATTTCCTCCCCCGTTTGATCTTTATTTTCAGCGAGTTATTATTAAATAGTTTATTTAATAAAATTTAATGCAGATTCCAAATGAAAATTTCTTATCTTTCAGCTAAATTTTTACTCGCAAATGATAAAAAACAAACGCGCTTATGATATCATACTGAGGATTCCGTACCTTGGAAAATACTTAAGAGTGAAGGGTACAGAAATATCAAGATAAAAATGGCCAGTTTGGGGCTCTCACATTATAAAGGGAAATAAATTTAAGACTGATTTTACTTAAAGATATTTTTATATGGATACCCCACAACTCATGATTACGCCCCTAATATAAATAAAAGAACAAGTGACCCGAAATAAATATGCATAAATATTAACATATAGGATTGTTACTGATATAAAAACTTGAATAACTAAGGTAAACAATTTATTTCGATAGAAAGAATCGAACTATATAAGTTAAATGTGTGATAAGTCTATTTAAACTTTAAATAAGGAAACATTGATTCAAGGAACCTCGAGGCTATTTGTGGCATGATTATTCTTTTAATAAGGATAGGTATATTTAAAATTGGAATAAAAAATTACATCAAATATTCAATTCACTGCTCGACAAAAATTAAACAAAAATTTGTATTCGTAAACCTAACAATGGATTTCAGTAGAGTTTTATACACTGATTATCATGCAATTTCCCGTTTTTTACAACACTTCAGAGTTTTGAGATATTATCGGTCAAAACCAGGAAAAAAGCCATTTTGACATATTTTCGAGATCCATTAGATATTAAACAACAATATTTGAAATCAAAATATTTGTTGACTTAATAGAAAACATCTTCCTCTTTGAATTTAAAATAACCACTTGAATTTAGCTCAATTCGAACTCGAGTTTTAACTAAAAAACTAAGTTCATATGTTTTATCTATGTTTATTATCGTTTCTAATCACGTAGTTTTAGTTTATTAGATATAATTTGAGTTCTAATTGAGCTAAATACAAGTGGTAATTTGAAAACCAAAGCGGAAGGTGTTTTCTATCACGGCAACAAAATATTTTTATTTCAAATATTGCTGGTTAATATCTAATTGGACTCGAAAATAGGTCAAAATGGCATTTCGCCGTTTTGACCGATAACATATTAAAACTCTGAGCTTCTGTAAAATATCAGGAAAATACATGATAATCAGCGTATAAAATTGTTAGCAGCCCATTTCCATTATGTTCTTTCAATAGGGGCTGTGTTTGCTATTATGGCGGGTCTTATTTTATTTTTCTAAAAAGGTCACATATATAACAATCTCTACCTATCTGTTGTAAATCGATGTTGGATCAAAAAGACAAGTCCAGACAAGTTTTAGTCGAATAGAAATATTCTTATAATTTGTATTATTCTATATATAGACAGACTCTTTCACTTGGGATAGAACGAGACTCTTCAGATATAAAGAGAGTAAAGTAATAATAGTCAATTATTCCACTGTACTCAGATTCAGACTTAATTAAAAATACAAGAAGAGAAATGTTTGAAAGAGAATTTACAAATTTTACTTACAAAGCTGAGTTGGAGATCATAACACCCTGGGTAACTAAAGTATTTAATTCACTAATTTTTGGCTTTTTGTTAATGCTTAGTTAGCAATGTCTTTTTTATCTTACTCTACCTCTGGATTCAAATATCCACGATAATTCACGAAAGGTTATTCGTATAAAGATTTATTTGTTGCCAAAATTTTTGAGGGTTCTTAACCAAAAACTCATTAGATTTTGGGCTTAGTAGCTGCACAACTGGACTCTTGAGCCAAGATTCAACTTTAACTTAAAATAAAGTATAAATGCTCGTCGGGCGGTTAGAGTATTGAAATTAAATATTAAAATGAATTTCGCACATGATAACTTGTTTTCAAAGCTCGGAAACATTCTCGAAATGATTGGACTCGCCTAGCTTCTACGCAGCCTTCAATCTTCTAAGCCGAAATAGTTGCCTAAATACAAGCGCACGTGAAATTCTAAAATTAACCATCTTACTTACTGCTAAGTTAAAACATGAAATTCCACAGATCTTTTGCATATTTTAAAGTTCTTACTGTAGAACATCTTTACTTGTTTTATGTAATACTAAGTGCCAAAACAAGGAAACACAATAGGCAAGAGATTAAATTAAATATTCTAATTTAATATACATGTTTATTTAGATCAGGAAGAGAACAACCTCATTGATTTCTCCTTATATATTTCTAGGAAATTTATAATTGATATAAAACTAAAAGAATACTAATTGATCTTTTTATATTTAAAATTTACAAAAGTAACAAATAAATTTGCACGAAATTTTCTCTGGAGAGAGACGGATTGGTAGAACTTTTATTTGAAAGTAATGGAAGGCAGCCCAGGGCTAGTGAGGAAAGAAAAAATCAACACATATCCAAATAAGGTGTAATTTATTGGATTCCTTCCTCCTTTCCTTTCAAACCGACGCTTCGGAGGATTCTTCCCTCCTTCTTCAGGGCTTCAAGGAGTCAATGAAGGAAACAAATAAAATGCTTCATAATTAAGAAAAAGAAATTGTTTTTCAATGATTCTGCCAAGGAAGAAATTTTTTTTAAACTCTGCTGTGGAGAGAGGAGGGAAGCATTTTATTTGTTTCATTCATTGACCCCTTGAAACCCTGAAGAAGGAGGGAAGAATCTTCCAAAAAGTCAGTCTGAAAGGAAAGGAGGAAGGAATCCAATAAATTAGAGCTTATTTGGATATGCGTTAGTTTTTTCTTTCCTCACTACCCCTGGCCTTCCATTACTTTCAAGTAACAAATAAATTTATATTGATTTTTCACAATAAGTCGAAAAGATAAATAAATATCTAATGGGGATTTTCGTTAATATTTTCACGATTTTAATGAAAAAACCTTTTGATACCTATATCCATTATAAATGACAAAATTATCCCTGGTTATTTAAAATTTATAAACGTGTTTAAGCGCTGTCGAAGTATCTATATACATATATCAAATTCGTTGCCCGATACACTCACTCATCATCAAAACAGCCAGAACCGCTGAACATAGAAACATGAAATTTGGAGAGGATATTACATCTATGACATAGGGGCTCACTGAGAAAGGATTTTTCGAAATTCGACCCCTAAGGGGGTCAAAGGGGGCAAAGTGTGTTTTCACTGATTATGCGATATCTCTTAAGGACGATAAAATATCTACTTGCTTTGTACTTAGAAAAATACTAAATTAAAATATCTAAAAACTAATTTTGAAATTCGACCCCTAAAGGGGTCAAAAGGGGCAAAATATCTTTGCAATGTGTTTACACTTAATATGCATTTTCAATTAAGAAGGATAAGATATCTACTTAATTTTTACTTAATAAAATTCTAAATACAAATATCTAAAAAGTAATTTCAGGATTTTTTGAAATTCGACTCCCAACTATCCAAAATGTGAGTAGGTGCAAAAATTAAAACTCTCCTATCTTGATCAAATTTTGTAGAGTTATTTTTTATTACTTTAAAAACTATTCCTGTAAAAATCCACTATCAAAATTGACTGTATGGGGGCGAAGGGGGGGGGGGGGGGGATTATGGAATTTTTAGCTTTTTAGTATATTTACTCTTTAGAAAACTGTGCATTATTTATTTGCAAATATCTAAAAAATAATTTCAACCTCCCAAAATGTGAGTGGGGGCAAAAAATTAATACTCTCTCCGATATAGATCAAATTTTGTAATGTTAGTTTTTAAGACTATATAAAATGTATGCTGTAAAAATTAATACCCAAAATGAGTGCGTGGGGGCGAAAGAGGGGGCAAAA
Organism: Forficula auricularia; assembly: GCA_024734495.1. Lineage (NCBI taxonomy): Eukaryota > Metazoa > Arthropoda > Insecta > Dermaptera > Forficulidae > Forficula > Forficula auricularia. The sequence goes on along the minus strand of JALMQS010000128.1, from coordinate 33,974,669 downwards.
TATTACAAATATATATTACAGACCTAATAATCACACGCCGAGACGACGCCTGCCAGGGCAGGTGGGTCGAGCTATAGAGGGCGTGCCGAAGGCACGCCTGGAGCAGCTCGTATATATATATATATATATATATATATTTAGAGTCAAATAATTCAAAAATTATTCAAAATATTGAAAAAGGTTTCTTTTAATATAATATACAGAGTGATTTACCATCAAAATGTTGTAAGGTACCTAAAAATATATCAATAACAAAGCCTATCTGAATTTTCGTTCGATTATATCTACTAATTAAATTGAAAGTTTTTTACCGGAGAGTAGCAGAATTTTTATAAATTAAAGGAAACAATAAAAGAGTGTGTCTTCTGCTGGAAATATAAATTTTTAATTTATTTATATCGAGACTATAGTATTAAGAGCTTTGACCTCTTGATCAGTCTTTTACAATTGATTTGCAGGAATTGATGAGTGAAACAATTCATGTGAATAAATAATTCTAATAGACTGATGAATAGAGTAAAGCTTTCGAAACTATAGTCTCGTTATAAATAAATTTAAAATGTATAATTCCAGCAGAAGACACACTCTTTTATTGTCTCCTTCAGATTAAATCTTCGTTTTTCTTAACAAACAGAAATGATTCTCAATGGGATACAAATTTAAAATTTAAAATGAATGTATTAATCTAGGGGTCTTCAGAAATAAACAACTTTTAAATTAAATACTCTTATATGATTATACTTGTCATTTTTTTATTAAAAAATAGAAATTTGATCATTAAAATTAATAAAAAAATTATTTCAATAAGATGATGTATTAATTCAAATGAGGATTTGAAGGGATGTGAGCAAAATAATTAAAAATTAAAAAAAATCAGAGTTGAACGTTTCATTGATTTATTCCGACCTATTTATTACCAACTTTAATTGCTCTTGATGAAGTTTTTTTCTGTAATATTTGAATTTATCACCGTTCTGAAGTGGCTTAAGGTAGTTCTTTCACAAATGCGAAAATTCAAGAAGTCTTCGAAACTTAGAATAGAAGTCATTAAAAGCATAATACACACACTGTTAAAATTTGAAGACGATTTACCACACCAAACATGAAATAATTGCAATTAAAAATACATTTTTTTACATATTGTAGATTGAGAAAGGGTGGGAAAATGATTATTATTTTATTTTTTTTTCATTGAAGGACTTTCACTATCTTAATGAAAACCTAATGTTTGTTAGAATAATATATTCGGAGTAACTTAAAAAAAATTGAAATTATTTATCTCGTAGTTTTGATAAAAAATAAAAAAAAAAACATTTTTGGCGATTATTTTTAGTGGAGGAGATATATCAATGGCTTGGAAACAATCCATTCATAAGGAGGATATAGTAGTTTGAGAAGTACCTACAGTCACGTTAAAAAACATAACCTAAAATTAATAAGTTGTTGTAGGGAAATAAGGACAATAGCTTATGCAAATAATTTTTATTTTTGCCAACGTTTCATCAACTTTGTTGACTTCCTCAAGGCTCAAACAAATTAACTTCTTTGCATTAACTTGTTTGAGCCCTGACGAAACGTTGGCAAAAAATAAAAATCATTTGCATAAGCTATTGTCCTTATTTCCCTACAACAACTTATTAATTTAATTGATGGACATAAATAATCAAAATAATAACCTACAATTTTAGCATCGTTCATATGTATAGAGCGGTTACGAGTCTAAAACTTTTTGTGTGGATTGTCGCGAGAGAACTACCTTAATCTAAAATTATGAAAATATTCTACATATTCACTTGTTCCCTTTTTATCTAATCTGGTATCGGAATAATTTAGGAAGATACAAGGTACAGAACCCTTGAAATGGGAGCCTGACTTGCACTTGGCCGACTTATTAAAAAAGAAATAGTTGAAGTTAGCTTACGATATTTCTAAATAATAGAATTTCGGCTAAAGTCAAACGAAATTATTATTACCTACTTACGTGACTTTCAATTTTGATAAATATATATATATATATACATATGCAAGTAGAATCCGTCACGTGATCGATCTGTTGGTAACGAGGTTCACGCTTTGCCAAACCACCCACAACTGATTCTAAGTTAAGACTTTCCTAAACGCTGTACAAAAATCAACTAAAAATAACAACGTTGGAGTTCTGTCTCACTAAATCTAAATAAATTACCCAATTCTACTTAAAGAGATCTTTAAATGGATACTTCGCTCATCATGATTACGACCCAGGTCAATGAACAAATAAATTCGAACTTTGGGCGTCTTGATCAATTTAGATGCGATTGAATATAAATATTTTTTATTTTTGGCCCCACAAAAAATTCGAAACTTTTTAAAATAATAATTTGATTAAAATATCAAAACTTATACCTTGTAAGTCATACCTTATTTAGTTTACAAGATGTTACAACTTTGTAGGCAAACAAACAGACATACATTTTATTCTCATTGATGGGATTCCATGCTACTTTTGATCGGAACCTTAAAACAGCAGTAAAGTTTGAGAGTGGTCATATGACCGCTATTAAATCAATAAAACATAAAATATTACAGCTATCAAACTATAAAAGGTTTATTAATAATACTAACTTATTTAAGTATTTACGTGAAACTTTTCGTTAATTTTCCTCTAATGGTCAACTTCGAATTTCTTAATACCGTCTGAAGAACAGATTTCTGAATCCAGAAGATTTAGGGAACATTTTAACCAAGGGAGTTTTTATTAATGTTCTTCACTTTGTGCCAAAGAAAATAAATCTGATCAAAATATATTTATATATAAACATAGATACACTGGAAGTTTTGTAGTTTTTCTATCTGTTATCCAAATAAATTATTTATTATTTTATCATTTTAATCGGAAGTTTTCACAGTAATCTTCTTTTATGATTTTTTTAATAAGAAGGTTGTAAAATTAGTAAGTGACACATTGATTTGCAAGCTACTTTTGCTAGGGCATCAAAATTAAATTACATCAAGATAACATAGATTTTAAAATACTTAATCAAAAGAACTTGAGAAATTTTTGTTTCGGGTAATTATTCACAATTATTTTATACAATTTCTCTATCTCCTTGTATAATATGGTATATGTATATAAATAAATTTTTTCTTGATTGTTTTATAATTAAAATAAATACATTTTTTTTAAATTATTAAATGATTGTTTTTTTTATAATATTTCTATTTATTTTATAGAATTAGTTCAGCTCGTAAAATTTCGATGACAATCAAATGTTAAGGGGATTTTGGGTTAACAATTCGAATTTTCAGGGTCTCGCCTTTAGGTATCTTTAATTTGACTATTTTTTTGAAGTGATAACTTCTTTTGGCGCGCCTTGCACACTTTTTATTTTACTTGGCGGTAAATGGGATTGAACCGTCAGGCGTCACGGTTGGCCTCTGTGTCTAGATCTCATATCAATTAAAGCCAGAGAGGCCGCCGCAGCATTAACTCTAAGCTCAAGTTAATATCTCATATTAGAATTTTGGCGATCATGTACATTTATGTTCCTGGGCTGCGAATGGAATTGATCCGTCACGGGTCACATCACGCGTGACATGACGCGTCACGTCTCCTGTCACGGTTGAGCTGTTGTCTAGTATCAGTTCAATCATTATCGGAAAATATTTTAATTATTCCTTTTCAAAAAATAATAAAATTATTAAAATTTATATGTTTATAAAAAAATAATTTTTTTTAAGTAAACTTCTAATTATTTTTTTGGGATTGTTAAATATATATTTATGTTATGTTATTTTTAAATATTATATTAAAAATAAATAATTAAAAGTTTAATTAAAAAATTTATTTTTTATAAAAATATAAATTTTAATAATTTTAGAATATTAGAATTATAAATGCTATATATGTTATCACTTGTGTCGTGTGATCTTAGGCACACACCAGAATTTTCTTAATTAATTATTCATAGGTGGGTGTGTTAATAAAAATTTATAATTACTTTTTTAATTTAATTTAATTAATTGTTTTTTTTTTTTATTTTAAAATCCACTAATAGCTTATTACAAATATTATTATATATTAAAATTAGGAAATTTAATTAATTGGATAACTGGATAAATAAATTGATAATTATTTAAAAGAAAACTAGTTAATTAGATGTATTAAAGAACGGAGTGGTAGAATTTAATGCTGAATTAATGGAAAGGTTTCTCTCAAAGATAAAGAAAACCACTCATAATTAATTATAATTATTTATTGAACACTAACAAATAATAAAATATAACTACGACGTTTAAGTTATATTGTATTATTTGTTAATGTTCAATAAATAATTATAATTAATTATGTGTGATTTAAATAAAAATTCAAATTTTATACAAATTAATCACAAAAATAAAAGCTTCAACAATTACTATTAAGAAAACCACTAATTCCGTATAAAACAATTTATTAGAACGTCATTTTCAAACTCTCAAAAACTCGACGATTCAGATAATAGCCCTTCTTTCTTCAGGGGTAGCGTGAGGGAAGGGGGTCCAGGGGGCTAAGCCCCTTGGCTAGCAAGAGGCGGGCGTCACCGCTAGTATATTATGTGACATTAAGAATGGCAAAACCTCATGTCGTTGAAATTTCATCGTAGAATCTTGGAGGCTTTGACAGACTGACAGACCCGCCAGAAGTTTATTTCCAGTGATAATATTTTTTTTTTCATTCCTCAAAAGAACAAAATGTAACATTTTATACTATATATAAGAGATGAGGCCACAGTCTCTTTTGGGCCGTGTTTGCAAGAATATAGAACGAATGAATATGTAACAATTTATTTTTAATTTGCTGTATTTATCATTAATAATCTGGTTTTTGTTGTCTAAAAATGTAAAAAAATATAATTTATATGAGAGACAGGGACATATTCAGAAAGGAGGCCATTGCACCCATCATCCGAAATAATCTAGCTGAGAGCAAATATCAATAAAAATTCATGAAAATTAATATCAAATACTTATTAAAATTTTAATATAATCAAATCAAATTAAAGAAAAGATTTTTATTATAGACAAATTAAAATAATTTTCAGCCTTTGAGTTTGTGATCGACTGGGATGCGTTTGAATATAGTTTAATAAATAAGTCAGGCCACTGAAGAGCCATGAAAAGGAACAAAGAAGAGATTAAAGATTAAATAAAAATGAAATTCCAAATTCATATAGACATTAGGTATTAGTTTGAGTTCGGGGATCAGTGGCTAAGAGGATATAGGAGCAATATAAAAAGCATTGCACCGGACATGAGAAGATCCCGAGTTCGAATTCCGGCTGATCCTTTTGTCTAGAATAAAAAAATATTTTCTTTGTTTTCTAATTTAATTTGATTTATAATTGTCTTTCGACGGTGCCTCGTTGTGATTGTGCCCCAGGGTAGAGAAAAAATAATTTTCAGACTTTGGCTTTGTGAGGCGTTTGGAGTGGCGTTTGAATATAGTTTATAATGTAAGTTTATATAATGTAAGATAGTTTAATTAATTTAAATATTTTCTTGTTAAAATAAACATATACTTTTTATTTTTGATAAATTTTATTGAAAAAAACAAATTAAAATATTAAAATGGACCCTCAGTTGCGAAAAAAATTCCAGGTACCCGGATTATATAGATATATAATTGGTTTTGAAAGGTTTTGAAATGTTAGATTCCTAAACTCTTGGGCTTTGTTCTCGGCCACTGAATTTGTTATTAGTACTAACTAATAATTTTTTAATCAATGTTTTTTTTATATTATTTTTCAGGAAATTATATTATTTTTATTAAATTTGAGAATAACGAAAAACTTTATTATTTATCCTTAATTAGGAGATGTTTGAATATATTTTTTATAATAATTTATATAATTATTTTCAATTGTATTATTTTAAAGTTACGTATTATTGTTGAATCTTAATAAATGAATGCCATTTATTTCCTAAAGGTCCAGCCATATGATTCTAATATGGTTTTATTATACCTACTAAAAACTTTTTCCAAAAATGGTTAATTGGCTATTGCTAATTACAACCGAGAGTAATGGCTTTATAACTTGTTTAATTAAATTGCTAGAACTTTGAGACAAAGCTTTGCTTTGGTTTAAATAACCATCACTATATCAATCAACACTTTGATATCCTAACAAAACAAAAAATATGGTCTCGGTACGATATTTTAGAAATATATTTTCAAGCCAAAAATATAATAATATAAAAGTTTTAACATGAATATATCAATTCTTTTCAATTAAAAAATAAATATTCATACATTTTTTGTAGTATTAATGTAAATAAATGTCCATTGTTATTATTAAAAAAAAAACAATTTATAGTTCATTTGAATCATTAAAATACTCGAAAATGCTGTAGAAGTGTTGACTAAGAATTGAGTAACATAAGAAGTACAAAATAAAAAAAAAATGAATCGGATAATTTTTCCCTGTCAGTTCATTCACAGCAAAATTATAAATCTATTGAAAATTTAATTATATAAGCAACAACTCTCATTAATTCAGCACCCAAGACTGAAAAATAATTTAAAATAAGAATTTACGAAAGTTACCAAAACTATATTAGGATAAATTGGATCGTCTGCTTGTGTATGGGGTATTTGTTCACCGATGGTGGTATAACGGGGGTGATATCAGACAATTCTTCGATTGACATTGTGTTGCACTATACATACTATGTGGCAGCCCATTTCCATTATGTTCTTTCAATGGGGGCTGTGTTTGTTATTATAACGGGTCTTATTTTATTTTTCTAAAAAAGGCCATATATATAACAATCTCTACCTATCTGTTATAAATCGATGTTGGATCAAAAAGACAAGTCCAGACAAGTTTTAGTCGAATAGAAATATTCTTATAATTTGTATTATTCTAGAAAGACTCTTTCACTTGGGATAGAACGATCAGATATAAAGAGAGTAATGTGATAATAGACAATTGTTCCACTAGACTCAAATACGACTAAATTAAAAATGCAAGTAGAGAAATGTTTTAAAGAGAATTCTCTTTTAAATAAATCAATAATAATTACAAATTTTACTTACAAAGCTCAATTGGAGATCATAACACCCTGGGTAACTAAAGTATTTAATTCATTAATTTTTTTTAATGCTTAGTTAGGAATGTCTTTTTTATCTGAATCTACCTCTGGATTCAAATACCCACTATAATTCAAGAACGGATACTCGTATAAAGTTTTATTTGTTGCCAAAATTTTTAAGGTTCCTTAACCAAAAACTGATTAGATTTTGGGCTTAGTAACTGCACAACTTTCAGTTTAAAATTCATAAAATCCAAGTGTACAGAGTATATAGAGATCTGAAATAATGATCATATATATTGGACTGAGCCAAGATTGAACTTTAGCTTAAAATAAAGTATAAATGCTCGTCGGGCAGCAGTATTAAAATTGAATATTGAAATGATTCCACACATGATAAATAACTTGTTTTCAAAGCTCGGAAACATTCTCGAAATGATTGGACTCGCCTAGCTTCTACGCAGCTTTCAATCTTCTAAGCCGAAATTGTTGCCTAAATACAGGCGCTCTTGAAATTCTCAAATTAACCATCTTACTTACTTCTAAGATAAAACATGAAATTCGAAAGATATTTTCATATTTTAATTACTACAGTCCTTGATGTATATTTAAAGATATTACTGCGGAACACCTTTATTTGTTTTATGTAGGACCAAGTGCCAAAACAAATAAACACAATAAGAGATGAAATTTAATTTTCTAATTTAATATGCATTTAGATCAGGAAGAGAACAACCTCATTGATTTCTCGTTAAATATTTCTAGCAAATTTATCATTGATATAAAACTAAAAGAATACTAATTTCTCTTTTTTTATTTAAAATATACAAAAGTAACAAATTAATTTATATAGATTTTACACAATAAGTCGAAAAGATAAATAAATCACTAATGGGGATATATATATATATATATATATATTTAGAGTCATATAATTCAAAAATTATTCAAAATATTGAAAAAGGTTTCTTTTACTATAATATACAGAGTTATTTACCATCAAAATGTTGAAAAGTACCTAAAAATATAGCGATAACAAAGCCTATCTGAATTTTTGTTCGATTATATCTTTGTTTTTCTTAAAAAACAAGAAGTATCATAAATGGGACACAAATTTAAAATGAATGTATTAGTCTAGGGATCTTCATAAATAAACAACTTTTAAATTAAATATATGATTATACTTGTAATTTTTTGATTAAATATAGAAATATGATCATTAAAATTAATAAAAGAATTATTTCAATAAGATGATATAATAATTAAATTGAGGATTTGTAGGGATGTGAGCAAAATAATTAAAAATTAAAAAAAAAAAAAATCAGAGTTGAACGTTTCATTGATTTATTCCGACCTATTTATTGCCAACTTTAATTGCTGATGAAGAAGTTTTTTCTGTGATATTTATCAGCGTTCTGAAGTGACTTAACTTGAAATTATGAAAATATTCTCTTTTTATCTAATCTGGTAACGGAATTATTTTGGAAGATACAAGTTACAGAACCTTGACTTGCGCTTGGCCCTCTTATTAAAAAATAGTTGAAGTTGAGGTTAGTTTACGATGTTTCTAAATTATAGAATTTCGGCTAAAGCCAAATGAAATTATTATTACCTACTTACGGAAGTGCCTTTCAATTTTGATAAATCTATATATATATATATATATATATATATATATATATATATGCAAGTAGAATCCGTCACGTGATCGATCTGTTGGTAACGAGGTTCACGGTTTGCCAATCCACCCACAACTGATTCAACAGAGTCAAGAAGGCAACCATCCAACACTAACATACATATACAACGACAACACTTTCACAAAGAACCGGAAGAAAACTGTTATTTATACTTGGATTGCTAAGGGCATAAAAAATCTCTGACAAATCTACACAAATTTCGCAAAGAATCTTAAAATAAATTATATTATTTATTAAATTCGAAAGGAATATCTCATAAAAGATAATAAAATTTTTATAAATATTTGAAATCTTAAATTATTTAACTTAAGATTTACATATATGAATGGAAAATATGTTTTGTTGGTAAGATTGATTTTTTTTTTGGCTGTGACCACGCATGGGGTTGTTGAATTTCTATCGATTAGCCTGGTCATATTTCCAGAAGCGTTATCAAATAACGATATATACAGAGTCATTTAAATTACACCTACACGAAATACTCAAAGCAAAAGGCTCAATCAATATTATTAGAATAAATATAAAATTCAATTAACTTTATAAATACTCAATTCGTGGTTTCAATAAAAAAAAACACCAATTAGGTAATCGAATTCTTTAATTTTATTTTGATAATTTGATTTGAACAGCTATTGATATTTCACGAAATAATTCTTTTATACATATGTTACTTGAGAAAATTGATATTATACGTTTTTATAGAAAGTGATTAATAATTTAATAAATGATTTTGATATTTTTATAGCACCAATATGCCATGTTTTTCTTTCTGATTCCGTTGGACCTACGAAAAGCGACAAGAACGTCTTAGAACAGGGGTGCTTTTTATGCGGAAGTGTTTTGTGAGCAGGCCTTTGCTTATGGAAGATCTTTGAATACTCCAGCTTTAAAGTACGAAGGACGAATGCCTGTACACAAAAAACCTTTGAGGGGAGAGAACATATACTTAATTCGAGTCAAGTTAATGATTTTAACAAAACCGATTATATCTTTCGAAATACTTGAGATATCAAATTCAAAGTTACTTTCGAATGTCAACAGATTCAAAAATAATCTAATTCAAGATAAATTTAATTTACAAAATTTAGCTTAATTCTACTTATAAAGATGTTTTTATTTAAATTTGTTGAAAATAATACTCACCGATTTTGAATTAGTATACCTAGGCGCCTACTCGAAAAAAATTCATTGGATGTTTGATATTAAGAAACTACTCGATGATATACCTAGGCGCCTACTCGAAAAAGGTGAAACCTCTAAAGGCCTGGGTTGGCCCCTCCATCGTGAAAAGAAGAAAGAATTTTATGGGTTGGGCGGGGGTCGAAGGTATCTGTGGATACGGGTCTTAAATAGCTGAAGGTTATAAGTCGCGGGAAAAATAGTGGCAAGGAGCGAGTTCCAGTCTCTGGAGGTCATAGGGATAAAAGAGTTGGCGAAACGCTTGTTCGACTTTTATCCAATTCGACAGCGAAGGGGTGCTGTAGTATAGTTTAATTAAGTATTCAAGTATAGTTTAATTAGCAGTAACATAAGCACGCATTTTAGAAAAAAATAAAATTTTTTACGACAATCTTCCATATTTTTCAAACAAAAAATTAATTGTTTCATTTCAATAAATATTATTTTAAATCATTATCAATTGCAATTGTAAGAAAAACATTAATAGACCAGACGAAATCCTTAATATATTAACTCAAGCATATATATTTTTGAATTAGTTGCATAAAAAGTCTCCTCGAATACTAAATCAATCGTTATGAATACGCCATGTATTTGAGTGAGCGATCTCCTTCAAATACGTGTGGTGCTTGAAACTATACCGTACCGTACTTCGCCGTATCTAAAAGTGGCGTATTTGGCTCAACTGAAACCAAGCTGACTCTAAGTTTTCTTTTTATCAGTGCAGGAATAACACAGACTTCATTATACGCATACGATAAAAATATACAGAATTCGGTTATAAAAAATAAAAAAATATTTTTATTTTTGACTTCAAGAAAAATTCGACGTTCCCCAAAATAATCATTTGATTATAATTTTAAAACAAATTTTGATTTTCAAAGAATGGATTGCATTTACCTAGTAAATTTCAAGTTTGTATCATATTTTGTTTAAGATCTAGAATTCTCTGACAAACAGACACCGTAGGGACACTAATAGGGTTCCGTTGTACTTTCGTACTGATCTCTAAAAAAGACAAACTAATCAATATACTGCTATTGGTTATATAGTTGACATTGAGTTGCTAGCCTCGGTCTCTACTAGAAATAGATACTTAACGGTATTGCTGGCAAATCAAAAACTCAATAATAAAAAATGTGAGATTATTATTCTTTAAAAAATGTATTTTACTTAATAATAATAAAACAGACTGTTTTATCAACTATAACATGCAGTTATATCAAGATATATACTGAGCTCTACTGTTTTTTATTTCATTTTATTTCCACTAGTACCGCCATTTTTTAAAGGTGATGAAACACGTATAGTCAATCTCAAAAAAAAAATATATATACATATTTAGAAATTGATGAGGCTACGTTAATTTGTCCATTAAAGTAATATTAATTTTGAAATATTTCTTTCACACGCATCATCATGCTTCTTAAAAATGACTTAAACTCCTTCTCGGTATAAACATAAATTATCCATTGATTATGCACAATGTTGTAATAACGGAATATTTTATTTTAAAGAAATAGGACTTAACAGAAAGTTTCCTCTTAACCTCTTCATCCTTCACAGAAAGATAGAAAGAAAATGGCTAATCGCATTGTCCTGAAAAAGAAATTGCCGAATAGTCGAGGCCAAATCTCGGTTATCGATCCAACTGTTGAAAATTCCAGCAAATGAGACCGATTCATGTAGTTCTAGGGAGAGATTGAATCATCTGAGTGTTTCTACGAACAAGAAATAAAACAGAAATGATACATGTTCTAGGTATCGAATAAATAATAAAAATAAGTTTTCATTAGCCAGATTAAATAGGGTGGTGCAGCGGGATATTTTACTTTTTAAATAGGTCATTTGATCTACTTAATAAATAAACACTTCGTAACTATGAGGAAATGAGCAGATAAGAATAGAAAAATGACTTGCAGTTATACTGTAAATTATTTTAAATTATAAAAGTTAAATTGCAGGGTTAAAATTTGTCAAGAAATCACGATATAATCCTTCTGACATCTAATAAAAATTAACCATGACAGCTCATCTTTGGTGATTTATTAAATAATTTTAAGTATGCTACCATAGATAATTTGAACTCTTATAAAAACATGGTTATAGTAAATAGGTATATTCATTATATGTAAGGGTTTATTTGTATCAAGTAGAGGACAACCTCATTGATATATTTTTATTATCTTTTTAATAAAAATTTAAAGTAAACAAATATCAAAATAGAGTGGAGATTAGATTTTAATATTTTTTCTATGTTTAGTATTTCGTAGTTAAAAATAGTGAATGGATCAAATTTAATGCGGATGAGTGTACTCGTATATTGTTATTTTTTTCTAGGAGTTAATATTTTTTTTCATTAAGGAAATTGAAATTGTAAGAATAATAACACATTAACTATCAACAAATTTATTTATTACAAATATGAAAACATGCACGCAAAACACAGAGTCTCTCGAATATGCATCATTTAAACAGAATCGTATTTTTAGTGCAAATGAGTCCTGAAACAAAAAACAAACTTTTCGTTTCTATGCTTGTTGACAACTGTCAGCAGAACATTGGCTTCTAAATGTTTAGTAGAGTGGGTCAAAAAAACTGATTTTTTTTTCGAAAACACTTTAGTGCGGAAAAGTTGCCTAAAGAAAAACGGCATAAAAATAATTAAAATTTGTTAACATCTTCCGCTCGCGCATCGAACTTTAAACTTATGAAAAATTGCAAAAGCTATATCACTATATTTTTTTCTATTAGTTAAAATTTTTAAAATAAACACACTAGTTTTTTATGCTATTTTTATGGTTCAAATATCCTAAATAAATTAAATTATTGGATACAAAATACTTGGTAGGTTTCACATTAAGATATTAAAATAAAACGAATTTATTTTGGAGAGACTTTGATCTCGATATATATATTCCGGGTGGCTAACCCATCGTCAGGAGCAATAGAAAGTAACTCAGACGATGGGTTAGCCACCCGAAATATATATATCGAGATCAAAGTCTCTCCAAAATAAATTCGTTTTATTTTAATATCTTAATGTGAAACCTAGCAAGTATTTTTTATCCAATAATTTAAAAAATGTTTCAACAAGTACCAACACCAAATTCCTTAAAAACTATTAAATAAATTAAATTCTGATCAATAAAATGCTTTTTTACGTTCGCGCAACATCTTAAAAAAATTAATTAATAAAGTAAAGGGAGTTCACTGTGAAACTACACTCCCTTTACTTTATTAATTAATATCATGTTTCACCTAAAACCTACACCACTTTCCCTAAGTAAAATCTTAGAAAAAATTGAATTTTTCCCTGATGGATCATTCACAGTAAAATTATAAATTTATTGATAAGTTAATTACCCAAGCAACACCTCTCATTAATTCAGCACCCAAGGCTGAAAAATAATTTAAAATAAGAATTTACGAAAGTTACCAAATCTATATTCAGATAAGTTTGACCATCTGCTTGTGTATGGGGTTTTTGTTCACCATTGGTGGTATAACCGGGGTGGTATCAGTCAATTCTTCTAATGAAATTGTGTTGCACCATACATACTATGTGGCAGCCCATTTCCATTATGTTCTTTCAATAGGGGCTGTGTTTGTTATTATAACGGGTCTTATTTTATTTTTCTAAAAAAGGCCACATATATAACAATCTCTACTTATCTGTTATAAATCGATGTTGGATCAAAAAGACAAGTCCAGACATGTTTTAGTCGAATAGAAATATTCTTATAATTTGTATTATTCTAGAAAGACTCTTTCACTTGGGATAGAACGATCAGATATAAAGAGAGTAATGTGATAATAGTCAATTGTTCCACTAGACTCAAATACGACTAAATTAAAAATGCAAGTAGAGAAATATTTTAAAGAGAATTCTCTTTTAAATAAATCAATAATAATTACAAATTTTACTTACAAAGCTCAGTTGGAGATCATAATACCCTGGGTAACTAAAGTATTTAATTCATTAATTTTTTTAATGCTTAGTTAGGAATGTCTTTTTTATCTGAATATACCTCTGGATTCAAATACCCACTATAATTCAAGAACGGATACTCGTATAAAGTTTTATTTGTTGCCAAAGTTTTTAAGGTTCCTTAACCAAAAACTGATTAGATTTTGGGCTTAGTAACTGCACAACTTTCAGTTTAAAATTCAGAAAATCCAAGTGTATAGAAAATATAGAATGCTGAAATTTATGACATATATTGAGCCAAGATTCAACTTTAGCTTTAAAGTATAAATGCTCGTCGAGCAGCTAGAGTATTGAAATTGAATATTGAAATGAATTTCACACATGATAACTTGTTTTGAAAGCTTGGAAGCATCATCTTAGAAAAAAATGAATTTTTCTTAGATGTTGCGCGAACGTAAAAAAGTATATCATTTATCAGAAATTTATTTATTTAGGTTATTTGAGCCATAAAACAACCATAAAAAACTAATGTGTTTTTTTTTAAATTTTAAAATTAAAAAATTTCGTGATTTTTGCAATTTATCAAAAGTTCAACGTTCGATGCTTGAGCGGAAGATTTTAATTTTTTTATACCGTTTTTCTTATTACAATAGGCAACTTTTTTTTCGAAAAATTTCAGTTTTTTTGACACATAGGTTTATTTTATTAACACTATATAACTTATTGAAAATTATTTCTCTAATTTTTAATACAAAATTATTAGTTTATCGGTAATTACTTAAGGCAAGTTCAATTAACGGAAAATCGATAACGATAAAACAGCTAATGATATTCCTATAGAAAATTAAGTCTACTAGATCTGAGGTGTTATAGCTAATGAGTATTATGTCAGAAGGCTTATAATAATGATAATATTTTAAATATATAATAAAAATTATCTATAACGCCTTGAATTTAGTTGTTGAACAGCTATCTTGATTTTCTACCGAAATGTTAACTCTGCTAGTATCATTTGTCTTATATATTCAAATAATATGTTAGTTGTTGACAGTGTCATCGGGACAATATTTATTCTCTTTTTAAAAATATGAATTTTCATTTACGTATCATCATTATTCTTAGATACATGTTGCAGTAAAAACCCAGATACACATATTCCTGGTATCACAATATTTATTCCCTTTTTGAAAATATGAATTTACATTTACGTGAAACTATTTTCAAGAATAAAATTCACTAAAAGCAAAATTATAATCACAACCAACAGGTAAAAAAATAATGAAGTTTAAAAAATATTCTTCATCTCATATTTCCATTTTCTAAAATATTTATTATTTCAATAATTACAACTTTTTGAAGTGCTAAATGATTTAAAAACAAAATCCTGATGGAAAAGAACTCTTAAATTATTATGCTATGAAATTTTTTCTTTTTTTGTAATGGTTGATATCATTATTTTACACATTTAACTATCTTTTTTGATTAACAAATAACAATAGAATTATAATATTTTATGTACTGCCCGAGACAATTTATTTTCAAATGTGGCCCATGTAAGCCAAATGGTTGGACACTATGGATACCCTGTTCTAGGCCTTTGGACCAAACTCAACCAACATCAGTAAATTCTAGTTGCCACAAAGGTATTCAGTGAAGTGCGTTTTAACTAGTAAAAACCTGTTCTTACTAAAAATGGGTTTTTACTGCCATATATATATATATATATAATCTGCATCTGGTGGCCGTGGTATACGTTTGCAGCAGAAAGGGCCGAATAGCACGCTCGCTCTAGAAGTTCTTATTCAGCTCTTATTGGCTTACCTCCCTGAAGAAGTCTCGGTAGCTGATCTTATTATATTATTACAATAGGTTGCGTTTCATCCACAATAGTGCTTTAACAAGAAAGGCAAATATCTGCAGCAATTGACTTGAAGGTAAGTTCTCTTCCCATTCTTACTCTCTCATTTACACCTAGTTCCGTTAGTGTTGACTTATCAAGTCGATCGAATGACCTATTTAAAAGGTGAAATTTCTCGATGGAACACGCTGTATAATTTAAATTAGATTCTTTTCATTAGAATTTACATATATCCCTTTATAATTTTCAATCTCTCAATCTCTACTGATTGTAATGTATTTAATTAAAGTAAAGAAAGAAATAAGAAAGACAAATTGAGAGAAATCCGTCTATATATTATATCTTGAAAAGGCAAAAAAATAAAGAAATAATATTTTACAAAATCCAGTCGTAATGATAATTGGCTATGAAAAAAGAAGATCTGACGATCAAGGTGTTTTTCAATTTTAAATCACAAATTTTAATAAAGAAATAAAAATATAGAAAAAAAAATATTCCTCTGAATGAAAATAAATTGAAGATTGATTTTGTAAAAGAGACATTCGACAAAACAGAAAATTAAGAAGGAAATACATCATTGCCTATAATCAAATAAGTTTTAAATTAATCTCATTAATAAATGATGAACGTGGAATATATACCCCATTAAAATTAAAAGCCGTATATAAAAGAGAAAAATTCTGAAGAAAAAATAAATTTTCAGACAAACTAATTTTAATCAAACTTACAATCATAAAACGTTTATTCAGTATGTCTCATGGTGAGTTTTGTGCATTTTGCGACGTTATCTAGTTTTTAGAAAATAAAAATAAATAAATAATTTATGAAAATATAAAAAAACAACACATTTTTTTTGCCTAGAGTAAAGTTGTTGATTCTTAGAAAATATCAATAAGATTGTCCTCTACTTAATGCAAATATTCATGTAACTTTCCATAAATAATTAATTTGTTAGAGACTATGGTTTCGAAGGTTTTTAGTAAAATTAAATTAAATCTTGTGATCTTTAACGAAAGGCTAATAAGTCATTGGTTATTAAACTTATTTTAGCCGCAGCCTGCTGAGGACAGTACTTATTAATAATAGCTCGAGACCAAATTGTAAAAATTAATTAACACAAGCTGTAGTTTTCAGAGTTCAGCTGAAAAACCAAAAATCTTTCTGCAAATGTCAACTCCCGGTGCTCCGATTTTAACCAAAAGCTTGCTGTACCTACTCCTTCTAGCCTATATCGAATTTCGAATTTCGTAGCTCTGAGACTTATTTATGATTGTGAAAAATAGGAAATGAGCACATGGGAGATGGCCGTCAAATTTTAAACATTATGAAAAATATTCATTTAACAAGGACGCCTGCAGAAAAGGCTAGTAGAATCCAGAGGCGTATTTTGGTTGCATACATACAGGCAGTCAGCATTCCTAGGCTATTCTTTACGTAGTACGTGGCTGTAGTTAAAAGCAATATACAAATATTATTTTAGACTTTGAATTCAAATAAAAAAATTGTTTGGTCTTTGTATCCTGAATTTGATATTAAAAAAAAAAAAAAAAATATTGAGCTGAATGAGAATAAATTAATAAAAATTATTCACTTAAATTATTATGTCTTATGATGCCCTAAATTTCAATAAAATAATTTGAAAGTCCTGAGGTGCCCACATCAGTTGATTTTTTTTTAAATCGATATATTCAATAAAAATATATTATATATTTTATAGTTAAATCTAATGGAAATGAATCCAGAGAAATCTCAAAAAATAATTCCTTTATTTTATTTAAAACAATTTATTAAATAATTAAAGATAAAGATAAAAATGAATTCTAAAGAAATGTGATCAGGATAGTTTGTCTTAGTCGGCTAAACAAATAAATGGGGCCAAGTGAGGGAACGTTTTTAGAATAATCGCCGGCTATAGCATCCTTTCTTATCAATCTTCTTATCTTGAACTCAAAACAATTATGCTAATAAGAATCATTTAAATTCATTCAAAGCCTATATAGATTGAAATATATTATAAAAATTGCAAAATAAAAATTTGTGAAAAAAAATTAACTTTTCAATCCACAACAGGTTTAGACAAGTAGTAGAGAATTATTTTCTATTAAAAAAGTAAAATCATATGGTTCGAAATAAATTAAAAAATATCCCCCAAGTTTCATGTCTCTATCTCAATTATAACCTTTGCCGCCAGCGATATAAGTTTCTCATCTAATATAACATGTGATTTTTGCCATTGAAAGATCAATTTTTAATTCCGGCCAAAGTAATGGTTCAAAAAATTTGAAAATCTGTAGACTTTATCCTTATAATAGTATAATACTAATTCGGAATTATTACAGGTTTTTGGCTATTATAATTTTGAAGTTACAGCTAGATAAAATACTGCTATATCTTAGTGTTACTAAGTTATAGACTCCAAAATTATAATAGCTAAAAATCTGTAAAAATTCTTAGGGATATCTATTATTATAAGGATTAAGTCTACAAAGTTTCAATTTTTTGAACCATTATTTTGGCCGGAATAAAAAATTGATCTTTCAATGGCAAAAACCCCATGTTATTTAGATGAGAAACTTACACCTCTGGGGCACAGGATATAATTGAGATAGAGACTTGAAACTTAGGGGATATTTTTTTTAAAATTATTTCAAACCATATGCGAGCCCTTGTCAGCGTAAAAATGAGAAAATACTCAAAATAAGGACCACCATAATATATCTATGTTCATTGAGGTTTCCGCGGATGGGTTCTATGTCATTAGATATTTTTTGGGTTTCTCCGCGTGGGTTTGAGAGAAAAAACCCGAAAAATCTCTAATGACATATGAGCCGTTTATTTTGAAAGTGTCCTAAGTCAATTATTTCTTATTTTGAGATATTTATATTTATATATATTTAGATGTATTTATTTTGACTAATTCATGAGGATATTGTACTCCTTTGGTGTGAAAATATATATATATTATAAGAAGATATCTATGTCTAACTAAATTTGCCATTAAATCATTTTTTTCAAAATTGGACTTAGGCCACTTTCAAAATAAATGGCTCATATATATATAGGCCCTCGTTCTACCACACACACATGTACATTTTCAAAACTATCTTTTTACTTTATCCAATGCGAAGCATGGGAGAAAGTATTGGAATCGCTCTCGCGGCAAGCGCGACTTCAAAGGGTCCTCAGGTAAAGACTACGGAACCCATGGACTCAATTAAGGTCACAAATTGAAGTATTCAATGAGATTGAATTTTAGCACGTTACGGTTTTGCCAAAAATTACCTGGGATCTCGCCGAGAGGCCAAAAAGTGCCATTTTTTTTGGAAGTGCGTGCGGATGGATGTATGTGTGTGTGTTATCGTTTTTTTCGTCCACGAATTTTTCCACACCGTTGCACCGAATGAATTGAAATTGAAAACCTACCAGTATTTTAACAAAATGAAGCGCTGATTAGTTTTTGGTACATATCGGTCCACAAACATTAGTACTTTATTTCAGTACTTTTTTTGTTTTTTCTAAATATCTTGAAAATGACTTAACCAATTTTGATGAAATTTAATATCCTAATTAAGTATCTTGGGAACCAAAAAAAAGGCTAAATAAAGTTTTTAGTAAAATTATATTTTAAAGTACTTTACTCTAGAACATATTAATATTTCAAATGAATTTGGATAAAGTTTAGAAACGATCCGTTGCAGTTTATTTTATTTAAGCTGCCTGAATATTTAGAAAAAACATGAATTGAAAAATGAAATATTTTTTATTTGGAAATTTTGTATTGCAAATACTAAACTAATGATTAATTAAGTGTAATACTTTTTGTTTAAGCCTGATTAAAGATAACAATTTCTTGACGAGTCAGATGTTTTTGGAAGCCTAAATTTATACTTTATCCAATGCGAAGCATGGGTAAAGTATTGTAATCGGTCTGCCGGCAAGCGCGACTTCTAAGGGTCCTCAGGTAAAAACTACGGAACCCATGGACTCAATTAAGGTCACAAATTGTAGTATTCAATTAGATTGAATTTTAGCACGTGACGATTTTGAGAAAAATTACCTGGGGTCTCGTCGAGAGGCCAAAAAGTGCCATTTTTTACTTTATCCAATGCGAAGCATGGGAGAAAGTATCGGAATCGCTCTCGCGGCAAGCGCGACTTCAAAGACTCCTCAGGTAAAGACTACGGAACCCATAGACTCAATTAAGGTCACAAATTGAAGTATTTCAATGAGATTGAATTTTAGAAAGTGACGGTTTTGCCAAAAATTACATGGAATCTCGTCCGAGAGGCCAAAAAGTGCCATTTTTTTGGAAGTGCGTGGGGATGGATGGATGGATGTGTGTGTGTTATCGTTTTTTTCGTCCGCGGTTTTTTTCGTCCACGATTTTTTCCACACCTTTGCGCTGATTGAAATGAAATTGAAAACCTACCATTAGTTTAACAAAATGAAGCGCTGATTAGTTTTTGGTACATATCGGTGTCCACATACATTAGTACTTTATTTCAGTACTTTTTTAGTTTTTTCTAAATATCTTGAAAATGACTTAACCAATTTTGATGAAATTTAATATCCTAATTAAGTAAAAAAGGTTAAATAAAGTTTTTAGTAAAATTATATTTTAAAGTACTTTACTCAAGAACATATTAATATTACAAATGAATTTGGATAAAGTTTAGCAACGATCCGTTGCAGTTTATTTGGAAGTGCGTGCGGATAGATGGATGTATGTTATCGTTTTTTCGTCCACGATTTTTTCCACACCGTTGCACCAATTGAAATGAAAATGAAAACCTAACATTATTTTAACAAAATGAAGCGCTGATTAGTTTTTGGTACATATCGGCCCACAAGCATTAGTAATTTATTTCGGTACTTTTTTAGTTTTTTCTAAATATCTTGAAAATGACTTAACCAATTTTGATGAAATTTAATATTGTAATTGAGTACCTTGAGGACCACAAAAATGATCATATAAAATTTTTTGTAAAATTATATTTTAACGTACTTTACCTTAGATTACGATAGTTCATTGGATAAAGTTTAGCAACGATCCGTTGCAGATTATTTTTAAATGATTAAAATATATACAAATGTAACCAGTATTATTAATTCAAGGAAATACAAAATAAAAATTATTAACAAGGTGATAATTAGAAATATGAAGATGTTTGGTAATAAGGTCTAGAGACCGCATTTTTTTAAGAAATGAATAATTAATAAGAAATTAAGAAACCAAATATCTTATTAGATGTGTTTTAAAGAAAAAAATTATTTATTCATTGTTTTATAATTAAAAAAACAAAACAAATCATTTAAAAAACAATCTTCAAAACGTTTATTTTAAATTCAAACGTTTCGGGAGAATTTCTCCCTTTATGAATGGAAATTTTTAAAAAGGAAAAAGAAATAAAATTTATTTAAATATACGATTATTCTATCCTACACCAAGGAGCCTGGCGTCCACGAGAAGCGTCGGACTGAATACCATTTCGAATAAAAGTTCCATTTTAGTGTAACCACAATGTCTGTCTCTCTTAAAAAAGATAAAAGTAAATAAATATTTTACGAGATATTAATTTACTAAAAGTTTGTTAATATCTCATAAAATATTTATTTACTTTTAACTTTATTAAAGATGTTTCACCTTGTACCAACACCATAATCTCTATTAATTATGTCTGTCTCTCTGTCAGTGAACTATTATCTATATAAATGTTAACCATAAAACAAGACGCTCCCCGCCAGGGGCTAGGTGACGCCGGGCCGAAGGCCCGGGCGTCAGCTAGTAGCTCATAATCCGAATAGGATAAAAACTTGATATTTTAAAAAGATATAAAAATTTGTTTTCTATTATATAATATGAACTATCCCTGTAAAGATCTCTTTAATTAGAATTAAGTAAATTTATTTTTATTCAAAATTACGGTTTGAGATAGGTTCGAGTTGGCCGTTTTATGTGATTATTTTACTTGTCGTGTTCATAAATGGTTCAAGTTAAAATTATGAAAAAAATCCACAGATTCATTAATTCACAAAGAGAAACAAAGAGGTTGTCCTCTGCTTGATGCAAATAAACATACACACATATATATCGAGCCTATATATCTGTTTATATATATATATATATATATATATATATATATATCGTATGGATATTGACTCCATGAAAAACAAACATTCATAATTAAAAAAGACTGATGATGAAGACCAAGTCAAACTATAGTCTCAAACAAATAAATAATATATATATATATCATCTCGATATATATGTGTGTATGTTTGTTTGCATCAAGCAGAGGACAACCTCTTTGTTTCTCTTTGTGAATCAACAACTCTGCTACTCTCGGCAAAACAAAAACTTTTAAATTGATTCATTAATTCCCTATTTGTCAACGACAAATAAGAAGGAATTTAATATCTCAAGTATTTTTGGAATTATAAGGTACGGGACTTACGGTGTGCGGGTTGACTTAATTGGTCAGGTTATTATATTTATAAAGAGTATCGCTGTTGCGTTTCTAGCGAATATAAAGAGCTACTTCAGGTACCACCTCATAGGCCTACCTAATCAATTCCAATGAGATGCATGCAGCAGGGATGTACAATTGTACATATGTCAATAACATATATCGATGGCCTAGAATGAAAACCTCGTATCTAAAAAAAAAAAAAACTTAAATAACTTTTATGCGTTATTAGATGAATAAGCTCGTCGTATCTCACAATACTTTAGTGTCAAAAAAATACTGATCTAAATCAAGAGTTGTTGTTAGCCTAAGTTAGGGTTGTAACAAGGAAAACCACGTATATAAGTGGATAGTGGCCAAGCCATAATGTGAAATACTCGTAAGTCAATGATACGAGTTTTTCACTTTAAAAGATCCATTTTCTACGATAAACTTTGTGAACCAGGAGAACTTTTAATCATTGTAATAATAATAAAATGTATAATTTTTTTGAATATTACAATAATTGTACCTTACCTTTTTTAATTAAACACAATTTAAATTTTTTAACATTTGATGGTATTATGCAAACTTGTTATAAAATATAACAAATTTAGATACTGACTTCTGAGTAAGTATCATTACTTTTAAATAACTGGTAGGTATGTTTTTGCTTCTACTGTAAAGTTTGCATTTTTTGAGTTACGAGGTTATCATTCTAGGCCATCGATATGGTGTTTAAAAAGTCACTACTTCAGAACAAACCGAGTCAGATATTTTACTTAAATGCTGGTGCTTCGAATAAGCTACCAATGAAGTTAGGTTTAAATACATTTTACTAAATCCATCAGCATCTGTAACAGGCTCTCGGAATAGAGTGAAACTTTCTATCTAATAGAAAATTCAATCAATTTTTCCACCCACACTCACCTTTATTCATCCGAAAAAGAGCATCAAAATATAATAACTAGATAGATGTTTGAGCAATATCTTTCAGTTTTATAGAAAATTCAAAACCATCTTGACATTATGACCTCCCACCAATCATATCGATGAAAACCCATTCCCCATCGTGTATTTCTGATATTTCCGATGGAATTCTCGATTGCAATTCAATTTTCGATCTATAGTGCCAACATAAAAATCCATCAAAAAGATTAACCTCGAAAAATTTTACATTAAAATGATTTTTAGTAGATCTGAATGCGATTTGTCAAATGTAAGTTTGTTGAGTATCGATCTGCAAAGAGCAATAGGACTAACTGACTCAGAGATATGGATATTGAGACAGGACAGGAAAATTTATCAGAAGAATATTTTTCTTAGAAATGTTTACTGGAAAACTAGATCTGCCTAATAAATCATTGAATCTTTAGTATTTTTGAATTTCGAACAACAATTGTAAATTGCTTAATAAATGTCTAAATACCAAAATACACCACTTTTTACATGCTTTCATATGACCTGATTACTCTGCCTATTTAATTTTTCGTAGAATCTTGTAATCAAATTTTGACCCACTTCTAATGAGACCATTTTCGTGAAATTTGGAAGGCATGCGTATTTGCCAAAATTCAATATTTTATCAATTCTAGGAATTAAATTAAAAGAAAAGAAAATGATAAAGAGGACATCAGCACTTTTTGAATGAAATTTTAAGAAAAATTATATTTCAAATTAAAAGAAAATAATTTAAACTTTAAAAAATAAGATGTAAACATTACAACACAAAATCTCATAGCTTGCATATCAACTCTTTGGTTTGGTTATCCATGAAAGATTTTAGAATATTGTAATCAAATTTGCCTAGTAGATTTTTTTTTTAATTTCGAATATATATTTATTTCTTATGACAATATAAGTTTTAATCGGCTCCAGAAATTGATAAAGAAAATTTAAATTTAAAGAGTATTGTTTAAACCTAAGATTAAAACGCATAAAATAAATTGTAGAAAAAAGAGTAACTTTTTCCAGAATCGGTACACTTTCCATAAATTTTGATTTATTTTACTACAAAATTAATTAAAATTCATAATTTTATTGTTTTATTATGTGTATCTGAATCCAGACACAGACAGACAAAAAAAAAATATTTATGAAAACGATTTTTCTAGAAGTTTCAGACATTTTTATTCACAATGAGAAAAGAAATCGAGTGAATTCAATACTAGGGGCGAGGCAGGCTGTGTAAAATATAGTATATTTAAAAAAAGTGATTTTACAATAACATTTCTATTAATCTATATAATAAAAATGAATTTCTTTTTCTTTGTAAGCGCAGATATCTCAAATGCCTGGGCCGATTTGGCTAATTTTTTTTTTAAAATGTTCCTAATAGTCCATTTCAGGTTAATATGTAAAAAAAAATCCGAAAAGTTGCCCGGAAAATTGGAAAATTCACGGAAAACTGAAACCTACTCTGAATTGCCAACATAGCTTGCCAAACAATAAAATAACTAAATAGCAAACTAACTTTGTGTTGGCAGCCCTATCTGTCACATTTTTGAGATGTCATTTATTCTTAAAAGAGATCTAACCACATTATCGTTGAAGAAGAATTTAATAATGCAACAAAGATTTAAAAAAAACTATCTATTTTTTTAAAAGTACATTTAAAAACAAAAATAAAAAAAATAAACTGCAACGGATCGTTGCTAAACTTTATCTAATGTACTATCTTATTCTAAAATAAAGTACTTTAAAATATAATTTTACAAAAAACTCCTTTTTTGTGGTCCTCAAGGTACAAGGTACTTAATTACAATGAATTTTAAATCACACAAATATTAATTTGACAATTTAATTGATGAACTCAAAAATTGTTATTTAATTAAATAAACTGCAACGGATCGTTGCTAAACTTTATCCAAATTCATTTGAAATATTAATATGTTTATTCCTTTATTATTAATCAGATATCACTTGCAATTTGCAGTTTTCATGTTGACCATGCGCGGAGGGGGGTGATGGGGGCGACCGCCTCCCCCCAAAGCATTGAGATCAACATTTTTTATATGTTTATTTAATTTTTTTTTATATAACATTAAATTTTAAAATTGAAGAAAATAAAGTTCTGGCGGGGGGGGGGGGCGTCTTTGACCCCCACCCCTCTTGGACAATTCGACTCGCGACACACTTCCGAGATCAAAATTAGATCTTATATACCGGCGACCGCCCCCCCCCCCAAATCAGAGTGTCTGGATCCGCGCCTGATGTTGACTTTATTTCAAAAATAATGATCGATTCTCATTTAACAGTCGAGGAATAACCATTATACATTCGATTTTTGACGTTTCGGTTTTTATTGGTAGCTATTGGTGAAGACATGGAGGAATCGACTTAAATCAAAAATAGTAATCGATTCTTATCTAATACTTGAGGAATAATAATTCTACATTAGATTTTTGATCCTTCGATTATTATTGGTAACCATTGCTGAGGACAGAGGAATCGACTTAAAAATCAAAAATAGCAATCGATTCTTATCTAATACTAGAGGAATAACAATTCTACATTAGATTTTTGACCCTTCGATTATTATTAGTAACCATTGCTGAAGACATGGAGGAATCGACTTAAAATCAAAAAACCAATTGATTTTATCTAATACTAGAGGAATAACCTTTTGCATTCCATTTTTGATGTTTTGACTATTAATGGCAAGCTCTACTGAAAACGTGGAAGAATCGACTTAGAATCAATAAGACTAAATTCTTTTTATGATAAACAAGAACCAAGCTTGAGAATAAGAGAATTTTTTATAAATAGAGATTTTTAATACATTTTAAATATTTACTTCATCTTATTTGTTATGACTGTATATTACAGTTAAATAGAATCTCAAATTATCTATTTAAGACTTTAAAATAAAACAATTATATTTATTCTCTGTTACTAATAAAACATCAATAAAGCAGCCACGTGGGGGTCCAGGGGGCGAAGCCCCCTGGCTAGCAAAAAGGCCCCCCAAAGGCGGGCCTTGAAGCTAGTAATATATATTTATCCATTGAAAATAACGGCAATTTTAATATTGGATCATAGTAATTCGATTTGTTTTATTATGTCAGAAGGGTTCGCCCCCTCATAAGTCGAACCCAAATACCAAACTTCCTTCGTAGGAAGTTGGAGACGAAAATCATTCTGACATAATATGTGTATGCGTAGTTTAAAAAACACACGTTATAAAAAGCTCGATTGTAAAATTCACCTGGTAACTGAAAGTAATTTTCAGTAAAGGGCCGTTTTTTTATTTAATTAATACTAACAAGTGAGTGTTTTCAAATTTTATTAAAATAGATGTAATTTTTCAAAATTTCAACATCTCGCGAAAGTTCAATCGCCGTATTATCAATTTTAAAATCTAGAATAAGAAAAAGGCCAATTTTAAACTTTGATCATACTTAGATATAGTAGTAAGATGTTGAAATTTCGAAAAATTCAAACTATTTCCATAAAATTCAAAAACACTCAGTTGATAAAATTAATTTAAAGACGGCCCTAATGTGAAAACTACTTTCAGAAATTTTATGCATCAGTTTTCTACAAATTTATTGAGATTTCTTTAAGCTGTGCATAATATGATTGTCGTCTCTAATCTTAAGCCAATTACCCTGAAAGCAAATTTGTCACTTCGATTTGACTCCTGAAAGGGCGAACCTTTCTTACATATAAAACAAATATATCTACTATGACCTATGACCAAAGATTAAAATTGAAGTTCTTTTCTAGATTTTAAAAAGAATAATGTGGAGATTGAGCCTCTCTAAGGAGTTGACATTTTGAAAAATTACATCTATTTTCATTTAATTGAAAAACACTCACTTGTTATTATTAATCAAAAATAAATTTTTTTTTTTATTATCTACTTATTTTAAATTAGCTTTTGGTGTGTTGGTTAAGGCAAGTGCGTCTCTTAATACTAGACTTACCATAATATTTTTTTCTCGAACCAAGCTTGAGTTGTTTGCCATAAAAGAATTTAGTCTTTTTGATTTTAAGTCGATTCTTCCACGTTTTCAGTAGTGGTTGCCATTAATAGTCAAAACATCAAAAATGAAATGCAATAAGGTTATTCCTCTAGTATTAGATAAGAATCGATCGTTATTTTTTATTTTAAGCCGATTCCTCCATGTCTTCAGCAATGGTTACCAATAATAATCGAAGGGTCAAAAATCTAAGGTAGAATTATTATTCCTCAAGTATTAGATGAGAATCATTCGCTATTTTTGATTTTAAGTCGATTCCTCCATGTCTTAAGCAATGATTACCAATAATAACCGAAATGTCAAAAATCCAATGTAGAATTGTTATTCCTCGACTGTTAAATGAGAATCGATCATTATTTTTGAATTAAAGTCAACATGAACTGCAAATTGCAAGTGATATCTGATTTATATAAAGGAATAAACATATTAATATTTCAAATGAATTTGGATAAAGTTTAGCAACGATCCCTTGCAGTTTATTTATGTTTTGGCTATGAGCTATATTAAACCGATCAAATGAATACATTTTAAAGAATTAAAAAAAGTACTACTATCTTACTCTTGGGTAAAGTACTTTAAAATATAATTTAATGTAATGGTAGGTTTTCAATTTCATTTCAATCGGTTGAACGGTGGAAACAATGGTCGACAAAAAAGTATCACATCTATCCGCAGGCACGAAATGAAAAAAATCGCACTTTTTGGCCTCTGGTCGAAACCCCATGTAATTTTTGGCAAAAGAGTCTCGTACTAAAATTCAACCTAAATGAATACTATGTGACTTTGATTGAGACCATGGGTTCCGTAGTCTTTACCTAAGTACCCTTTGTAGTCGCTTTTGCAGTGAGATCGCAACTTCTATATGATTTTACAATGAATTCCGATACCCACGATAGGCCAAGAACGGAAAGTCAAAAACTTCCTTTGTATCAATACATAGTACTGATTAGATTTTGGAATATCTTGTTCAAAAGGAAGAAAATATTATTTTATGAATTGTTCCATTGTGATTTAAGAGGATGATATAGTATAGGCATAATGAACAATTTATATTTAAGTTTATTAATCATTACTAGGGCAGCTCTAGTGTATTGAGTCTTGAAAAAGTTTTCACTTTTTTATTATTTAATGTGCGGGTGAGCGATTCTTTCATTAGAATCTGTTTGATGAAAATAACTACAAAGAGTGCGGATATAATAATTTCTCTTTCTTTAGAGATAAGATGTATTGGAAGGATTAAATACAAGTTCAAACCTGTTTCACACTATTAGAGATTAATTTCTTAATTTCTATTATTCTAGAAATAGCCTTTTGCACTCGGAACAAAACGATACTTGTTATAGAGAGAGAGAACGAGAGAATATTCAATTGGACATGATTAAAATTCAGACAAAAATGTACAAAATAAATTACTTGTTGCGTTTCTAACTAGCAAGCGTACCGAGTCTGAAAAAGTAAAAACTTTTTCAGTTTTTACTTTTTCTTCTATTTCTTTGTTTTTTTAATCACATCGAGAAATCCACTTTAAAATTTAGTTCACAGTTAACTTTGCCGAGGCACATAATAATTTTTTCCAAAAAACCGGGACAACATGACATACTGACCGGGACATCTGAATCATACCTTCAAACCGGGACAGTCCCAGTCAAACCGAAACGTATGGCAAACCTACTTAGTACCTATCCCGAAATCCAACTGCTAGCTAATGCTGATTTTAAGCCGAGATTCTGATACTCACTGAAGCTGAATAATTTATATTAAAAATAATTTTGAATGAAAAAAATATTTTTTTCATTTTTATTATCTCAATTTATATTTTTTAATTTAAGTGTATTTTTCTTTCATTTTTTTTTTTCACTAAAGTTTAGAAATCCAGACCCGGGAAGAATCAACCCCAAATAGTAAGATCAGCATACAGATACAAATGTGTAGTTATTATACAAAAGTGCATTTAAAGTGAAAATTCGAATTTTTAAGCTCATCGTGGTACTGTCACTTACTAAATAAAATATCAGAAAGTGAATGTAAAATAAGTGAAAGTAATAAAAAATAGTCCTATAAAACGGGTCATAAACATTTCAAACACTCGTAAATATAAAAAGCACATAAATATTTGTTCAACAAAGACAACTCTATTTTATTGCATATTGAATTTCATAGTGAACAATTTTTTATTTACTTTTTTATAATTTGTATTAGTTTTGTAAAATGTTTGGTATTGATTTTATTTAAAAAGAAATTCCGAATTCAGTGTAAATAATAAAGCAGAGAATTAAATAAAAGTTATGAAAAGTGTCATCGTTGAATGAAAAAAAAAAGTTGAATATATAAATAAATAATTCATTCATTATAATCGGATTGAATAAAATGCGTTTTTCGAATTCAGTCTCTTCGGCTTTAAATATTTTATTTTTGCTTAAAGAAAAGTCAGTTTATGAAAAAATTGCAATTAATTTTTCTATATATTAATTATAAAGATGAAAAGGTATCTAATGCAAGTTACTTTGTTGAGGGGTGCCCCCTCCACACCCTTGTACATGATATTTTATTTACCTAAAGAATTAGAAGTGGTTTTATTACCTTTTGTTGAAGTTATAAACTTGACCATTTTTATTTTTAGCATAAAATGCTAATTTTCCAACAATTCTCACCCCATCCCCCCAGAAATATCAAAGACGCAATTTGCGTCTTAAACCCATCCCCTGTGGGCACCCCTGCTTTATTAGAGCTACCAAGTTGGTTAAATCGTAAAGGAGTAGTATAGTATTTTTGAGGCGATTGCAAGGAAAAATAATTTGAAGTTATTTTTCAATATAGTTGTATCATCAAATGCATTTTGTTAGGATTTTTTTTAAATTTAGACAGATCATTATTTAAATAATTCTGGATCGATTGGTGCAAAACGAAATTTATTAACAATAGAGTTCCGGAGATATTAAATTCCAAAGATAGAGTTTTTCAAACTCTTATACATTGCATACGAGATACCGGAGAGTTTACATACATATATAATTATAATTAAGAAACTCTTCTTACCATTGTTATAAAAAACTAAACCAACAATAAGACTGCCTCTGTTTGATTTAAATAAACATATATACATGTATATAACGAATATAAAAATGTAATATATATTCAGGGGAAGGCAATAAGAAACCACCCCTGTGAAAAATTTCCCCAGAAAAATTACAATGGAGAGGATACTCTCCACCTTAAGGAGGTTCTTTCGCGACAATCCACACAAAAGATTTTAGCCTCGTAACCACTCTATAAATATGAACGGTGCTAAAATTTTAGGTTATGTTTTTTTAACGTTACTGTACTTTTTACACTACTATATTGTCTTTATGAATGGATCGTTTCCAAGCCATTGATATTATATTCCCTCCACTAATAATAATCGGCCAAATATGTTATTTTTTTATTTTTTATCAAAACTACGAGGTAAATAATTTAATTTTTTTTAGTTACTCCGAATATATTATTCTAACAAATATTAGTTTTTCGCCAAGGTGGTGAAAGTCCTTCAATGAAAAAAAATAAAATAATGATCATTTTCCCACCCTTTCCCAATCTACCATATGTAAAAAAAAATTCATTTTTAATTGCAATTATTTCAAGTTTGGTGTGGTAAATCGTCTTCAAATTTTAACAGTGTGTTTATTATGCTTTTAATTACTTCTATTCCAAGTTTCGAAGACTTCTTGAATTTTTGCATTTGTACCTTAATCGCCGACGCTCGGAATTGAGTATGACATTTGAAGAAGAAAAGAATAATATATATAGGTAGGTATATATATTTTATTTTGGACCCCCCAAAAAAATTCGACTTTCCCAAAATAATCATCGTTCAATTTAAATTTTAATACGATTTTTGATTTCAAGAAATACATAAAATTTGTAAATTAATTCTAAATTAAATATATAACATTTTATATATTGAATAAATTCTGCAGATAAAAGACAACCCACAAATAGATATTATTACAATTATATTTTAACAACTTAAATAACTTTCTGCAAGCAAATTTTATGATTTTAAATATAAAAAATAAATGTAAAGAATAGAGTATCTATTTGAAAAAGAAAGATTGAATTTTTTCTTAAAATTAACTTGTGATATATAATCAATTAATTTTACGAACATGAATTTAGGTCATTTATCAAAGATTTTAATAGATATGTTTATATTGCATGTAGGAGGTCCTTGTCCCCCGGGAGTCGAACCCTAGCACTAGTAAGCTTTCCGGGCAACTGTTTCGCTTTGAAATAATTTTTTTTTTTTTACCGCCAACTAACCATGCTCTCTCAAATTACTACAACCAATAAAAGAATTCCAACTAAAGAAATTGTTGACCCTAAAGAAGAAACCACATTTCAGCATACATAAGCATCCGGGTAATCAGAATATCGGCGATGTATCCCTGCAAGCCTTAAAAAATGCTGCGGAAAAAAAGTCAAATTTACTCCTAAAAACATAACCCCAAATTGTACCTTTGATCAAAGTTGGTTTAAACACAATACGGTAAAAAGTGCGTATCATTGGATAAATCCGGTCATAATAGCAAACACAGCCCCATTTTATAAAATTTTCAAATAAAATGAAATTTTATTTTTTAGTTGAAACTGATAAAAATGCAATTGCTATTTAGTTCATTCATTCATTCATGAAATTTTAAATCAAATAAAGCGATATCTCAAAAGAAAAGAAAATTGCAAAATTAAGTTTGGTGAAATAATACGTATAACAGAATAAAACGGAGAAAAGAAATATTTTTTTTTTATTGTCATTGTCTGTGATTGAAAAGAATTTGTGAGAGAGTGAGTGAATGGATGTTATTTTACGGATTTGAATTGACAAGAAATAAAACGAAGCGATTTCAAATATTTGATAAACAACAAACCTATTTTTTCTCTATATTTTTGTTTAAGGTACATTAAAGGATGGAACGACTACTTAGGTGTAAGAAATTAATTTAATTAATTTTAAAATAAAACAAAAGCTATTCTCTTATTTATATTACTTGGCCCTTCTGCTTGAACAGAATTTTGTAATAGAATTTTGACCCACTTCTCTAGCAGCTGACTTTTTTGAAATTTTTTGATGATAATATATTTCAACTATAAGAAATTGGTAAAGAAAAATATAACTTTTAAAAAATATATTGTACATATTAACAAAAAAAAAAAAAATATTACTATTTTTACATATACATATTTTTTTTTTTTGTTGTTGTTGAGGGAGAATGGTGTAGGTTCTTGGTGAAAAATATTAAATAAAGTAAAGAAAATTTTTGAAAATTTTTTTAGAAACTTTAAATATTATATAAAATTATATTTTAATTGAATGTAATGGAAGGCAGCCCAGAGGTAGTGAGGAAAGAAAAAATTAACACTTTTCAAATAAGGTGTAATTTATTGGAAACCTTCCTCCTTTCCTTTCAAACCGACGTTTCGAAGGATTTTTCCCTCCTTCTTCAGGGTTTCAAAGGGTCAATGAATGAAACAAATAAAATGTTTCCTTCTTCTCTCCACAGTAGTGTTCAAAAACTTTTGTCATTTTTAACAAAGGCATAGAAAAACAATTTTTTTTTCCTCCTTTTCTTAATTTCCTCACTACCTCTGGGCTGCCTTCCATTACATTCAATTAAAGTTTCTACTAGTCCGTCTCTCTCCAGAGAAAATTTCGTTGCAAAAAAAAATATATTTTAAATTTTAAAAAGTTTCTAAAAAAATTTTCTTTAATTTATATACATAATTGAAAAAATGTTGTTTTATCGTTTTATCAAGAGTAGCAGAGTTATTATTTTTAAAAGAAATCAATTAGTTTGTGACTAGCTTGCTATAAGAACAAAACGCATTTTCTATATCCAATAACCCCATCAGATATAATAGATAAAATATTTCTAATTAGAAAGACTGATGATGAAGGTCAAACTATTGAAAATATAGTCTCGAACAAATAAATAATAAATATATACATATATATTATGTCTATCAGTGGCGTGCTGTGAATGGATGCTGTGGATGCGGGGCATCCCTAAAATTTCAAACATTAAGAGTATTGATAGAGATTTTCTTTAGGAGACGGACTGGTATAAATATGCAATTGGATGTTGATGAAAGCAGTCCACGGTGGTTGTAAAAAATAAGACTATAGAGGTTTTATTATTTTACATTTATTTGTTAAACCGACGTTTCGGAGATTTATTCTCTCCTTCTTCAGGGTAACAAAAAGTCAATGAAAGTAGTTCAAAAAATAGTTACTTGAAACACATATGGATCATCAATTGCTTTTTACTTTGTTTTCTATTCGAGATGAAAAAAGATTTTTATAATGTTTTTTGGCATTGTCAAAGGAGACAGAAAGT